>CM038724.1:14729901-14907401 GCA_021613375.1 Megaleporinus macrocephalus | reverse complement strand
CATCCATCTATCTGTCTGTTTATCCTAGTCGTCAAGTCATCAATAGACACATCTATGCATCCATCAATCTGTTGTCCTTACTTCCATCATCTATGATTTCCATCCATCCAGTCATATGTCTATCTGCCCATTCACTTGTCCATTCTTTTGAAAATCACTTGCCCATCTCTTCCACTTATTGAGCTATCCGTTCACACACACATTGGCCTATTCATCCATCCATCCAATCATCCATCCATCCACTCCACTAGAATTTGTTGAACACCAAACAGAGTAAGTCAGTTATTGGGTTTATGTATGTTTGTGTGTGATTCTCTCTATGAGCAGGTCTTCCAGTACTTCATCTCTCGAGTGCGGGAGAAGTTGCACATTGTGCTGTGTATGAGCCCAGTGGGCGATGCCTTCAGGTCTCGCTGCCGTATGTTCCCTTCACTGGTCAACTGCTGCACCATCGACTGGTTTGTACAGGTCAGTTATAAAGCATTCAGGTGTTAATAGAACTAATATCTGTCAAGTGGGCGGAGATCATTAAAATGAAGCACCTGCAGTACTGTTTGCTTTCACACACTATAACAGTATATGAGAGACAGGTGGCCAAGAAAGCTTGCGGGAAGGTCAGGGCTTTTTGGGACCCCCGCCATATAGGGCCATATACCCTGCAATGTTATCTTTAGGACTGCTATTCAAGAACCACTGTCCACCCAAAAGAATTACGACGTGGTCAGGTGTACAAAGGGCTGAAGGAGTAGGAAGGCGGGCCTATAAAAGACAATGCAGCGGAGACATGACTGAGACCAGGGGAGACCAGGGAAGACCAGGGTAGACCAGGGTGTGAGAGCTCAGACAAACATTGGTACCGCAGTCTAGAACTGGTCTCCCTCTTCATTCTGATGGCAAAAACGAAATAACGACAGTACCAACAGTAAATAGCTGATAGTAACTTAAGCTTAACTCAAAAGCCTAATTTGAACTGGGCTTCACTTTAATGTGATGAAGGAAATAAAAAAAATTAAACTGTTTTGGTAATAAAGATGGACCTATTTCACACTGCAGGGCACGTGGCTTGTTCCCAGGCCACCTCTTGCTTCTTCAAACTTCTTATTTTGAAACACTGTGAACAACTGACTAACTAATGGCGGGATTGTATTACATCAATTCAGCCCAGTTTTGACATGATTTTGTCATAGCCAGCACATTTCCAGCATCGTGCCCGGATACAAGCATCGGGAACAAAGCAATGCGCTATCTGGGAAGTCCCAAACTAGTTTGCCTAACTTCTTTCTTGTCGTTGAGCAATAGAAGTGCATATGCTGGACATATATAAGCATACGTTTTCTTCTCGCCGCACACATCTGCTGGTATTACTCACAGCTCTACTGTAGCCATGATTGACAGTTTCTTGGCCCTCATTCCTGATGAGCTGTGAACATAAACAAGGACTGATCTGCGTCAAACATGGAGTGTTGTCAGTCTCCTAGACACAAATTCATGGCACCATGAATGCATGATCTCACATAATGAACATTGTGAAAGACAACAACATTGTGTGGTTTGGCACTTGCATAACTCAACTAACTGTACCACAGGTTTAAGATGCTGTAAGTGAATGGCTAGACTAATTCTTATTCAACCAATTCTGAAGAGCAAAAGGACACTGCCACCTAGTGTACTGATATAGCGGTACACTGAAGCTACTAATATTGGATAGAATATTGAATTGACGAACAGAGAGACATGACAGTATCATTGCATACACTGATTATCATTATCATTTATATATGGACATGACTATTTTATCACATTTACATCAACTTCTATTTACTTTCATTTGCAATGGAAGGTAGTGTTAGGAATCTTGCCCAAGGACTCTTATTGGTATAGTGTAGGGTGGTTACCCAGGTGGGGAATCAAACATCAAACACTTCTAATATTAAAGGTGTTCGGTTTGTACTATCTGTTTGATGTTAATGTGGAAGAGTGAGGTGTAATATTTGTGGTAAATCTATTGCCACTGTAAGGTCAGTATCCCCATATGCCTCTGGTCACAGTGACATTACTGTCTGTGGCTAAATGAGGAGTGATGGATGTAATCGTGTCTGGTGTTGTGTCCTTAGAGAGAGCGAGCGAGCAAGAGAGCAAGAACAAGAGACAGAGAGAGAGAGAGAGAGAGAGACAGAGAGAGAGAGAGGACTTGTGTGTTAGGCTGCTATTGTAATTGGCCATAGACGCTTTAGGGCCTCTTATTATTTTCATGCATACATCAGCTTCTGCCGGCATCTATCAATCTCCCTCACCGTCTCTCACCCGTTTCTCTCCTCTGTTCGGTGGGCTAACGAGGCACATGCCGACTGATCTCTGGAGGCTGTTTGGAAGAGAGGGTTGCTGGGCTAATCAGTGCCCACACTGTGTATGAGGGTCTATGTATGTGTATACCTGTCTTTCTGTAGGAAGCTATGTACATATATATATATTTATATATATTTATATCTTTAGTTAGGTGTGCCCAAACATTTAACTGGTAGTGTATATGATATAGTAGATTATTCTTCAAAGCTTCTATCCTCCTCTTTTTATTTTAAGCCCTCTCTACATTTCCCCCCAGTTCAGTCGAGTCCAGGAACCATGAATATTTTAAATGACACTACTGCTGAGCAATGTATGAATGAAAGGGCAAAATTATTAGCAAAGTTATTAATCATAAACTCCACCTCCTACTCTCTCTTTTCTCTCTCTCTCTCTCTCCACTAGTGGCCACATGAGGCTCTTCTCTCCGTGTCCCAGACGTTTTTCCAGAATGTTGAGTTCGGCAGTGAGAAGATGAAGAGCTGTTTCTCGGAGATGTGCGTGGAGATCCACATGAGTGTGACAGACATGGCAGAGCGTTTCTACTCAGAGCTCCGCCGCCGCTACTACACCACCCCGACCTCCTACCTGGAGCTGATTAACCTCTACCTGAGCATGCTGGGACAGAAGAGACAGCAGCTAGAGGCGGTGGGGGCCGTGAACCAATATATTTACCCGACGTGCCTGTACCTACATTCTCTGTAAACATACAAATTAAGGAAAAACTGCAACCCCACATGTGACCTTCACATCTGTACCACAAACATAACCCCACCTCACAACCTACAGCTAGTAGTTACACTAAAGTTGCTTATATGGTCCTACATTGTCACAGACTCTACAACCTCAGTAACTAGTTACACAAGCTTCAGGGATATGTTCCTATAACCTTGACCCTACACAGCTTACAGTTACAAAAAGTTAAAGGATATGAACATATAACCTTGCCAAACAACTTGCATAAGTTTCAGGGATTTGATCTTACAGCCCCCTTGCATCCTAACTAGATAACATTCAGTTATACAAACTTTAGGGATATGATCCTATGACCTCAATGCATTGCTTACAGTCAAATGAATCTAAGGGATTTGATGCTAAACCCTACAACCTTGCCACACCACTTACATTTCCACAAGTTCCTGATAATCCTTGACCACCAACATGCAGTTTTAATTACATACTTATATCTAAGGGATTTGACCCTACAACCTCACTATATGACTAACAGTTACATTAGCTTTAGGAATATAATCCTACAACCTCATTACATGGTTTAAGTTGCCAAAGCTCCAAGGATATGAGCACAGAACTTGTCTACATGGTTTACAGTTATCTAGACTCCATGGATATGACTGTACAGCCACATAGGACATAGGATCTTACATTTAGCTACAGTAGGTTCACGTTACATACATGCTTTTTAATACATACAACATAGACTATCAGTAACATTAAAGATAATGTGTGTGTGTTTGTTGTCAGGCTCGTGATCGAGTGAAAAACGGATTGACTAAGTTGTTGGAGACCAACGTCCTAGTGGATAAGATGAAGGCCGACCTTTCCGCTCTGGAGCCGGTGCTCAAACAGAAATCCATTGACGTCAACGCTCTCATGGAGAAACTTGCTGTCGACCAGGAAAAAGCTGACCATGTGAGTGTGTGTGCATGCACACAATGCCCGGCTTACTCTCGGTGCCTGTCCAATTTACTGACGTTGCACTCTTCTAACTTTAATCAAACTATAATACACTCTTTCCTGTATGACACTTGCTTTTAGCCATTGACCTTTGACCCCACAGGTGCGCAGGGTGGTGAAGGAGGATGAGGCTCTGGCTAAGGTGAAAGCAGAGGAGACACAGGCCATTGCAGTCGATGCTCAGCGAGATTTGGACGAGGCCCTTCCGGCATTGGATAGTGCCAACAAGGCACTGGATGCGCTGGACAAGGCCGACATCTCTGAGATCCGTGTGTTCACCAAGCCGCCGGACCTCGTCATGACTGTTATGGAGGCTGTGTGCATCCTGCTCAACAGCAAGTGAGTGTCTGTGTTGTTAGTGTGTGTATTTAACTACAAGATTTCTGTAACTTGTGACTTCACCCCGACCACATGTGTGCTTGATACCAAGCGTGATTCGGCTATTGGGAAAAATAACCCTACAACCTCATCAGCGTTGATTAGACCTAAGACCATACAACTATAATTTTTAGGTACACAAACTTTAGAGATAAGGCCCTAAAGCCTCACTACCTTAATACATTTTAGGGATATGACCCTACAACCTCACTACATGACTTACAGTTATACAAACTTTAGTGATAAGGCCCTACAGCAACAGTACATGGCTTACAGTTAAATACACTTTAGACATATGACCCCACAACCTTACTACATGACTTACAGTTGAATACACTTTAGGGATATGATCCTACAACATTACTACATGGCTTACAGTTATACAGACTTTAAGGACATGATCCTACAATCTTACTACATGGCTTACAGTTATACAGACTTTAAGGATATGATCCTACAATCTTACTACATGGCTTACAGTCATACAAACTTTAGAGATATGACCCTACAACCTTACTACATGGCTTACAGTTATACAAACTTTAAGGATATGATCCTACAACCTTACTACATGGCTTACAGTTATACAAACTTTAGGGATATGACCCTACAACCTGATTACATTGCTTACAGTTAAATAAACTTTAGGCATATGACCCCACAACCTTACTACATGACTTACAGTTGAATACACTTTAGGGATATGACCCTACAACCTTACTACATGGCTTACAGTTATACAGACTTTAAGGACATGATCCTACAATCTTACTACATGGCTTACAGTTATACAGACTTTAAGGATATGATCCTACAATCTTACTACATGGCTTACAGTCATACAAACTTTAGAGATATGACCCTACAACCTTACTACATGGCTTACAGTTATACAAACTTTAAGGATATGATCCTACAACCTTACTACATGGCTTACAGTTATACAAACTTTAGGGATATGACCCTACAACCTGATTACATTGCTTACAGTTAAATAAACTTTAGGCATATGACCCCACAACCTTACTACATGACTTACAGTTGAATACACTTTAGGGATATGACCCTACAACCTTACTACATGGCTTACAGTTATACACACATTAAGGATATGATCCTACAACCTTACTACATGGCTTACAGTTATACAAACTTTAGGGATATGATCCTACAACCTGACTACATGGCTTACAGTTAAATGAACTTTAGGGATATGATCCTACAACCTGACTACATGGCTTACAGTTAAATGGACTTTAGGGATATGATCCTACAACCTTACTACATGGCTTACAGTTATAAATACTTTAAGAAAATGGCTCTAAGTATAGCCAGACATCACATTTTCAGATTGCCTTTTTCATGACACTTTATAGAAGAAGCTTTTTGGCACTGTCAATGGAACCGGCTCTGATCATTACTTACCATGCCTATAAATATTTATTTACAATTCAATATGTATAAGAATCATAGCTATAAAATAGATATTATTTTTCTACACATATATATCGCCATGTTTATGAATTATTTTTGTGATATTCACAGACACTGTTACTCTATTTTCTAAGACCTTATTATGTGTCTAGTCTGCTTGCTTGACGGTTTGAATCTGATCAGTATCGTGGTCAAAGAAACTCCGAAATTAAATTGGCCTGAAAAAAACTGTTGATTAGTCCACCCCAATTTACCCTCTCTCACTCTCTTTCTTGTTATCTCTGTGCACGCTGTCTGTATGCGTCTCATACAGTCTGGATTACCCCGCCGAGTTGTTTAATTTGCCTTGATATGAAAATCATGTTAAAGCTGAATTACGGTGCACAGACTGTACAGCGTTCAAATCTGCTGTTCCTCTTTATATTGGCTGCTGATAAAAATTTAATTACACTTTATTGCTTTATTTATATTCTCTGGTATATTATCTCCAGCCTTGATCATTTTGTGATTGTCATATGTCAGTGCTTATAATCCTTGCAAGACTATCCACCGTTCTTTTCTTTTATTGGCCAATGCTCTCAATACAGCCTGTGTTGCAGTTCCTCAGGAATTCAGTGGCAACACACATAATAGTTGTTTCTATCTGAGATAATCATGAAAGCATATAGACCACATTTCCCATGATCCACCATCCACAGGACCGACTGGGCCAGTGCCAAGCAGGTGCTGGGCGACTCCAACTTCCTCAGGAAGTTGATGGAGTATGACAAGGATAACATCAGACCTCAGATCCTGCAGAAGCTGCAGCGCTACATCCAGAACCCAGACTTCGTTCCTGAGAAAGTGGAGAAGGTGTCCAAGGCCTGCAAGTCCATGTGCATGTGGGTGAGGGCCATGGACCTCTACTCCAGAGTGCTGAAAGAAGTGGGGCCCAAACGAGAGAAACTGGCCGCAGCCCAGGTGAGGTAACACCAAGGCTACTGCTGAAGGCATCGTTTAAACTATTCTGAGTCTGTATGGTGGATGGATGGATCAATGTATAGGTGTATCGGTGAATGGATGGAGAGATAGATAAGAGATATGGATCCTGGGTGAATAAACAATTGGAGTATAAATGGAGTGGATAGATAGATGGATAGATGGATGGATAGACAATGAAGTATAGGCGATGAGTGAATGGATAGGTTAATGGATGCACTGAAGGATGAATCAGTGGATGGAGATGAATGGATACATAACCAAGTATGGATGGTGGGTGAATTGATAGGTTTAACGTATGTGTTGATGGATATACAGAGTATATAGGGCAGTAAATGAATGGATAGATGAAGGATGGTGTAGATGATAGTGTATGGACGAAGTAGATAGATGGTTCAATGGTAAGGTATGGGCAATGGGTGGATGGTTAGGTTAATGGATGTGGGATTAGATGAATAAAAATATGGATGGATGGATGAATGTATAGGTGTATCGGTAAATGGATGTAGAGATAGATAAGAGATATGGATCCTGGGTGAATAAAAAATTGGAGTATAAATGGAAGAATGGATAGATAGATGAATACATGGATGGACAGATGACGAAGTATGGGCGATGAGTGAATGGATTGATTGAAGGATGAATCAGTGGATGGAGATGAATGGATTGATGGATAAAGGTGCAGATGATAGTGTATAGATGAAGTAGATGGATATATAACCAAGTATGGATGGTGGGTGAACTGATAGGTTAACATATGTGTTGATATAGGGGATAAATAGATGGATGGATAGATGTATGGTGATCTAGATGATAGTGTATGGACGAAGTAGATAGATTGATAAATGATGATGTATGGGCAATGGGTGGATGGATAGGCTAATGGAGGGATAGGTTAATTAGATGAATAAAAATATGGATGGATGGATGGACTGTTATTGAATGTATA
The DNA here is from genome assembly GCA_021613375.1 of Megaleporinus macrocephalus. Taxonomy (NCBI): domain Eukaryota; kingdom Metazoa; phylum Chordata; class Actinopteri; order Characiformes; family Anostomidae; genus Megaleporinus; species Megaleporinus macrocephalus. The sequence continues at coordinate 14,899,624 of CM038724.1, read as the reverse complement.
GATAGGTTAAAGGGTTGGATGATGCGTGGATAGGCTAATGAATTTGTTGATGGATGAATGAGTTGATGAATGAATAATGGATGGAGTTAAAGGTGATGAGTAGATAGAATGGGTAGATTGATGGATGGATGGAATTAAGGCATCATAGAAATAGAACTGCTTTCTATTGGACGAACACTCAAGCTCCAGTGATGATTAGAAGTAGATAGGCTGGATTGGTGGGTGAGGGATAGAAGTAAACCTTCTATCATTATATGGAATGGAGGGATGAATGATAGGGAGCAGTGAAACTCTCTATGGCACTGATAGTTTTATCACTTTATATCAGAAATAGAGAGAAGAATGGGAGAGGAGCTCTTGTGATACGTAATGAATGAGGAGGTGTGCTGTTATGGGAGCTGTCCTGAATTGCTCCCTCTCCTCAAATTGTGTTTTTATCCGCAGCCAGACTCTTTTCTCTGCGTGAGCGGTGTTGTGCTCTGGTCTGCAGTGTTTGCTGCGTGTCGTTGTGTTTGTTTTGATGCGTTTTTTAATTCTTTTTTATGTTTGTTCTCGTTGTTGTTTATCAGACCGAGCTGGATGCCACCATGGCGACTCTGCGGGAGAAGCAGGCGAAGCTACAGGAGGTGGAGAATCAGATCAAAGTTCTGCAGGAGCAGTTTGACTCCAGCTTGGCTGAGAAAGAGGGACTAGGTATGACAGAGAGAATGCCGAATGAGAGAGGGATAAAAGGAGAAGGGAAGGGATGGAATGAAGGCTCTCGGTGTTGTAATTACAGTGATTGAACTGGGGTGTAAAGTTATTGCTGGTAATGGGTTGCTGAAGCTCTCTGGTCTACACAGTCGCTCAGCGAGTGGTGTTTATTTCTGTGCGTGTGCAGCTAAGACCATGGCTCTGACCGAGGCTCGGCTAGGCCGTTCGGGGAAGCTGACCGCGGCTCTGGGGGACGAGCAGGTGCGCTGGCAGGAGAGCATCGCCCTGTTTGAGCAGGAAATCAACAACGTCATCGGGAACGTCTTCATCGCTGCTGCCTGCGTGGCTTACTACGGAGCCTTCACCTCCCACTACAGACAGCTGGTAGTGTTTTTAATAGTGGGCTTGCCCTGGGGACCACTTGTCAAACTCATAAACGAGCCTATAATCGACATTTTTATGGTTTTTCTTGGATTTTGTTCCTGGAACATCAGGAATAAGATACGTAAAATTCTGTGCAATCATAAGAGACAACCAGCTCCAGCTATGAAGAACATGTTATACATGTTTCAGGGGATATTTCTGAGGAGATGAGATATTAGATTCAAATATAAGCCAGTTTCCAGAACTGGAGTATGAAAGAATGGAAAGTATAAGGAAAGTGGGGCTCCTAACAGCCACCTGCAACACCTGGTAGACCACCGAAACGATTCCTATTAGATAAACAGCATCACAACATTGACTCCTGCTTTAGCTTTCATGCAGTCAGGCCTTCAAGTTTCCCTCACAGAGGAGAAGTTTTCCCTCTCTGTCTCTTCCACTCTGTGAGTAGTGCCACTTGTAAAAAGAACACATGACCCAATTACTCTGTCCCCGCCTGGACAGGCCTCTGTTGTTATCTTACATTCAGCCTCCATGTTTATTAGTACTTATGATATAGCTGGTTTTATACAGGACAATATTATTATTACATATGATATGAAGTATAATGAATTAATGCTATAGGAGCTTAGATATGGGACATATAATGTCCTGATTTGATATGAAAACGAGCCTGTTTGTGTGTTTGTAGCTGATTCAGCAGTGGATATCGCGCTGTCAGGAGCTGGGCATCCCCATCAGCGATAACTTCAGCCTGATTGGAATTCTAGGAGATCCCTACGAGATCCGTCAGTGGAACGCAGAGGGTCTGCCCCGGGACACTGTCTCCACCGAGAACGGAATCCTCGTGACCCGCGGCCGTCGCTGGCCACTCATGATCGACCCTCAGGATCAGGTGACCTTTCACCCACTCCCAGAGCATGAAGCTATTACATCATTTGTCGTGTGGTTGTGTTGGAACATGAGAATAGAAGGTAATGAAATCAGCGTACTGCAGCTAGACCAGTGCTCTGCAGGAACATGGACGGGGCTAGTTGTATATGGCCATTGTGTGTAATAACACTGAGATTAATAACTAATCATATTGATTTATTAGTAACACTGAGATTAATAACTGATCACATTAACTAATCAGTAACACTGAGATTAATAACTGATCACATTGACTTATCAGTAACACTGAGATTAATAACTGATCACATTGACTTATCAGTAACACTGAGATTAATAACTGATCACATTGACTTATCAGTAACACTGAGATTAATAACTGATCACATTGATTTATCAGTAACACTGAGATTAATAACTGATCACATTGATTTATCAGTCTAATCAGACTTTAGCAGGGCTCAGTAACACTGAGATTAATAACTGATCATCACATTGATTTATCAGTCTAATCAGACTTTAACAGGGCTCAGTAACACTGATATTAATAACTGATCATATTGATTTATTAGTAACACTGAGATTAATAACTGATCACATTGACTTATCAGTAACACTGAGATTAATAACTGATCACATTGACTTATCAGTAACACTGAGATTAATAACTGATCACATTGATTTATCTGTAACACTGAGATTAATAACTGATCATATTGATTTATAAGTAACATTGAGATTAATAACTGATCATATTGATTTATCAGTAACACTGAGATTAATAACTGATCACATTGATTTATCTGTAACAATGAGATTAATAACTGATCACATTGATTTATCAGTAACACTAAGATTAATAAGTGATCACATTGATTTATCAGTAACACTGAGATTAATAAGTGATCACATTGATTTATCAGTAACACTGAGATTAATAACTGATCATATTGATTTATTAGTAACAATGAGATTAATAACTGATCATATTGATTTATCAGTAACACTGAGATTAATAACTGATCACATTGATTTATCTGTAACAATGAGATTAATAACTGATCATATTGATTTATTAGTAACAATGAGATTAATAACTGATCACATTGATTTATCAGTAACACTGAGATTAATAACTGATCATATTGATTTATTAGTAACACTGAGATTAATAACTGATCATATTGATTTATCAGTAACACTGAGATTAATAACTGATCACATTGATTTATCAGTAACACTGAGATTAATAACTGATCATATTGATTTATTAGTAACAATGAGATTAATAACTGATCATATTGATTTATCAGTAACACTGAGATTAATAACTGATCACATTGATTTATCTGTAACAATGAGATTAATAACTGATCACATTGATTTATCTGTAACAATGAGATTAATAACTGATCATATTGATTTATTAGTAACAATGAGATTAATAACTGATCACATTGATTTATCTGTAACAATGAGATTAATAACTGATGACATTGATTTATCAGTAACACTGAGATTAATAACTGATCACATTGATTTATTAGTAACAATGAGATTAATAACTGATGACATTGATTTATCAGTAACACTGAGATTAATAACTGATCATATTGATTTATTAGTAACAATGAGATTAATAACTGATCACATTGATTTATCTGTAACAATGAGATTAATAACTGATCACATTGATTTATCTGTAACAATGAGATTAATAACTGATCATATTGATTTATTAGTAACAATGAGATTAATAACTGATGACATTGATTTATCAGTAACACTGAGATTAATAACTGATCACATTGATTTATCAGTAACACTGAGATTAATAACTGATCACATTGACTTATCAGTAACACTGAGATTAATAACTGATCACATTGATTTATCAGTCTAATCAGACTTTAGCAGAGCTCAGTAACACTGATATTAATAATTAATAATTACATAGATTTATCAGTCTAATCAGACTTTAGCAGAGCTCAGTAACACTGATATTAATAATTAATAATTACATAGATTTATCAGTCTAATCAGACTTTAGCAGAGCTCAGTAACACTGAGATTAATAACTGATCACATTGATTTATCAGTAACACTGAGATTAATAACTGATCACATTGATTTATCAGTAACACTGAGATTAATAACTGATCACATTGATTTATCAGTCTACTCAGACTTTAACAGAGCTCAGTAACACTGAGATTAATAACTGATCACATTGATTTATCAGTAACACTGAGATTAATAACTGATCACATTGATTTATCAGTCTACTCAGACTTTAACAGAGCTCAGTAACACTGAGATTAATAACTGATCACATTGATTTATCAGTCTAATCAGACTTTAGCAGAGTTCAGTAACACTGAGATTAATAACTGATCACATTGATTTATCAGTAACACTGAGATTAATAACTGATCACATTGATTTATCAGTCTACTCAGACTTTAGCAGAGTTCAGTAACACTGATATTAATAACTGATCATATTGATTTATCAGTCTACTCAGACTTTAGCAGAGTTCAGTAACACTGATATTAATAACTGATCATATTGATTTATCAGGCTAGTCAGACTTTAGCAGAGTTCAGTAACACTGAGATTAATAACTGATCACATTGATTTATCTGTCTCAGTAGTTGATATATTTATATATTGAAAACTTGAAATATTATTATTATTATGGGTCAGTAAAGCTCACAGCAACTCAAGTCTGGCTCCATATCAGTGGCTGGTATGTCTCACTTTGTTGTTTCAGTGTTTTGGAGGTGACAGTACTGTTTTATAATAGCAGGAAACAACAGCACCGCAGCCCAGAACACACTCAGCTCGTAGCCCTGCATTAGCATACAGATGCGGGGCCCCTCTGTCTCTCTCTGAGTTTTCATTACAGCTGCCTGTGATTGCGCTCCCCTCGTCCTCTGGCTCCTTGTCGATTCTGGTTTTCCTCTCCCTCCATCTCGCCGTCTCTCCTGGGAGCCTCTGCGCCGTGGCTCTTCTGGGAGAGAGAGACACACACGCGCTCACACACACACACACACACACAAACAGCCGCTCCCGCCGCATGGTATTTACATACTGCCCTGATCTCAGCTCCACTCAGCTCATCTCACTGGCACCCTCTCTCTGGCACATTCTCCTCTGATCTCGCACGCGCGCCCACCCCACCCCCGTCTCCATCTCAGCAGCGTCTCCTCCGGCCCCCGACTCTTTATATAAGAAGCCACTGTCACATCCTTCCCGTCTCCTACAGCGGATTCCCGCTCACGCAGCGTGCGCGCACACGTGTCGATTCACTCCACAGTTCTGACACTTCAGCCCGGTCAAGCAGCTTCATCTCCTCCGTTCACTTCTAACATGTTCACGCTGCCTCCGAGGCTGACCTTTCACACTTCTATCCTTCCTCTGGCAACCATCTGCTCACAGGGGGCACGCCGCTCAGCCTCTGGTGAAAGCACATGCAGAGGATCCTCAGAATTCACTCTGAAGATGTGCTCCTGGGAAGTTCTCCTGAGAGTGTATGAACGAGGTAGAGAACATAGAGAGCACTAGAGCTACACAGCTTATGTAGCTTACAGTGATTAGAAGGTAGCTGATGTACATAGAATATGTTTTGGTGTATTCTATTGAGCTTGATGGACCTGTGAATTAGACTGTCCGACTTGCAGGGGAACGGAGTAGTAGTTCCAGAGACGGGGAGCAACTCTAGAAAATGCTCCACTACCAAAACCACAAATGTTGAATGGAAGGATGGAGTCAAGTTCATTTGTGGAGCACTTTTTACAACAATGCTGTCTCAAAGCAGCTTTACAGAGATTTGAACATAGACAGTTACAGCATATATCCCCCAGTGAGCGAGCCAGAGGCAACAGTGGCAAGAACACCTCCCTCAGACCAGACTGGAGGAGGAAACCTTGGGAGGACTCTCAAGGGGAGACCAAACCTCCTCTTGTCAAACGATATAAAACTAGCCCCCTTCATGTTCCCCTTAATCTGGCTCATGTGGGCACACAATATTTAATATACAATATCCATCCATCCATAAACGTCCGCTTTATCCTGCTAGTCCGGGTCACGGCGGGGGCTGGAGCCAATCCCAGCGTCTTCGGGTAAGGGCGGGGTACACCATGGACAGTTCACCAGTCCATCACATGGCCTAATAAAGACTATATGGCTTTATATGTTTATGTAGAGGCTTCTGTGGAAGCTTGGTGGATCTAATCTTCTATAAGCCATGGAACTTGTACCAAACAAGAAGAACTACGCATTCCTTCAGCATAGCTCTCTGTTTGAGTCCCAGAGGTTTAGTGAGCAAGGGCTAACAGCTAAGCCAAAGCTAGCCTAGAAGGTATAACTCAGCTCAAGCTGTCGTATATCAGCCATGCGTTCCCTGAGTCCAGCAATGGCTTATTGATATCATATATAAGGATATCATTGGAAGTCTGATAAACCATGTTTAATGTATTTTGATCTTGTTTTATCAATCAGTGTTTAATGGGTTTTTAATATAGCTCTACATTTACAAAACCCTCTTTTAATATTTTACTCTACGTTCAGTGGATTTTAAGGTAGAGCAGTGAGAAATGGAAGCCTGGACCTGCGGAAAGCTCCTGAGCATTTCAGTGTGTCTATTAAAAGCAGTCATGCTCTTTATTCTTTGTGGAACTTGTTTAAACTTTGCTGCAACTTTTACATTTAGATGAGAACGTATTGATTCGTAGGTTGACGCAAGCCGAGAGGATACGTCAAGGTTACGGGAAGCTGTGTGCGTGTCTGAATGCTGTTTGTGTTTGTTTGGGAGGAACGTCTTCAGGAGCTGCATTTCGATGATACTCGTTCTGCTTTTGCTCCTGGAACCAGGCGAATCGCTGGATCCGATCCAAAGAGACAAAGAACGGTCTGAAGGTGATCAAGCTGACAGACGCGGGCTTCCTCCGCACCCTGGAGAACGCCATCCGCCTGGGAATGCCCGTCCTTCTGGAAGAGGTGAACACTGACCTCCTCGCTTTTCACCTTTCCTCACCATCAGAGTGCACTAGCAATGTACTGGGTCACTCACACTTTAGAGAAATTATCACTCAGGTGGGTCCAAACCTTTGACTGGAGCAGCAGACTCAGTGACCAGTGTAGATTCAGCCAGAATTTAACCTGAATTGATGTCCAGTCTGGTCTAATCTGGTTTAAGCTGGTCTGGTGCTGGTTTAGCTGGTCCCCCAGTGTACTTACTAACAACATATTAATAATGTATTTATTTGGTGTCTGTTTAAGCCAGCTGAGCTAATTGGATGGTCTCAGTTCATATTAAAGGAGCAGTGTGTAACCTCTAGTGGTGAGGTTGTGTACTGCTTCATGTTAGCTCCATGTTCTCTTATCTTTCGTTGTAATGATTCACCTCCTTCCTTGTGTTTTGGTCCTCCATTTGTCCCAAATCTGGCCTCTCAAACTTCTCACATCAGCACTGAAAATGCACGTCTAGCAAACATTTTATTGTGTCTTTAATGTCAACGGTTTACACACCCAGGCCAAAAAAAAGTATACTTAATTTAAGTGCACTTAGTATACTTCAGTGCACTCATGATGAATGTACTAAAACTGTGCTATTTTTGAGTACTAACTTTGTACTTAGTCTACTATGTGTGTATTATTACTGATAAAAATGTACTTAAATACAACTGAATATACTTAACTGTACTATTTCGAGACACCGTTAAGTATATTTAAGTGGATCTTAAGTACTTAAGTACCTTCTTCTACCAAAAAACATACTTGGAGTATATTTGTATCCACCTTTAAGATAACTATAGTATATAGTTAGTATCCTAATAAAAGATATGAGAAATATACTTATAAATCAATAACTATCAAAACAATACATTGTAAACACACTCTCAGTACATTCATGATTATATTTTAGTTGAAACAAAATTAGTACAGTTAAGTAGTTAGTTAATTAAGTATATTTAAAATAGCACTATGATATTTATTTAGCATACTAGGTACATAGTTAGTACACAAAAATAGCACACTTTTATTACATTAATCATAAGTGCATAAAAAGTATTGATTAAGTATATTTCAGAGTACTTTTTTCCTCCTGGGTAACCTTTGTGGAAAAAAGGATACTTAAAGAGTATTTAATAATATTAAATTTAATTCAATTACTCTATGGAGTGTAATTTTAATGCTCTTAAGTATACTTCTTTTTCATAAGGGCTGTCAGAACATCCTAATTATTCTTTTATTGTTGGTAATATTTCCTTATTAAGATCATTTTCCACCTTAAATGGTTCTGTGGTTACATGGCGCATGAGGCCTGTTAATAATAACTGTTGTACCATTTAAGGTGATACGAGAAAATAAGAAGACAGCACCAGAATATAACTGCTCCATGTTTTAAGGTGGAACAGTAACATTTGAATGAGAAGCTACTGAACGAGAAGCTTGATACTTGCACCTTTTAAGGTGGAACGGGAAAATGGATCCGAAAACTGGTGAATAAGAAGCTGACTTCAGCCTCGTAGGTTTAATACTAATAATATTTTTGGTTTAAATGATCAAAATATCCCCCTAGAATTTCATATATGGAGCTACTGATGAATATGCGCTACGGTAGGACGTTATGAGAAATATTCTTGTTAATCCTACGTCTTCCAACTAATATATATTAACGTATATGCTCTATACAAGCAGAGGGTACTTCAGTAGCCTAGTGCTCTTTCTTTACCACGGTAGAACCACATTGCTGCTATATATGGTCCATTGGAAGATGTCCTAGATATGTAGATATAAAGGCTCATTCTAAATTAACAACACAAAGATTTGTAGATACAGGTAATTATACACTAATGAAATTTCCATTTCTGTCAATAGACCGCCCTCAAATCTTCTTCATCAGCCTTTTTCGAGGAACCCATGCTGAGCGTGTTGGGTGTTGAAGTGTGTGTGGCACCATGTTCAGCAGCCTACTCAAGCTTGTCTTATTGCGATGACTCCTCTGAATTTTGGCCTTCTGCTGACTAACGCTGCTGTGGCTTGATTTGATTGCTTTGGACTGAAAGGCTTATTGGGGAAGGGTGCTAGTGATTGGTTGTGACTCGCCTCTGATTGGAGAATTTAATAAGTCGCTCAGTTTGCAGGCAGCTGAAGCGTTCTCATTATTCCAGTTAGTTATTTTTCAGCCGAGTGATGGACACACGTTTAACAGAGAGCTAATGAGTCATCCCTGAGCAGACAGGACCAATACTGCCAACCGGATTATCATTAGAGATGGTAACGATCTGACACCAGGAATTAGTATTAAGCTAATATTAGCTGGAAAAACGAATATGATCATCTTAGTGCCATAACTTTTGCAGGGGTCACATGACTGGGGTGCCCAAAGCTTTATACCCAGCCAGATGCTTTAGGTATCAGTCCATCTTCGATTATCATGCTTGCCGTTTGTCTGTTGGTGTACAGCTTAAAGAAACGCTGGACCCTGCTCTGGAGCCTGTTCTCCTGAAGCAGACCTTCGTATCGGGCGGCAGAACGCTGATCCGACTGGGAGATTCCGACATCGACTACGACAAAAACTTCCGCTTCTACATGACCACCAAGATGGCCAACCCCCACTACCTACCAGAGGTGAGTATGTGACAGGTGTCCCCAAACATTTGACAGACTCTGTTTAGTCTAATATCTATTGCTTTCACTGTACACTGTAATCAAATGAGAGATTAATGCTTTCATAGCAAACAGCGGTCCATTCAAGTCCATTCAAGTCCATTCAAATGACCGTCCCAAGGTTTTCTTTCTGTGGTCAAGAAAGTACTGATTGTGTGACCTTTCACATATCTGTGTCTGCCGCCGCCCCGTGGAAGGGCTTCCGAGGCCCAGTGCCTTGCAAGTTGGACCCAGACTAGTGTGGATTGAATGATTTTGGAGCTTCAGCCAAAAACAGACATCTAGTTCTGTGTAGAGCACAATGACCGAGTGCTTCCTCCCTCCATGCTTTACTGCTCACTGGCTTTCGTCCGTCCACCTCTAACACAGTTGAGTCGTCATACATTAATGAAGTGATGTATGTTACTCCCTGGACTGGAGTGTATTGCTATACCACCAAATAGGTTAATCATTATGATTATTATAAGTTTTCTATGATTAATGGATCATCTTCATCCATAGAAAGTTACCTAACCACTCTGCTATTGAGCCATTGAGAAAGCATGTGTGCACACCTCAAAAAGTACTAACCTCTATATCAACGCCGTCCAATGAAAAACTAGAACCAGAACTCTTTCCAAGCTATTATGGAGCATTTCTATTGGTCCATTCATCACAAAATCTTCATACAATGTAAATGCCAGCTGTTTTTCTTTTTTCTTTGGACCGCGACGAAGGAACGGTTTGGCAAATATTCAGATCTGCTGAGATTACAATGTACCTAGACATGAAGTCAATCAGACAAGACATGACTGGTGTCTAATTGTCCAAAGACTTGAAGTCAATAGTCATTAAAATCTCATTCATTTCTATAAATATATTCTAAACCAGTTGAAGCCACTCAGGTCTTTATTGATGTCTGCTGTCTATATGTTTTAAATACAGCACTCAGCTATACGATAAAGCTTAGTTCACAGTCATACTGTGTCCTAAAGTATATGGACAAGCCCGTGTGATCATTAGGAGGACGTGGATGCGATTTTTAGCAAAATCTTTAGCAAAATCTTTACACTTAAGTATTTATATATATATATATATATATATATATACACACAGGGGTTGCACAATGAAACTGAAACACCTGTCATGTTAGTGTGGGAGGTTTTATGGCTAAATTGGTCCAGTCTGGTGGTCAATCTTCATTAATTGCACATTGCACCAGTAAGAGCAGAGTGTGAAGTTTAATTAGCAGGTAAGAGCACAGTTTAGCTCAAAATATTACAATAACACAACATTATGGGACATACCAGAGTTCAAAAGAGGACACGGTATCCAGGGTAATGTCAGCAGACCACCAAGAAGGACGAACCACATCCAACAGGATTAACTGTGGACTAAAGAGGAAGCTGTCTGGAAGGGATGTTGGGGTGCTAACCCAGATTGTATCCAAAAAACATAAACTCTCCTGTTTCCACCAGAACTGTCCGTCAGGAGCTCCACAGGGTCAATATACACGGCCGGGCTGCTATAGCCAAACCTTTGGTCACTCGTGCCAATGCTAAACGTCGGTTTCAATGTTCAATCTTGGGTTGTGGACAACGAAACATGTATTGTTCTCTGATGAGTCCACCTTTACTGTTTTCCCCACATCCGGGAGAGTTACGGTGTGGAGAAGCCCCAAAGAAGCGTACCACCCAGACTGTTGCATGACCAGAGTGAGGCATGGGGGTGGATCAGTGATGGTTTGGTATTCTCTTGGCCCAATGCTTGTGCTAGATGGGCGCGTCACTGCCAAGGACTACCGAACCATTCTGGAGGACCATGTGCATCCAATGGTTCAAACATTGTATCCTGAAGGCGGTGCTGTGTATCAGGATGACGATGCACCAATACACACAGCAAGACTGGTGAAAGATTTTGAGGTTTGATGAACATGAAGGTGAAGTTGAACATCTCCCATGACCTGCACAGTCACCAGATCTAAATATTATTGAGCCACTTTGGGGTGTTTTGGAGGAGCGAGTCAGGAAACGTTTTCCTCCACCAGCATCACGTAGTGACCTGAACACTGTCCTGCAAGAAGAATGGCTTAAAATCCCTCTGAACACTGTGCAGGACTTGTATATGTCATTCCCAACACCAACTGACGCTGCATTGGGGGCAAAAGGAGGCCCTACACCATACTAATAAATTATTGTGGACTAAAACCAGGTTTCAGTTTCATTGTCCAACCCCTGTATAATAACTTTAGGCAACATGGTGGTGTAGTGGTTAGTATAGTGGTGTAGTGGTTAGTATGGTGGTGTAGTGGTTAGTGTGGTGGTGTAGTGGTTAGTATGGTGGTGTAGAGGTTAGTATGGTGGTGTAGTGGTTAGTATGGTGGTGTAGTGGTTAGTATAGTGGTGTAGTGGTTAGTATGGTGGTGTAGTGGTTAGTATAGTGGTGTAGTGGTTAGTATAGTGGTGTAGTGGTTAGTATGGTGGTGTAGTGGTTAGTACGGTGGTGTAGTGGTTAGTATAGTGGTGTAGTGGTTAGTATGGTAGTGTAGTGGTTAGTACAGTGGTGTAGTGGTTAGTATGGTGGTGTAGTGGTTAGTATGGTGGTGTAGTGGTTAGTACGGTGGTGTAGTGGTTAGTATGGTGGTGTAGTGGTTAGTACGGTGGTGTAGTGGTTAGTACGGTGGTGTAGTGGTTAGTATAGTGGTGTAGTGGTTAGTATGGTAGTGTAGTGGTTAGTACGGTGGTGTAGTGGTTAGTAGGTGGTGTAGTGGTTAGTATGGTAGTGTAGTGGTTAGTATGGTAGTGTAGTGGTTAGTATAGTGGTGTAGTGGTTAGTACGGTGGTGTAGTGGTTAGTACGGTGGTGTAGTGGTTAGTATAGTGGTGTAGTGGTTAGTATGGTAGTGTAGTGGTTAGTATGGTGGTGTAGTGGTTAGTATGGTGGTGTAGTTGTTAGTATGGTGGTGTAGTGGTTAGTACGGTGGTGTAGTGGTTAGTAAGGTGGTGTAGTGGTTAGTATGGTGGTGTAGTGGTTAGTAAGGTGGTGTAGTGGTTAGTACGGTGGTGTAGTGGTTAGTATGGTGGTGTAGTGGTTAGTACGGTGGTGTAGTGGTTAGTATGGTGGTGTAGTGGTTAGTATGGTGGTGTAGTGGTTAGTATGGTGGTGTAGTGGTTAGTATGGTGTAGTGGTTAGTATAGTGGTGTAGTGGTTAGTATGGTGGTGTAGTGGTTAGTATGGTGGTGTAGTGGTTAGTACGGTGGTGTAGTGGTTAGTATAGTGGTGTAGTGGTTAGTATAGTGGTGTAGTGGTTAGTATGGTGGTGTAGTGGTTAGTATGGTGGTGTAGTGGTTAGTAGGTGGTGTAGTGGTTAGTATGGTGTAGTGGTTAGTATGGTGGTGTAGTGGTTAGTACGGTGGTGTAGTGGTTAGTATAGTGGTGTAGTGGTTAGTAGGTGGTGTAGTGGTTAGTATGGTGTAGTGGTTAGTATGGTGGTGTAGTGGTTAGTACGGTGGTGTAGTGGTTAGTATGGTGGTGTAGTGGTTAGTATGGTGGTGTAGTGGTTAGTATGGTGGTGTAGTGGTTAGTATAGTGGTGTAGTGGTTAGTATAGTGGTGTAGTGGTTAGTAGGTGGTGTAGTGGTTAGTATGGTGGTGTAGTGGTTAGTATAGTGGTGTAGTGGTTAGTATGGTGGTGTAGTGGTTAGCACTGTCGCCTCACAGCAAGAGGATCTGGGTTGGGTTCCAATAGCACAACACCCCCAACGGCACAATAGGATGACACCACCATGTCAATGTCACTGCAGCGCTGATGATGACTCACCACCCACGTAATACCTGCTCTGTGGGGGTCTTAAGTATATGGACAGTGTAGACTCTAGGAAGTGGCCTGTAAAGTACATGAATAATTTGGCTCTAGTGTTGGACCCCAGGCCTGGGCGCTGTGCCAAACCACAGCTCTCAGAGGAGTGCATGTGATACCAAACCCACCGGCCAAGAGACAACACCGAGCCTGTTACGGTGGGCACTGTGGGGTCCTACCTCATGCTGCTGGCAGCCGGGGCGGGTGCAGAGAGAGAGCGAGCGCTGGCGGACAGCGCTGTCCTGTCTCAGTGGGTTTGTGCTTCTGGCTGCTAACGTTTGAAAGCCCAGGACTGTCACTTCCTCTTAAGCAGAAGACGTGAGCAGCGCTGGCGCTCCGAAGCTGCTCCCGCACCGAGGACCAACCAGCCAACGCTGCCTCACGGGAACGCAGAAAGAGAGAGACGCTCGTCTTCAGGCATATGCTGAGCACTTAGGTCCAATCAGTGCGAGCTTCAGGGGATACATTTCAGTAGGAATACGTTTATTAACCAGGGAATGTCACAACCAATGAGTGTATATATAATATTTATATAAAAGCATGTATACATCATATGTAATGTATATGCAAGCATAGAGTGTGTAAATTATATGCATGATATATAATCAGAGTTTATATATCTTATATTTATATACTATATATACACCATCATATGTATTGTATATGCAAGCATAGAGTGTGTAAATCATATGCATGGTATATAATCAGAGTTTATATATCATATATTTATATACTATATATACACACTATTGCCAAAAGTCACCCGTCCAAATCACTGAATTCAGGTGTTCCAATCACTTCCAGGTGTATAAAACCAAGCACCTAGTCGTGCAGACTGCTTCTACACACGTTAGTGAAAGTATGGGTCGCTCTCAGGAGCTCAGTGAACTCCAGCGTGGTACCGTGATAGGATGTCACCTCTGTAACAAGTCCAGTCCAGTGAAGTTTCCTCAGAACTGAATATTTCACAGTCGACTGTATATCCAGTATAGTCATTTTTAGGCATTCTGGGTACATTAAGAATTTTATGTCCTGAATTTTGCAGGTTTGTATCAAAGTGACTATTATCAACTTCACGGTGACCAAGTCAGGACTAGAGGACCAGCTCCTCAGGTAAGTCCTAAAGCCCCTAACTGATGGTGTTAGAAAGGCTTTCACCAGCACCTTTACAAAGAGCATCGTGTCTTACGGTTTTAGAAATTCAAATTTTAAATCCACAGGCAGTTGATGTAGAGCACTTTGTGATGTCTTGTTCGCCTTGTAATCTGAAAAGTAATCCTGTGTACGCGCTAGGATCAGCATCATAGCACTGAAAGACTGCACTTCATAACTTACATACATAATAATACATTATATATAAAACACACCCACTGACCACTCATTTAGAAACCTAGAAACCTTTACCTTGTAGCACCACATTGCACAGCTACAGTTAGAGGTAGGTGTTTCTAGTAAAGTGGCCAGTTAGTGGAAGTAAAAGGTGGGTGTTTCTAAGAAAGTGGCCAGAGAGTGGAAGTACAAGGTGGGTGTTTCTAATAAAGTGGCCAGTGAATGAAAGTACAAGGTGGGTGTTTCTAATAAAGTGGCCAGTTAGTGGAAGTACAAGGTGGGTGTTTCTAATAAAGTGGCCAGTTAGTGGAAATGCTAGGTGGGTGTTTCTAATAAAGTGGCCAGTTAGTGGAAGTACAAGGTGGGTGTTTCTAATAAAGTGGCCAGTTAGTGGAAGTAAAAGGTGGGTGTTTCTAATAAAGTGGCCAGTTAGTGGTAGTACAAGGTAGGTGTTTCTAATATAGTGGCCAGTTAGTGAAAGTACAAGGTGGGTGTTTCTAATAAAGTGGCCAGTTAGTGGTAGTACAAGGTAGGTGTTTCTAGTAAAGTGGCCAGTTAGTGGAAGTACAAGGTGGGTGTTTCTAATAAAGTGGCCAGTTAGTGGAAATGCTAGGTGGGTGTTTCTAATAAAGTGGCCAGTTAGTGGAAGTACAAGGTGGGTGTTTCTAATATAGTGGCCAGTTAGTGGAAGTAAAAGGTAGGTGTTTCTAATAAAGTGTCCAGTTAGTAAAAGTACACGGTGGGTGTTTCTAATAAAGTGGCCAGTTAGTGGAAATGCTAGGTGGGTGTTTCTAATAAAGTGGCCAGTTAGTGGAAATGCTAGGTGGGTGTTTCTAATAAAGTGGCCAGTTAGTGGTAGTACAAGGTGGGTGTTTCTAATAAATTGGCCAGTTAGTGGAAGTACACGGTGGGTGTTTCTAATAAAGTGGCCAGTGAGTGGAAGTACAAGGTGGGTGTTTCTAATAAAGTGTCCAGTTAGTAAAAGTACACGGTGGGTGTTTCTAATAAAGTGGCCAGTTAGTAAAAGTACAAGGTGGGTGTTTCTAATAAAGTGGCCAGTGAGTGGAAGTACAAGGTGGGTGTTTCTAATAAAGTGGCCAGTAAGTGGAATGCCAAGTCAAGTGTTGTAAATTAAGTAAACAGTGAGTGCTGTAATAATAATAATAATAATAATAATAATAATAGCTATAATATTAATTCATTATTAAATGTAATTTTCTTTCACATCGGTTATTGTTGGTGTTGTGGTCTTTGGGTGGTCTTTGGGTGGTCATTGCTGTGGTCTCTGCAGTGATGTGGTGCGTCTGGAGCGGCCGGATCTGGAAGAACAGAGGAATCAGCTGATTGTACGCATCAACGCTGACCGTAACCAGCTGAAGGCTATTGAGGACCGCATCCTCAAACTGCTCTTCACCTCAGAGGGAAACATCCTTGACAACCAGGAGCTCGTCCAGACCCTGCAGGAGTCAAAGGTCAGGCACACGTGTTCACGTGTTCACTTCAGCTCACTATTACTACTACTGCGCTACACCAGTGTAAAGAGCAGAGCAGGAGAGCACACTGAGTTTGTTTATTATATAAACTAAATGCCCTCCATCCATGCAAATATTACTATAGTCAATTAAACCCACATCATTCTAATTAAAGTCAGAATAAGTGGTTGTGTTTGTTTATGGTCAGCAGGCATATGTTCTTCCTTGGTGGCAGTGGTTGTTTATGACATTAGTAATTAACTGGAAAGTGCTAGAAGCTGCAGCAGACGCATTACACATTCAAATAGATGTTTCCTACATTTGAGTGTGTATTAGTACACTGAGGGCGATGAATATTCAAAGCACCAGTGAGGCCGCCGCCCTAGCTGACGGGTCCAGTTGTCGCCTGCAGCGCCCCAAAAAACAAAGTAAACAGAAATGACACACATCACATGCAGAGCCCTACAGCAGAGAGAGAGAGAGAGAGAGAGAGAGAGAGAGAGAGAGAGAGTGTGTGTATGAAAGCAGGGACTGAGATTGCATTTCACTTTGTGTCACCCACCCACTGCCCTGACAGAGTGATGCAGGGATGAACGAGGGAGCACAATGGGTGGACAGGTGGACAGATAGATAGATGGATTGATGGATGGATTCAGTGATTGATGAAATCTCCGCCCTGGGTCCAATAAATCTGTTTGTCTGTAGCTTTACTGATTGCCCCAAAACTTGGAGCGTCCCTGTGTTTGGAATTATTTATAGAACAATTAAGAGACCAAACCAGGTACTTCAATCATAAAGACTGGCTTTGCTTCCAGCTGGACAACCTACATCCACTTCTACCTTAATTTACAGCCCAATTTTCAGATATATACAGGATATGTACACGAATACAACAGTGGAATATTGTGTAATGCCTAATGTTTCCAAATGAAATGTGCTTATTTCAATTTTCCAGCTTTCTGAAGCAGGTAAAGGTGGAGAAGTAGAATGAAGGAGGGGACCAATGGAAAAGTTAACGAATGGTTTAGTAAATATACTATATAATAAAGATAATTAAATAGTTAAAAATGATTATTATAAATTGTATGTCACAGTACATGGTACAAAACACAAAATCCAACTGTCCTGACATAACGTTGATTTGTCTTGTGTCGTCCCGAGTCAAGTTCAGTAAAACCACCAGCTCAGATCACCAGCTGTTATGAAATGATCTCAATCGGCTACGCAAACAATTAGCTGATTCATCAGAGCTGCTTTAGCCTGCCCATTCTCACTGCTTCCTCTAAAACCACTAGAGAAGTTCACTGTTGTTGTAGTTGGCTAGTCGGGTCAAATGTCCAGGGTTAGTTTAGTTCCCAGTCCAGCCCTGGAACAAGCTGATCCACTCATACCACCACAACAGACACTAACACACCACCAACACCACGTCAGTGTCACTGCAGTGCCGAGAATGATCCACCTTCCTAGTAGTACCTGCTGAGGTGGTTTATATGGTTGGTCAGTATATATATATATATATATATATATATATATATATATATATATATATATATATATATATTAGGTATTAGGGCTGTGTATTGGCAAGAACCTGGCGATACAATATGTATCGTGATACAGCAGTTATGATTCAATATATGGTGATATATTGCGATACTGCTAGCAAAGTGATATACTGTGATTTTTCAAATCCTACTATTAAAACACGACTATATGAACAGGTTTTCTAAATGCTTACAATAGCATTGCGTCCTTGTGCTGCTTGTTAATGTTGGAGCTGAAAATGGATTACAACACTGCCATCTAGTGATCAGAGGTTTAAACACAATACACAATGATTCACTGTCTACCAGGATTCTGTGTATCGATACTGTGTTTTTGAGAATCAATACAGTATCACCAAAAATAATATCTCGATATATATATATATATATATATATATGTGTGTGTGTGTGTGTTGTTCAGTGTGTTTTTTATGTTCCTACGGCTGTAAAGGTGTAATTTCCTTCTGGATCAATAATATACATCTTCTATCTTAACCATTTAATTATGTTGAACTTGCGGGATTCCCCCAGTTCAATCTGAGAATAAAATGACCAAAGCAGCTGCAGGGAAACTATCAATAGTATTGATTTAGTTTTAAAAATAACATCAATATGATAAATGGCGTATCCATACTTCTGAAACATTGGATTCTGACCCAGCTCTATCTGTTCCAATCCAAATATGTATTCGCTGGCCTTTCAGGCCCCCAGCATATCTATTCATTTTCCCTTCCAGCGAATTCATCCATCATGGTTATTGACCGACTAGCAGTTTAATGGGCTTACGACATGACAGAAGCAAACGCAGCACACACATTACCGAAACAGCTACACGCTGACACGTGTGTACGTCTGGCAGGTCACGTCCGAGGCTATTAAATCTCGTCTGGAGGAGGCCGAGGCTACGGAGCTGATGATAAACACAGCCAGAGAGAAGTACCGGCCCGTGGCCACACGTGGCTCCGTCATGTACTTCGTCATCGCCAGCCTGTCCGAGATTGACCCCATGTACCAGTTCTCCCTCAAGTATTTCAAACAGGTGAGACCCTCCTGATGCCGATCTGATGCAGCCCATCAGCTTAGTATTAGATTCTGCAGTTACAGCCGTTTAGGTAAAGCACACTTGGGACAGTATGTGAAGTCTGTGTGACCTGCATTAACCAGCTTTATGATCGAATTTTCCCGTTCCACCTTAAATAGGGCAAGATTTACATTCTAGCACTAACATTCAGCTTCATATTCACCAGCTTTATGTTTAAATTTTCCCGTTCCACCTTAAATAGAGCAGCATTTACATTCTAGCACTAACATTCGGCTTCATATTCAGCAGCTTTATGTTAGAATTTTCCCGTTCCACCTTAAATAGAGCAGCATTTACATTTTATCACTAACATTCAGCTTCATATTCACCAGCTTTATGTTAGAATTTTCCCGTTCCACCTTAAATAGAGCAGCATTTACATTCTAGAACTAACATTCAGCTTCATATTCACCAGCTTTATGTTTGAATTTCCCGTTCCACCTTAAATAGAGCAGCATTTACATTCTAGCACTAACATACAGCTTCATATTCACCAGCTTTATGTTAGAATTTCCCGTTCCACCTTAAATAGAGCAGCATTTACATTCTAGCACTAACATTCAGCTTCATATTCACCAGCTTTATGTTAGAATTTCCCGTTCCACCTTAAATAGAGCAGCATTTACATTTTATTACTAACATTCAGCTTCATATTCACCAGCTTTATGTTAGAATTTCCCGTTCCACCTTAAATAGAGCAGCATTTACATTCTAGCACTAACATACAGCTTCATATTCACCAGCTTTATGTTAGAATTTCCCGTTCCACCTTAAATAGAGCAGCATTTACATTCTAGCACTAACATTCAGCTTCATATTCACCAGCTTTATGTTAGAATTTCCCGTTCCACCTTAAATAGAGCAGCATTTACATTTTATTACTAACATTCAGCTTCATATTCACCAGCTTTATGTTAGAATTTCCCGTTCCACCTTAAATATCACAGACAATTCTATAAGGCCTTATCTACAAGAATTAAATGATAGTATTGTTTAAGGTGGAACGGGAAGATTTAGAGATTTTTTTTGTGATGCAGTTGTTCAACAGCACTATCGAGGCGGCGGAGCAGCAGAGTGATCTGAGCGTGCGGCTGCAGGTTCTGCTGGAGAGGACGCTGCTCAGCTCCTACACCAACGTGTCCCGCGGCCTCTTCGAGCAGCACAAGACCATCTACAGCTTCATGCTGTGTGTGGAGATCATGATGCAGAGAGGAGAAATCACCCAGCAGGAGTGGCTGTACTTCCTCAGAGGAGCCGGGGGCATGGACAAGGTGAGCTGGGCCATGTGTTAGGACCTGGCCGGTATGAACATCTCCTCTTACACATCCACTGAGCTGAAAATCTGATAAACAGTATTATCAGATATTAGATACAGATGAGATTCAGAAACAGACTTAGGTAGTCTTAGTTAAACATTGGCTAATATGCTTTACTGGCTGATAAGGTTAAGAAATCAAATAAAGTACTTAAATAGCATTAAATAATAGTATAGTAGTTTAATAGTATTACTAAAATAATAATAAATATACAACAGATCACTGAGCTTAAAGTAATGTGTCATCGCTGTCCAAAGATCTTCAAAAAATCTCAACTTTACAGGACAGAACAAAAACTGTTTTTACTTTCAATGTAAGTCAATGGAACCAGAATTTTTTACAAGCTATTTTGGAGCATTTCTTTTGGTCCATTCATCATGAAACTTTCACATAATATGAAGAGCACCTGTCGTTTTCAAAAGATGTAGAAAAATAAAAATTGATGAAAAATATGTATTTAATGCAGCTGAGCGATACCTTGAATGTAACAGATTCTATTTAATCTAATCCTAACCTAATGCTTAACTTAATTAAATCACAAAACCTAAACCTGATCCTGACCAGTACTCTTCAATGGAGCTCCACTCCGGAAAATCCCACCACTCCACCCGCATTTATACTCTTCAACACAGTTCCACTACAGAAAACCCACCACTCCACCCGCATTTATACTCTTCAGCACAGTTCCACTACAGAAAACCCACCACTCCACCCGCATTTATACTCTTCAACACAGCTCCACTACAGAAAACCCACCACTCCACCCGCATTTATACTCTTCAACACAGCTCCACTACAGAAAACCCACCACTCCACCCGCATTTATACTCTTCAACACAGCTCCACTACAGAAAACCCACCACTCCACCCGCATTTATACTCTTCAACACAGCTCCACTCCAGAAAACCCACCACTCCACCCGCATTTATACTATTCAACACAGTTCCACTACAGAAAACCCACCACTCCACCCGCATTTATACTCTTCAACACAGCTCCACTACAGAAAACCCACCACTCCACCCACATTTATACTCTTCAGCACAGCTTCACTCCAGAAAACCCACCACTCCACCCACATTTATACTCTTCAACACAGCTTCACTCCAGAAAACCCACCACTCCACCCGCATTTATACTCTTCAACACAGTTCCACTACAGAAAACCCACCACTCCACCCACATTTATACTCTTCAGCACAGCTTCACTCCAGAAAACCCACCACTCCACCCGCATTTATACTCTTCAACACAGCTCCACTACAGAAAACCCACCACTCCACCCGCATTTATACTCTTCAACACAGCTCCACTACAGAAAACCCACCACTCCACCCGCATTTATACTCTTCAGCACAGCTTCACTCCAGAAAACCCACCACTCCACCCACATTTATACTCTTCAGCACAGCTTCACTCCAGAAAACCCACCACTCCACCCACATTTATACTCTTCAGCACAGCTTCACTCCAGAAAACCCACCACTCCACCCGCATTTACACTCTTCAACACAGCTTCACTCCAGAAAACCCACCACTCCACCCACATTTATACTCTTCAGCACAGCTTCACTCCAGAAAACCCACCACTCCACCCACATTTATACTCTTCAGCACAGCTTCACTCCAGAAAACCCACCACTCCACCCACATTTATACTCTTCAGCACAGCTTCACTCCAGAAAACCCACCACTCCACCCGCATTTATACTCTTCAACACAGCTCCACTACAGAAAACCCAACACTCCACCCGCATTTATACTCTTCAACACAGCTCCACTCCAGAAAACCCACCACTCCACCCGCATTTATACTCTTCAACACAGCTCCACTACAGAAAACCCAACACTCCACCTGCATTTATACTCTTCAGCACAGCTCCACTCCAGAAAACCCACCACTCCACCCACATTTATACTCTTCAGCACAGCTTCACTCCAGAAAACCCACCACTCCACCCGCATTTATACTCTTCAACACAGCTCCACTACAGAAAACCCAACACTCCACCCGCATTTATACTCTTCAACACAGTTCCACTACAGAAAACCCACCACTCCACCCGCATTTATACTCTTCAACACAGCTCCACTACAGAAAACCCAACACTCCACCCGCATTTATACTCTTCAGCACAGCTTCACTCCAGAAAACCCACCACTCCACCCGCATTTATACTCTTCAACACAGTTCCACTCCAGAAAACCCACCACTCCACCCGCATTTATACTCTTCAACACAGTTCCACTCCAGAAAACCCACCACTCCACCCGCATTTATACTCTTCAGCACAGCTTCACTCCAGAAAACCCACCACTCCACCCGCATTTATACTCTTCAGCACAGCTTCACTCCAGAAAACCCACCACTCCACCCACATTTATACTCTTCAACACAGCTTCACTCCAGAAAACCCACCACTCCACCCGCATTTATACTCTTCAACACAGTTCCACTACAGAAAACCCACCACTCCACCCGCATTTATACTCTTCAGCACAGCTTCACTCCAGAAAACCCACCACTCCACCCGCATTTATACTCTTCAGCACAGCTTCACTCCAGAAAACCCACCACTCCACACGCATTTATACTATTCAACACAGCTCCACTCCAGAAAACCCACCACTCCACCCGCATTTATACTCTTCAGCACAGCTTCACTCCAGAAAACCCACCACTCCACCCGCATTTATACTCTTCAACACAATTCCACTACAGAAAACCCACCACTCCACCCGCATTTATACTCTTCAACACAATTCCACTACAGAAAACCCACCACTCCACCCGCATTTATACTCTTCAGCACAGCTTCACTCCAGAAAACCCACCACTCCACCCGCATTTATACTCTTCAACACAGCTCCACTCCAGAAAACCCACCACTCCACCCACATTTATACTCTTCAACACAGCTCCACTACAGAAAACCCACCACTCCACCCGCATTTATACTCTTCAACACAATTCCACTACAGAAAACCCACCACTCCACCCGCATTTATACTCTTCAGCACAGTTCCACTCCAGAAAACCCACCACTCCACCCGCATTTATACTCTTCAACACAGCTCCACTACAGAAAACCCAACACTCCACCCGCATTTATACTCTTCAGCACAGCTTCACTCCAGAAAACCCACCACTCCACCCGCATTTATACTCTTCAACACAATTCCACTACAGAAAACCCACCACTCCACCCGCATTTATACTCTTCAACACAATTCCACTACAGAAAACCCACCACTCCACCCGCATTTATACTCTTCAGCACAGCTTCACTCCAGAAAACCCACCACTCCACCCGCATTTATACTCTTCAACACAGCTCCACTCCAGAAAACCCACCACTCCACCCACATTTATACTCTTCAACACAGCTCCACTACAGAAAACCCACCACTCCACCCGCATTTATACTCTTCAACACAGTTCCACTCCAGAAAACCCACCACTCCACCCGCATTTATACTCTTCAACACAGCTCCACTACAGAAAACCCACCACTCCACCCGCATTTATACTCTTCAACACAGTTCCACTACAGAAAACCCACCACTCCACCCGCATTTATACTCTTCAACACAGTTCCACTACAGAAAACCCACCACTCCACCCGCATTTATACTTTTTAACACAGCTCCCCTCTGGAAAACCCACCACTCCACCCGCATTTATACTCTTCAACACAGCTCCACTACAGAAAACCCACCACTCCACCCGCATTTATACTCTTCAACACAGTTCCACTACAGAAAACCCACCACTCCACCCGCATTTATACTTTTTAACACAGCTCCCCTCTGGAAAACCCACCACTCCACCCTCATTTGTACTCTTCAGCGCAGCTCCACTCCGGAAAACCCACCACTCCACCCGCATACAGACTCTTCAATGAAACTCCACTCCAGAAAACCCACCACTCTACCCGCATTTATACTCTTCAACACAGCTCCACTCCAGAAAACCCACAACTCCACCCGCATTTATACTCTTTAACACAGCTCCACTCCAGAAAACCCACCACTCCACCCACATTTAAACTCTTTAACGGAGCTCCACTACAGAAAACCCAACACTTCACCCACATTTATACTATTCAACGGAGCTTAACTCCAAAAAGCCCACCACTCCTCCTGCATTTATACTCTTCAACACAGCTCCACTCCAGAAAGCCCACCACTCCACCTGCATTTATACTCCTCAACGGATCTCAACTCCAGAAAACCCAACACTTCACCCGCATTTATACTCTTCAATACAGCTCCACTCTGGAAAACCCAACACTCCACCCACATTTATACTCTTTAACGGAGCTTAACTCCAGAAAACCCATCACTCTACCCGCATTTATACTCTTCAACGGATCTCAACTCCAGAAAACCCAACACTTCACCCGCATTTATACTCTTCAACGGAGCTTAACTCCAAAAAACCCACCACTCCACCTGCATTTATACTCTTCAACGGATCTCAACTCCAGAAAACCCAACACTTCACCCGCATTTATACTCTTCAACAGAGCTTAACTCCAAAAAACCCAACACTTCACCCGCATTTATACTCTTCAACGGAGCTTAACTCCAAAAAACCCAACACTTCACCCGCATTTATACTCTTCAATACAGCTCCACTCCAGAAAACCCACCACTCCACCCGCATTTATACTCTTCAACACAATTCCACTACAGAAAACCCACCACTCCACCCGCATTTATACTCTTCAGCACAGTTCCACTACAGAAAACCCACCACTCCACCCGCATTTATACTCTTCAACACAGTTCCACTACAGAAAACCCACCACTCCACCCGCATTTATACTCTTCAACACAGCTCCACTACAGAAAACCCACCACTCCACCCGCATTTATACTCTTCAGCACAGCTTCACTCCAGAAAACCCACCACTCCACCCGCATTTATACTCTTCAACACAGCTCCACTACAGAAAACCCACCACTCCACCCGCATTTATACTCTTCAACACAGTTCCACTCCAGAAAACCCACCACTCCACCCGCATTTATACTCTTCAGCACAGCTTCACTCCAGAAAACCCACCACTCCACCCGCATTTATACTCTTCAGCACAGCTTCACTCCAGAAAACCCACCACTCCACACGCATTTATACTCTTCAACACAGTTCCACTACAGAAAACCCACCACTCCACCCACATTTATACTCTTCAGCACAGCTTCACTCCAGAAAACCCACCACTCCACCCGCATTTATACTCTTCAACACAGTTCTACTACAGAAAACCCACCACTCCACCCACATTTATACTCTTCAGCACAGCTTCACTCCAGAAAACCCAACACTCCACCCGCATTTATACTCTTCAGCACAGCTTCACTCCAGAAAACCCACCACTCCACCCGCATTTATACTCTTCAGCACAGCTTCACTCCAGAAAACCCAACACTCCACCCGCATTTATACTCTTCAGCACAGCTTCACTCCAGAAAACCCACCACTCCACACGCATTTATACTCTTCAGCACAGCTTCACTCCAGAAAACCCACCACTCCACCCGCATTTATACTCTTCAACACAGTTCCACTACAGAAAACCCACCACTCCACCCGCATTTATACTCTTCAACACAGTTCCACTACAGAAAACCCACCACTCCACCCGCATTTATACTCTTCAGCACAGCTTCACTCCAGAAAACCCAACACTTCACCCGCATTTATACTCTTCAACACAGCTTCACTCCAGAAAACCCACCACTCCACCCGCATTTATACTCTTTAACACAGCTCCACTCCAGAAAACCCACCACTCCACCCGCATTTATACTCTTCAACACATCTCCACTCCAGAAAACCCACCACTCCACCCGCATTTATACTCTTCAACACAGCTTCACTCCAGAAAACCCACCACTCCACCCGCATTTATACTCTTCAACACAGCTTCACTCCAGAAAACCCACCACTCCACCCGCATTTATACTCTTCAGCACAGCTTCACTCCAGAAAACCCACCACTCCACCCGCATTTATACTCTTCAGCACAGCTTCACTCCAGAAAACTCAACACGCACTACTCTTCCACATGAAATGCTGTTTGACTGAACCTAAAACAGCCCAATATAAATATTTCCTCTCTTTAAAAACCTGAACTACTTACAGCTCAGCGCGGTTACACCACAGGACATTCTGTCAGCACATTCTCGTCTTCCATGAAGTGCTCGTTACCCCACTGCGCTATTACCCTCTAACCCCCCTCGCTAAGAGAGGCTAGGTAGATGGAGCAGAAGCTGTGCGGGGAGCACCACAGCTCACTGTAAGGAAAGCAGCTGTGTTTTGTTCACATATAAATAAGTGTTTCCGCACGAAGCTCAGGTTCAGTTCATCTTCAGCACAGCTGGCCTGGACAGTCTATTTGATAGGTCAGACAGGAAAATCCCCCGGGACCTCCAGTGGGCAGTGCAAGCTAGGGGCTCTGACTGCTGTGGGCCCCCCTACATCAATTATGATCAATTATGTAAGTGTTTGTTTTATTCTTTCTTGTTTTCTGAACTTCAGTGGCCCACCGCACCGAGCTAAACGCTCCCACACCCCCTCCCGCTCGCAAGTCAGGAATGAGACGTTATTATGTTAATTGTGAAATTAAGCGTGGAGCAGATTGCTATTTTAGCCGCGTCCCCGCAGGGCCTGCGCTCTGTGTTTTCACGAGCGTGTGCGTGTGACAGTATGTTCTCATTGGTTCAGCTACTAAAGCGCAGCGTGATACAGTCATCACCCTTCCCTGCCTCGCTTTCTCTCAGCAAAGAAATGACATCAATTCAGCCATCTGTCACTGGAGATTCCCCCCATCAGCGCTCTTTAACCAGTCATTTGCTTTGGTCTGCTTCATATTTCACTCAGCTCCAGCGGCAGCTATTCACATCAACATCTTCTCACCAGCCACTATTAATCATAGTCACATTCTCCAGTCCGAGCCGTCTGCATTTTAATTTTTATTCAAACTCTTATCTCATTTTCACACTTTGAGCAATCTAGCCGCTGCTTTTAAAGCTGATGGATCGTTTTGCTTACTGCTGCTGCCTGTGGAACATCGTCCATCGCGGCTCTGCAAACAAATACATTCAGAGTCTGTCCTAGGATTGGACGACCTGGTGAAACGTTTACATCACACTGCTTTAAGAAGCACGATTCATATCATGATGTTTGGATTTCTTGAAGTGTCAAAAGTCAAAGTTGAGTCTTGATTGTCTGATGCTTGAGTCTGAGTTGAATCTTGATTGTCTGATGCAAGAGTCAGAGTCGAGTCTTGATTGTCTGATGCTTGAGTCTGAGTCGAATCTTGATTGTCTGATGCAAGAGTCAGAGTCGAGTCTTGATTGTCTGATGCTTGAGTCTGAGTCGAATCTTGATTGTCTGATGCTTGAGTCTGAGTCGAGTCTTGATTGTCTGATGCTTGAGTCTGAGTTGAGTCTTGATTGTCTGATGTGAGAGTCCGAGTTGAATCTTGATTGCCTGATGCGACAGTCCTAGTCAAATCTTGATTGCCTGATGACAGACCAGGTCAAGTCTTGATTGCCTGATGTAAAAGTCCGAGTCGAGTCTCAATGGCCTGATGCGAGAGTCTGAGATTGCCTGATGACAGACCAAGTCAAGTCTTGATTGCCTGATATGAGAGTGCGAGCCGAGTCTTCATTGCCTGATATGAGAGTGCGAGGCGAGTCTTGATTGCCTGATGCGAGAGTCAGAGTCAGATCTTTTTTGCCTGATGTTAGAGTCTGAGTCATGTCTTGATTGCCTAATGCAAAAGCCCAAGTCAAGTCTTGATTGCCTGATGACTGACCAAGTCAAGTCTTGATTGTCTGATGACTGACCAAGTCAAGTCTTGATTGTCTGATTTGAAAGTCTGAGTTGAGTCTTGATTTCCTGTTGCGAGAGTCTGAGTCAAGTCTTGATTGACTGATGCGAGAGCCCAAGTCAAGTCTTGGTTGCCTGATGACAGATCAAGTCAAGTCTTGATTGCCTGATGCAAGATTCTTAGTCAAATCTTGATTGTCTGATGACTGACCAAGTCAAGTCTTGATTGTCTGATGTGAGAGTCCGAGTTGAATCTTGATTGCCTGATGCAACAGTCCTCGTCAAGTCTTGATTGCCTGATGCAAGAGTCCTCGTCAAATCTTGATTGCTTGATGCATGAGTCCGATTCAAGTCTTGATTGCCTGATTCGTGAGTTTGAATCAAGTCTTAATTGCCTGAAGCTTGAGTCTGAGTCAAGTCTTGATTGTCTGATGCGAGAGTCCTAGTCAAATCTTGCTTACCTGATGTAAAAGTCTGAGTCAAATCTTGATTGCCTGATGCAAGAGCCCAGGTCAACTCTAGTCCCAAATCTGAGCCTCAATTCTCTGAGGCCTGAGTCTTGATAGTCTGAGGTGCTTGTATGAATAGAGTCTTGATTCTCTGAGGCCCAAGTCTGAGTCAAGTCTTGATTATCTGTTGCGTAGTTCTGAGTATGTTTGAGGCACAAGTCTTAGTCTCTAGCCTCTGAGGTTAAAGTTCGAGTCTTGAGTCTCTGAGACCTGAACACAAGTCTCAAGTTTCCTAGGCATGAGTCTGAGTCTATGTCTCAAGTCTCGAGTCTTTGATAACTAAGATAATATCATATTGCCAATACTTAATCCTTTCATCTCTCTCTCTCTCTCTCTCTCTCTCTCTCTCTCTCTCTCTCTCTCTCTCTCTCTCTCTCTCTCTCTCTCTCTCTTTCTGTAGGAGTTGTTGAAGAAGCCGAATGTTCCTTGGTTGTCGGACGTGGTGTGGGAGACGTGCTGTGATCTAGACAACAGACTGCCCTGCTTCAAAGGCATTAAGGAAGACATTGTATCCACGCCGATAGCTGTGCAACTGGGTATGTTACCACAGTAATCCAAGTTTAAATTATGTAAACAATCAGAGAAACAATCATAACATCTGTTCATGTAACTGAGAAATGTGTTTTTTGGAATTGTCTCTCTCTTCCAGGACGTTTGGAGGTGGCTATAAATCCAGAGCAGTGGGAGGGCTACAAGAAGGACCTCCCCCCATATTCAGACGACACTCCTTCTAACAAGGTCAGAGGTGATTGGAACGAGCGCCTCGGAGCCTTCCAGAAACTCATCCTCATCAAGAGCTTCAGTGAGGAGAAGGTAGAGGAAGCTGTTTCGTATGATTACGTTGAAGTATTCTTACTAGTTAAACTGTGTACAGCTAAACTGTAACACTACCTTCACCTACCTGTGTACAGCTAAACTGTAACACTACCTTCACCTACCTGTGTACAGGTAAACTATAACACTACCTTCACCTACCTGTGGGGGGTTGGACTTCCAGGTGAGACTGGAATAATTCCGCTCCTCTCAGATCAAGGCAGAGCTTTCTCTAAGTGCAAGTGTGAACATTGATTTCCACAAACAGCTCCTAGTAACCACTTGGAAGACCTGGAAGACCTTCAAAATGGTCTCCATCCGACAAACAACATTTAAAAAGCTCCACCAGGGACGCGGGAGGTGGGAGTACTGATTCGCTTTCCTGATTTCAGGATTCTAGCTGTTAAAATGAATATATAAATAATGATGGTAATAATAATAATAATACATTCCTTATAGAGTGTCTTATAATCATTTGAACATAGTAAAGACCCAGAGGTAATGCTTTGGGGCCGTGTTGCTCAAGCACATGCAGGTTGAGGTGCTAAGAGAAGAAGTCTATGCAGAGTTATAGACTAGTTTTGAATCAGAAAGCAGCTGAATGTTGTTTTTTAACTTTAAAATAATCACGTGTCCTGATAATGAAGCTTTGATCGACCATTATGTCTCCCGCTCAGTGTGTTTCAGTGTTTAGTCTCAATGCATTGGCTGTAGACATAACAAAATCTGTTACTGCTCCTTATATCAACAGTCTGATCAGCTTTAATATTGCAGCAGCTTTTATTCCCATGTATACTGTGTAATGATTTAATGATGAATGGATTAATAGAAATGCTTCAAAATAGCTTGGTAAAAATTCTGGTTCCATTGAAATTTCATTGACGTTTCATTGGACAGCAACAATATGTTTTTATGATTGTTTTCATATGTGCTGCTTAAAATTTCAGCACCAAACCTTATTACCCCTTCCAGCATGTCTGGGCTCTACTCTTGCTCCAGGTCTTTGTTTCTTTTGCTTCCTCCACTGTAAGAAGACAGTTCAGGATTTGTAGCTGTTAATAAGCTCTTAATTTCAAATCAAACAAAGAAACTGCTGGTGTTCAGAATAACAGACTGACCACCCCAGTGTCCAGACCTCAACATCACTGAATGTGTTTGGGACTACTTGGATCAGGATGAGCAGAAAACACAGCCAGCTTTTAAGAACAAAGCTATTAAAAATATGAAATAAAACTAAAACCAAAGCAATGACTCTATTAAACAAATACAGATAACCCAAAATAATCTAAAACATAATATTGATCAAATAATATTGAAAAATTACCTAAACTAATCCAAAAATAATATTAATAAATTACCCAAACAAATCTAAAAATAATATTAATAAATTACCCAAACAAATCTAAAAACAATATTAATAAATTTCACAAACAAATGTAAAAATAATATTAATAAACTACACAAACTAATCTAAAAAATAATATTAATAAATTACACAAACTAATCTAAAAAAATAGTATTAATACATTACACAAAGTAACCAGAAAACAATATTAATAAATTACCTAAACTAATCTAAAAAATAATATTAATAAATTGCACAAACTAATCTAAAAAATAATATTAATAAATTACCTAAACTAATCTAAAAAATAATATTAATAAATTACACAAACTAATCTAAAAAATAATATTAATTAATTACCCAAACTAATCTAAAAAAAGTATGAATTACCCCAATTAATCTAAAAAATATTAATAAATTACCCAAAATTATGTAATAATAATAATAATAATAATAAAGTATAAAACTCTACAAAAAGTCATTCACAGAAAATACACAAAATAATATTTAAATGTAATACATAAAATACACAAAACATTATACACGAGCGAAAATATCTATAAATAATAACAGTAAACAAAATCTACAAAAATGACTATGAATCACAAAGTTATCTACAAAAACAGGAGCGGCTGCAGATGTGCTGAATGTGGATTTGTGTATGTGCAGCTGGTTACTGGAGAGGAGCGTTAGATGGGGTTCCGTTTGAGGGGGTTGTATCTAAATATATTGTATGAATCACAACATTATGTCACTAACAGAGAAGCAGGAGTTTTTTTTTCTAAGCCCTGATTGTTCCTGTCTGTGTGTTGCCAGGTTGTGTTTGCAGTCACAGAGTTTGTTATAGTAAGTCTGGGGAAGCAGTTTGTGGAGAACCCCCCGGTTGATCTGGCAACGCTGTATGTGGACATGTCTCCCTCCACTCCACTGGTGTTCATCCTCAGCACCGGCTCTGACCCCATGGGGGCTTTTCAGAGATTCGCCAAGGAGAGGGGATACCTGGAGAGGCAAGGAAACACACACACACACACACACACACACACATAAACACACACCCACAATAATGTACTGGACTGTAGTGGTGAAGGAGTTGAGCCATAAGGCAAAAATCACTGTTTACAGGTCAGTATACATCCCCACCTTCACCTGTGCTCATGAGCTTTGGGTAATGACTGAAAGAATGAGATCATGTATAGAGTATGAGAAAAGTATGAGGAGCTCAAAGGAGCCAGTTAAGGTGATTCTGGCATCCGATTTAGATGCTCCCTGGCCGCCTCCCATTGGTGGTTTACTAGACACAACCAACTGGGACGAGACCCAGAGGTCATCCCAGCATCTAATGAAGAGATTACATCTCCAAGCTAGCCTGGGAACGGCTTGTGAAACAGGGCCGTGAGGGTTTCTCTGATTTAGCAGCCATGACCCTAGCTGGACTAGAGGTATAAGAAGATGAATGCATGTGACTGCTCATATAAGTGGAAGTGATAAAGAGTGTTATAGTGGGAGTGATATAGAGTGTTATTCTATATCAGAAGTCACTCTATATCACTTCTACTTGTATAAGCAGTCACATGGAACTGTGTTCACGAGTGTTACAAAAAATCTGCTGTTTTTTTTTATCATTTTAAAAAAGCTCAGAATTGTTTGTCATACCAAATATAACCACACGGAAAATTTGCTTTGCTGCCTTCATGCAGAGTCTAGTTACAAATGCACTCTGCCACACCCACTCCAGCCACTTAACTGTCTTTAAGTCATTAGTATTAGCTCAAGTGACAGCATATTAGATGCTTGGGGATTTACACAGAATGCTGTAAAAACAAAAAACACCATTTGATGTACAGCTATATGAAAACAAAGAGAGGTCAGTGGAGAATGGCTATACTTGTTCTAGTTAATAGTAACTCAAGTAAACCATGCTGTACAACAGTGGTGAACACAGTAACATCCCTGAGCGCTGATGGGTTGATGGGCTAAGAGCATGGGCATTGCTATGTCAGTCATTTAGCCCTCTCTACCAAATAAATGTACATTACTAGTTCATTCTCACTCACAGTATACGGTAATAGCAGGGTTCAAACCGGGGAAGGCGCTGCTGAGACCGTATAAATTTTAAGCCAATCGTATCAGACCTCATAAATTATAAGCTAATCGCATCAGATCTCATACGTTGTAAGGCAATCATATCAGACCTCATAAGTTGTAAGCCAATCATATCAGACTTCATAAACTGTAATCCAATCATATCAGACTTCATAAGACCTAAGCCAATCATGTTAAACCTTATAAGACGTAAGCCAATCATATTAGACCTCATAAGACGTAAGCTAATCATATTAGATCTCATATGACGTGAGGCAATCATATAAGATCTCATAAGTAGTAAGCCAGTCATATCAGACCTCATAATGTAATAGGTAAGCCAATCATATTAGACCTCACAAGATGTAAGCCAACCATATTAGACCTCACAAGATGTAACCCTAACATTTTAGACCTCATAAGACGTAAGCCAATCATATTAGATCTCATAAGTGGTAAGCCAGTCATATCAGACCTCATAATATAATAGGTAAGCCAATCATATTAGACCTCATAAGTTATAAGTCAATCATATTAGACCTCATATGACTTAAGCCAACCATATCAGACCTCCTAAGACGTAAGCCAGTCATATCAAACCTCATAATGGGTAAGCCAATCATATCAGGCCTGGGGTTAGGGTTTCTGGTTTTGCGCTGCAAAGGAATCAGCAACTGCTGAGCTTAGAACAGGATTTTGTCTGAAAGCTCAGCAAATGAGACATTAGATCTCTCTAAATCGAGTTACATCAGACTTTATCCTGTCTAACCACAACACATACAAAACTGAATTCAATTAAATAAAAGAAAAACACCTTACTGGAAATCTTCCCAGACAGCAGCTACTCTCAGTTATTTATGTATAAACATGCTCTAGAACTAATGGACTATATGAGAAATATAGAGAAATATAGAAGCCCTCCGCTCTCTTCACTCAGTGTGCCTGCTAGCACATCCATAAAACATGAACAGCCACACAATGCAGAGTGTGGAGTCATACATGAACTACCACACCATGACTATTCATTATTCACAGCATGTTTCAATGCACTAAACCCATATATATATATATATATAAATCCTTATTCTTAGTGTTTGAATAGAAAGTTCAGCCCAGACTTTCCAGATTTGTCTAGCTGTGCTCTGTTTGTGCTGCAGACTTTGTGATTTAGTGTGTTGGCTAGCAGTATGGGTGTATTTACCTCTCCCCAGTGTGTGTGTGTGTAGAGTCTATCTCTGTGAGTTAGGGCAGCAGTGTGGTTTGTGGTGTGTGATATGTTTTCTGTGTGTATATGTGTATGTGTGTGTGTGTGTGTGTGTGTGTACAGAGTGGAGTCTATCTCTCTGGGCCAGGGTCAGGGTCCTATAGCGGAGAAGATGATAGCGGAGGCTGTGAAGAACGGAAACTGGATCTTTCTGCAGAACTGCCACCTCGCTGTCTCCTGGATGCTCTCCATGGAGGAAATCATCAAGACCTTCACTGAGCCTGGTGGGTGTCTCTGAGATACAGGACTTGCCACTCGCACCAAAAACGTACTATCACTGTTTTAAAAGTCCCAAACGAACTGTGCAGAAGTTCAGGGTCACGCTCAAACCTTCAGACTAGCCTTTAAAAAGTGTTAAAAACTCTTTACAAGAAGTGGAATCGGGTCCAAAAGTTTAGATTTGCTGTTTCAGAAATTTAATAATTATTACTGTTTATTTTTCCATAGAGAATGAATGGGATGGAAATGTGCACAGCAATCTACTGAACTTCTGCTTAACCGACATACACTGTTTTACATACACTGACTCAGGGCAGACCCCCGATGGTGACTGTAGTGTCATTTCAACCCACCCTCATTCGTTTGCCATTTTATTCATCCGTTTTTTGCCTCCCATAGAGTCCCATTCATTTTCAAGCGCAGACAAACAATATGGTGTCGTTCAATCTGCAGCCACCAAACTGCCTGTTCTAACTCAGGGCAGATCCCCAAAACACACTGACCCGCACTCCTCTACTTGTCGTTTATGCATCCCTCGTTCCTCACGCTCGCTAAGCTGCACAACCGCCCTAGTTATGGTTGCAACTATCTTGTTATTCGTCAGATCTTCTCTGTGTAACTCGTCCCGCAGTTTTCTAAATATCAGCTCCGTTCCAGCTCTAGATTGTCTGGTCTGATTGTGTGATTCAAGTTTTTTTTTTCAAGATTTCAGCTTTTTGATCAGATGGACGGATTCTGGAAAACTACAGATTTATTACTGGATTTTTCCCCATAGAGAATGAATAGACTAGAAAAGTGCACATCAATCTACTAAATTCTGCTTAAGCGACAGACACTGTTTCGCATACGCCCACTCAGGGCAGACCCCCGACCACGACTGACCCATCCTCGTCCGTTTGTCGTTTTATTCTTCCCTCCTTTTTCCCCCATAGAGTCCCATTCATTTTCGAGTGCAAACAAACATTAT
The DNA here is from genome assembly GCA_021613375.1 of Megaleporinus macrocephalus. Lineage (NCBI taxonomy): Eukaryota > Metazoa > Chordata > Actinopteri > Characiformes > Anostomidae > Megaleporinus > Megaleporinus macrocephalus. The sequence continues at coordinate 14,864,358 of CM038724.1, read as the reverse complement.
GGTGTCATTCAACCTTCAGCCACTAAACTAGACTGAGCAGATCCCCAAGTACTAATCCAGAAACATACTGACCCACACTCCTCTCTTTGTTGTTCGTTCATCCCTCGTTCCTTCCCGTAGGGTCCCATTAATTTTTGGCCAAAGCCAAACACTATGGTTTCGTTTAACCTACAGCCACCAAACTGCCTGTACTCGTTCAGGGCAGATTCCCAAACATCAGAACCTTGATTCTAGATAGATTAATAGATTGTCTTTTTCAGTACTGACCTGAGATTGGTTGCTTTTACAGACACTGTTATCCATGAGAACTTCAGACTGTTCCTCAGCTCTATGCCCACCAGTGCATTCCCTGTTACTGTGCTCCAGAACTCTGTCAAGGTAACACACACACACACACACACTGCTGTAGTGGGACATACAAACTGCTGCAGCCATCCAAACCCCCATGTGCCTATAGAGCCTATAGGGAGTGTAACAACATGCAGATCCACCAGAAACTTCAAAGAAGAAACCCTACAAGGATGCCAAATCATGTAAATCAGTTTCCCTCACAGAGCTCACAGCTTATCACATGCTGCTACGCTCAGCCCAGTGGTCCGCACATCATTCTTGTGTCATGTGTGAAGAGCTTTTTTTATCATTAAAGCCTCAGGGAGCCTACTTCCATGACTGCTTTGTAATTAGGTCAGTGTTGCTCTCCTGGGTATATAATGTACACATACAACTTGTTCTATAAATCTTTGGTGAATTTTAGCATGTATTTGTCTGCATTGTATGTATATTGGGTTGTCCTAGTCTTAAGCTTTACAGTCACCCATCACAAGGCTGATGTCACCTGTTCTTCTCATCTTTTTTATCAAAACTTGGCAGCAAAGCTGAATGTATATCACTGCTTCAGCGTAATGCTGATAATGCTGTATTAGAAATGTGTTCTATTAGAAAACATTGAAACCAGCTTTTCATCCCTCACCATGAATGCAGGTCATGGATGTTCTGCCTTTTTCGTATTGATATAAGGCTGAGCAGTTCCAAATCTTGTGGCTTGCTTGAGTGATGTAGCAGACCACTCAATGTCAATCAAACATGCCCATTAGGATTAGCGCTCTGTATCTGCAAGAACGTGCCAATGTGTTATGTAACATGATACGGGGGTTATGATTTTATGACATATTGATAGTGATATATTCAGATATATTTAAAGAACAAAATATCTTTAGCATAGGTGTGCTAATGCTTGTGTTAGTGATTACTTGTTTAAGTTGGAGTGAAAGAGTCTGAAAGTTGAAGATAGATTACAACACTGCTATCTATAGTTCAGGGGTTTGAACACAACATAAAATAAACTACAGTCTGTGTTTTTGATGTTTTACAAGTCGTTCACTCACTCACTCACTCACATTAGGCAGGCTGATGGTTCTACACAAGGGAACATCATTAGAGGCGCTTTGTTGAAAGCAGGATTTTAGATTAACACTTAAGCTTAATATCTGTCTGAATTAGTTTGGATGCCCTCGAATCAGTTTGTTATATCTGTTCTAGACCAAGACAACACGGTGGTGTAGTGGTCAGCACTGTCACCTCACAGTAAGATGATCTGGGTTGGATTCCCGGTCCGGGTGGTTCTGTGTGGAGGGTGTATGTTTTCCCCGTGCTTGAGTGGGTTTCCTCCGGGTACTCTGGTTTCCTCCATCAGTCCAAACACATGCATGTTAGGTTGATCACTCACTCTAAACTGCCCGTAGGTGTGAGTGTGTGTTGGACTGTTGACCTATCCATAGTGTACCAAGACTGGGATTGGCTCCAGCCCCCACTGGAGCCACTGGATGGATGGATGGATGTTGTAGACCATCACAGGGTTATTCAAGATTTGAAACCTGTTATAAGCTTATGTCACATGTGGTGCAACTGTATATGCATTCATCCCAACAAGAGAATATATATATATATATGTTGTATTAATTGTTTAAATTTTTTTTCTTACTTTTTTATATGGTTTTAATATTTCTAATCCTGCTTGAATGGGTCATAAACAGTGATAAGTGTGGAGATTATATATATATATATATATATATATATATATATATATATATATATATATATATATATATAAGTGACATGAAGATGGAAGAGACAAGTGCAGACGGGAAACATTCACACTGGCAACTCTTGTGCACACACGTTCCTGCTCGCCGCCCAGTTTGTCTGTTCTTATATAAGGAAAGACGACGCGTCAGATGCTGCCTGACAATCACTTTATTAACTACAGCTGTGACAACAAATGAAAACACATCTCCCTGATTGAACACTCACATCCAGCTTGTCTGAGAGAGAGAGAGAGAGAGAGAGGGAGAGAGAGAGAGAGAGAGAAAGAGAGAGAGCGAGCATTTATCTTCACTCATTAGCCATTAGAAATCTGGTGGATGTGACGTGTGCGTGTGAAGCGTATTGATATTTCTGACACATACGCACAGGCACACGCAGCGCTGCAGGCTGAGTGATAGCACTTCACAGGAGGAAGAACCCTTTCATGTCTTATTCACGCTTCACTCTCTCTCAGCTTTCTCTCTCTCTCCCTGTCTCTCACTCTCTGATTGGTTACAGCACTCGCTACATCACGGAGTTGATATCTGGGGGGTGGACACACTACACACCACTGTTTGTACAACTGGATGTTAGATTTAACTGTTGAGCAACACAGTTAATGGTCTTCTGCTTATCCGGCAATGAATTATCAATAACTTGTATTGGATGGCTATTATGATTGGATGTTATATAAAGAAAGAGACTCTGACTTTAATGAAATGTCATATCATTCAAGTTCTTTATTCATGTGTTTGAGATAAAAGGGGCACAAGTACCATAGCAGTCACCTGGGACATCAAAGCAAACACGTAGCACAACTTTAGTAACCACCTGGAACACTATAGCAAGACCATGAGAAATAATATAGTGAATAATTTGTAATAGACTATATACACCGTACACCCACTGGCCACGTCATTAGGTGCACCTCCTTCTATCTACACTCACTGTCCAATCTATGAGCTCCATTTACCATATAGGAGGAGTTTCTCTGTATGCTCTGTTACCCTGTTCTTCAAGGGTCAGGACCCCCACAGGACCACCACAGAGTAGGGCTGTGTATTGGCAAGAACCTGATGATACAATACGTATCGTGATACAGCGATCACGATTCAGTATATCTCGATATATTGTGATACTAAAACACATCACTATATGAACAGGTTTATCAATGTTTACAATAGCACTGCATCCTTGTGCTGCTTGTTAATGTTGGAGTGGAGCTGAAAATGGATTACAACACTGCCATCTAGTGGTCAGAGGTTTAAACACCACACACACTGATTCACTGTCTGTCAGGAATCTGTGTATTGATACTGTGTTTTTGAGAATCGATACAGTATCACTAAACATAATATTTCGATATTCTCAATATTTTCTTACACCCCTACCAGAGCAGGTACTATTAGGGAGCTGATGAAGGGCTGTAGGAACACAAACTGACTTTACACCTACAAGGTGGACCAACTGGATAAGAGTGACAATAATAGAGTGGACAGTGAGTGGACACAGTGTTTAACATACAGGGAGGTGTCCCTAATGAATAGATGTGTAGTTAACTGTTCAAGTCAAGACATTCATGAAGTTTCCATCATCAAGCCTCTCTGTCTTTCTTTCCCTTTTCAAGTCCATGAAGAACATCCTCTTTTCTCACCGTCACAGGAGAAACCAATCCACACATTTTTTCATAGGGCGTCTCCTCTAACGGCCCTGATCTGGTATATTGCTAGGTGACTAACGAGCCACCCAAGGGGCTTCGTGCCAACGTGCGGCGAGCCTTCACTGAGATCAGCAGCACCTTCTTCGAGGAGCACATCCTGGGCAGGAGATGGAGGAAGATCGTCTTCGGCGTGTGCTTCTTCCACGCCATCGTACAGGTGAGAGTGACGTCACAGGGACTGCATTAATAGTTATTAGTGTATTTAAGTATTTATCTTATTCTGTTATTTCGCTTATTGTTGATTATATTTAATGATTTATCTAGTTTAAGGTTATGAATGAGTCTATCAACTTTTTAAAGTTTTATTATATTCCATTATTATATATTATTAAAACGTATTGATGTGTCTAAGTGGAGCCTCAATGTATATATTTCCTGCTCTTATTGAATCAGACTCATCGTTAGCCTAGACAGGGTTTATGCATAGCCTAAATATGAAGGCTTTTAATAATTCACACTTCTTAAACATGTATTTATTCACTTAGCCCAGTATGAGTGATGGGTTGGTGTTCTCTCTCTCTCTCTCTTTCTCTCATTCTGTGTGTGTAGGAGAGGAAGAAGTTTGGGCCTTTGGGCTGGAACATTCGTTATGAGTTCAATGACAGTGACAGGGAGTGCGCGCTGCTCAACCTGAACCTGTACTGCCAGACCGGTCACATCCCCTGGGACGCTCTCATCTACATTACCGGTGTGTGTGTGTGTGTGTGTGTGTGTGTGTGTGTGTTTCCTCTCTAAATGCTTGTTTAGGTAAGAATTATTCATGGCATTATTCATTGATCCGCACTGTCACTCCTGCCCCTCATCCGTGACTGAAGGAGGAGACGGTGCGCTGTACTTGCAGGCATGTAGAGATGTTATATGCAGCAGAGCCAAACTCCTGCCGCCGGTGTGTGTGTGTGTGTGTGTGTGTGCGCGACTGTATAAAAGGCAGATTAAAGATGGATGAGTGTATTTAATGATTTTTCTTTGAGGTCTTTCGGTTACATCACTGGAGAGCTTGCAGTGTGGCAGGGTGTTCCAAAGCATCCAGATATTTCGAAAATCTAGTAAATAGCTTTTGTAGACGCGTGCACATGCTTTATTATCTGCTTAAAAAGCATTGCGTACAGAATGCAGCATGATTGCAGAATGCAGTTGCACATGAACCTAAGGTCACCAATGCCTAGCGCCACGCATCAGCTAGAGGTTTATAAAGCCCCTCAGCTTGAGCTGGGCAGCAGTGGAACTGTGGTCACTGGAGTATTGGAGCTCTGGTATGAGTTGGAGTCATTTCTGAGTTGAGTAGCTGACCTCACTAATGCTCTTGTGCCTGAATTCCATCAATTTCTCAAAGTAATGCTCCAAAATCTAGTGTGGAGACTTTTTAGAAGAAGAGAATATCAGTGAGAAGGTATTAGAGAGTAGAGAGTACAGTGTTGATAAGAGAGTATGAAAGAGCATAGAGTAGATTATTAATGAGAGTATTCGAGACCGGCCGGTAGAGTATTAATGAGAAAGTGTTGGAGAAAGGATATAATTACAGTAGAACATTAATGAGAGAGTGTTAGAAACTTGTGAGGTAATTAAAAAGAGAGTATTAAAGAGCAGAGAGTAGAGTATTTATGAGAAAGTATTAGTAGTTATGAGAGTATTAGAGAGCAGTGAGTGTTAATGATAGGCTATTAGAGAATAGCAAATTAATGAGAGTAATAAAGACTAGAGAGTAGAGTATTAATAAAAGAGCATGGAGTAAAACAGTATTAGTGATAGGCTATTAGAGAGAGTATTATGGAGAAATAAGAATGTGGAGAAATAAGGAGTAGAGCATAGGGTTTTTACTAAGAGGCTATTAGAGAGTAGAGTATTAATAAAAAAGTGTTACAAAATATCGTATTAATAGAGATTATTAGTGAGAGGAGTATTAATAAAAGAGTATTAGAGAAGAATACTGGTAAGAGTATAAAAGAGCAGAGAGTAGAGTATTAATGAGAGAGTATAAGAGTATAGAATATTAAGGAGAAAATATTAGATAGTAGAGTATTAATAAAAAATATTGTATTAATAGAGAATATTAATGAGAGAAGTATTAATATAAGAGTATTAGAAAAGAATATTGGTAAGAGTATTAAAGTGTAGAGTATTAATGAGAGAGTATAAGAGTATAGAATATTAAGGAGAAAGTATTAGATAGTAGAATATTAATAAGAAAGTGTTACAAAATATCGTATTAATAAAGAATATTAGTGAGAGGAGTATTAATGAAAGAGTATAAGAGAAGAATATTGGTAAGAGAGTATTAATGAGAGAATATAAGAGTATAGAATATTAAGGAGAAAGTATTAGATAGTAGATTATTAATAAGAAAGTGTTACAAAATATTGTATTAATAGAGAATATTAGTGAGAGGATTATTAATAAAAGAGTATAAGAGAGGAATATTGGTAAGAGTATTAAAGTGTAGAGTATTAATCAGAGAGTATAAGAGTATAGGATATTAAGGAGAAAATATTAGATAGTAGAGTATTAATAAAAAATATTGTATTAATAGAGAATATTAATGAGAGAAGTATTAATAAAAGAGTATTAGAAAAGAATATTGGTAAGAGTATTAAAGCGTAGAGTATTAATCAGAGAGTATAAGAGTATAGAATATTAAGGAGAAAATATTAGATAGTAGAGTATTAATAAAAAATATTGTATTAATAGAGAACATTAATGAGAGAAGTATTAATAAAAGAGTATTAGAAAAGAATATTGGTAAGAGTATTAAAGTGTAGAGTATTAATGAGAGAGTATAAGAGTATAGAATATTAAGGAGAAAGTATTATATTGTAGAATATTAATAAGAAAGTGTTACAAAATATCGTATTAATAAAGAATATTAGTGAGAGGAGTATTAATAAAAGAGTATAAGAGAAGAATACTGGTAAGAGAGTATTAATGAGAGAATATAAGAGTATAGAATATTAAGGAGAAAGTATTAAAGTATAGAGTATTAATAAGAAAGGTTTACAAAATATCGTAATAATAGAGAATATTAGTGAGAGGAGTGTTAATAAAAGAGTATTAGAGAAGAATACTCGTAAGAAAGTATTAAAGTGTAGAGTATTAATAAGAAAGGTTTACAAAATATTGTAATAATAGAGAATATTAGTGAGAGGAGTATTAATAACAGTGTGTTATCTATATATGATCAATTTAATGTTTATTCTAAATTATCTAATTAAATCAAATTAAAAAACTATAAATCAAACAGGAACCAAGAACTGATCGGTTCCTTCGTCCATGTGAAGCATCACCTCCTCTCCCCCAGTGCTGCTGATACATCTTAAGGAGGAGAACACTAACTGCCAGTGCAGTCTAATTCTTGGACCCCTGAATACGGATGGCTGTGGCATCGCTGTTGATAGAACTTTGAATCTCCTGATGGAGCCCTTGCACAGCTCTGGAGCCCCCCGGCATACACAGATTAAAGGATGTGTAAATTAGGTGTTGCGCTGAAGCTGAGAACATATACTGCAGTGATTTCCATGTCAGAAGTCATGATGTGATGTCATGACGTGATGTCATGATGAAAGCTCTGAACTCTCCATCAGTGATAGTGATGCTTCAATCATTTCTGGGTTAGTGTCACTTACTGATGCAACAAACTGAAATATGTGTGTGTGTGTGTGTGTGTGTGTGTGTGTGTGTGTGTGTGTGTGTGTAGGGGAAATTACATATGGAGGGAGAGTAACGGACGCGTGGGATCAGCGCTGTTTGCGTACCATCCTCAAAAGCTTCTTCTCGCCTACAACTCTGGAAGAAGGCTACAAGTACTCTGCGTCAGGTACACACACACACACACACACACACACACACACAGTCAGCAAGGCCAGTGGTAGAATCAGAGCATGATCTAGCTTCTTCTATGATTACTCTAAGCTATTCCTGTATTCTGGCTCTTCTCCATTACTTTTAAATTACAGTTCTTTTCCGTACTGAGTGATAGCAGGAGGTCTGTGCTTGACGGAAGCTTGTACTGAGGATAAGTGTGCCACGCCTGACTGGTCTTTTTAATTTTCTCCTGTGGAGCTTGGATCCAAGCCTCCTCCCCCCAAACTAATGTGATTTTCCATAGAATCTCTAATCTCATTACAGTCCTACTCTGTGGCTTCCTCGTACCGTCTTTTTTAATATGTACTGTAAACATGTAATCCCGTTACGCATACACGTCATTTCTGTTTCTCTCCTGAAAACAAGAATGTCTGAAATGAAGGCTAACGTGTACACATGAGTCGTGCGGGTAGACATGTCAGTCAAGCGTTTCAGCATCTGACTGTGACTCTTAGGATATTAAAACCAGAACCAGATCAGAGATTTGTGGTAGATGGATGGCATTTGGCCTAGACTTCAATTCTATTAACTATATCCACACAGACTGTAAAACTAACTTGAGCTTGATGTCAGTGTTTATTTAACTACATTTCTTATGTACTGTAGTTGTTTGGGGGGGCTGCTTTAGCTGGCTGCTGTAGAAAGGGCAGTCGTGGGCTGGAGCTTGGGGAACCAGCCTTTGTGACCGGAAGGTTGCTGGTTCGATCCCATGAAGCATCAGAACGTGACTGAAGTGCCCTTGAGCAAGGCATCTAACGCCTGACTGCTCTCGGGGCACTGTGGTAGGGCTACCCACCGCTCTGGGCAAGTGTGTTCGCTGCCCCCTAGTGTGTGTGTTCACTAGTGTGTGTGTATATGTGAGTGTTTCACTGCATGGATGGATCTTGAATTTCTTCTGGGATTAATAAAGTATCTAAAATGTAGATACTAGTAATTAATTATAATTATGAAAATTTCCCACAATTTAAATGCCAACTGTTGCGTTTTATTAATAAATGGACGCACATGGTTTTTCATTGGACAGCAAGGATAACGGTCAGATGCTAAGAGAAGCATTTCAGTTAAACATAGAAGCTGCTGGTGTTCTCAGAAAAGAGTCCAGAGTTCAGTTCTCAACTGAATCAGAATATGTGACCAACTTCTGAGACTGAACTTCTGAAAATCTAAAAGCAAGCTAGCTGAGACGAATGGAAGCTACAAACACTAACTATGAAAAGAAATGGTTTATGGTTTAAATGTGTGGTTTCTGTTTTTTTCCTGCTGTGAAAATATTAATATTATTTGCTTAATAGCCATTTTGACTGGACCGGAAATGAAGGGTGGTCTCTGTCACAGTACTGTACATACTTCAACCCTGACACTTATACTCATGTTTCTTGTGAACAGGAATCTACTTTGCTCCGGAGTCAGATCGGCTAAAGGAATATAACACCTATATTGAGAATCTGCCCATCATTGATGACCCTGAAATCTTTGGCATGCATGAGAATGCCAACCTGGCCTTCCAGGTAAAATCACACCAACTGCCCCCATTAAAAAAGAAACAAACTACACAATATCTCCTTCATCTGCACACCTTCTCACTCTTACACAACTAGGGCGGCATATTAGTACCATTTTAACATCTAACATTAATTAAACAGAAATAAATAGTAAATAGTAAAAACAGGCTGCAGGGCATATATGGGGTAATAGAATTGATATATAAATAATTGCAGTGGACTATGGGACAATTATGTCCTAACAAGGAACCTAAGACCACTGACAGTCCAGTAGCTTGTTGTTCTGAGAGTGAGAAGAGTGATAAGCTGTTTGGGTTTCAGTCGTTGTTGTGTTGTTCTTGGTTTTGGAGTTTAAGTGTCTTGTGGCTGTAAACTACTGGTTTAGCAGCAGTGTCGCCTGTAAACAGTGAAACCCAGTAACAGTACGTCTGCAGTCAGACCCAGCAACAGACCCTCTCCGCTGTGTTAACTACAGAGGCAGGAGACGATGACTGTCATTAACACCATCCTGGAAGTGCAGCCCCGCTCCTCAGCAGCTGGAGGGGGGAAGAGTAACGACGAGGTGGTCCACGAGCTTGCAGACTCCATCCTGGCCAAGATCCCTGGTGAGAATTTATAATAAACGTCCACTACATCAACTACAGAATCCTCATTCAACTATAGAAACTACAGAATCCTCACTAACTTACACCAAATACAAAACCCTTACTAAACTACATCAACTACAGAATCCTCATTCAACTATAGAAACTACAGAATCCTCACTAACTTACACCAAATACAAAACCCTTACTAAACTACATCAACTACAGAATCCTCATTCAACTATAGAAACTACAGAATCCTCACTAACTTACACCAAATACAAAACCCTTACTAAACTACATCAACTACAGAATCCTCATTCAACTATAGAAACTACAGAATCCTCACTAACTTACACCAAATACAAAATCCTTACTAAACTACATCAACTACAGAATCCTCATTCAACTATAGAAACTACAGAATCCTCACTAACTTACACCAAATACAAAACCCTTACTAAACTACATCAACTACAGAATCCTCATTCAACTATAGAAACTACAGAATCCTCACTAACTTACACCAAATACAAAACCCTTACTAAACTACATCAACTACAGAATCCTCATTCAACTATAGAAACTACAGAATCCTCACTAACTTACACCAAATACAAAACCCTTACTAAACTACATCAACTACAGAATCCTCATTCAACTATAGAAACTACAGAATCCTCACTAACTTACACCAAATACAAAACCCTTACTAAACTACATCAACTACAGAATCCTCATTCAACTATAGAAACTACAGAATCCTCACTAACTTACACCAAATACAAAACCCTTACTAAACTACATCAACTACAGAATCCTTATGAAACTAAATCAATTAGATAATGATTGCTAAACTGAACTAACCCCAGAAACCTTTACAAAACATCAACTACAGAATTCTCGTTAAATCATTCTCACTAAAGTATACCAACTACTGAACACTCACTAAACTACATCAACCACAGAATCCTCACTAAACTACATCAACTACAGAATCCTCACTAAACTACATCAACTACAGAATCCTCACTAAACTACATCAACTACAGAATCCTTACTAAACTACATCAACTACAGAATCCTTACTAAACTACATCAACTACAGAATCCTCACTAAACTACATCAACTACAGAATCCTCACTAATGTACACCAACTACTGAACACTCACTAAACTGCATCAACCACAGAATCCTCACTAAACTGCATCAACTACAGAATCCTCACTAAACTACATCAACTACAGAATCCTCACTGAACTACATCAACTACAGAATCCTCACTAAACTACATCAACTACAGAATCCTTACTAAACTACATCAACTACAGAATCCTTACTAAACTACATCAACTACAGAATCCTCACTAAACTACATCAACTACAGAATCCTCACTAAACTACATCAACTACAGAATCCTCACTAAACTACATCAACTACAGAATCCTTACTAATGTACATCAACTACAGAATCCTCACTAATGTACATCAACTACAGAATCCTCACTAATGTACGTCAACTACAGAATCCTTACTAAACTACATCAACTACAGAATCCTTACTAATGTACATCAACTACAGAATCCTTACTAAACTACATCAACTACAGAATCCTTACTAATGTACATCAACTACAGAATCCTCACTAAACTACATCAACTACAGAATCCTCACTAATGTACATCAACTACAGAATCCTTACTAATGTACATCAACTACAGAATCCTCACTAAACTACATCAACTACAGAATCCTCACTAATGTACATCAACTACAGAATCCTCACTAAACTACATCAACTACAGAATCCTCACTAAACTACATCAACTACAGAATCCTCACTAATGTACATCAACTACAGAATCCTCACTAAACTACATCAACTACAGAATCCTCACTAAACTACATCAACTACAGAATCCTCACTAATGTACATCAACTACAGAATCCTCACTAAACTACATCAACTACAGAATCCTCACTAAACTACATCAACTACAGAATCCTCACTAAACTACATCAACTACAGAATCTTATATAAACTACATCAACTACAGAATCCTCACTAAACTACATCAACTACAGAATCTTATATAAACTACATCAACTACAGAATCCTCACTAAACTACATCAACTACAGAATCCTCACTAATGTACATCAACTACAGAATCCTCACTAAACTACATCAACTACAGAATCCTCACTAAACTACATAAACTACAGAATCTTATATAAACTACATCAACTACAGAATCCTCACTAAACTACATCAACTACAGAATCTTATATAAACTACATCAACTACAGAATCCTCACTAAACTACATCAACTACAGAATCCTCACTAAACTACATCAACTACAGAATCCTCACTAAACTACATCAACTACAGAATCCTTACTAATGTACATCAACTACAGAATCCTCACTAAACTACATCAACTACAGAATCCTCACTAATGTACATCAACTACAGAATCCTCACTAAACTACATCAACTACAGAATCCTCACTAATGTACATCAACTACAGAATCCTCACTAAACTACATCAACTACAGAATCCTCACTAAACTACATCAACTACAGAATCCTTACTAAACTACAACTACAGAATCCTCACTAAACTACAACTACAGAATCCTCACTAAACTACATCAACTACAGAATCCTCACTAAACTACATCAACTACAGAATCCTTACTAAACTACAACTACAGAATCCTCACTAAACTACATCAACTACAGAATCCTCACTAAACTGCATCAACTACAGAATCCTCACTAAACTACATCAACTACAGAATCCTCACTAAACTACATCAACTACAGAATCCTCACTAAACTACACCAACTACAGAATCCTCACTAAACTACATCAACTACAGAATCCTTACTAATGTACATCAACTACAGAATCCTCACTAAACTACATCAACTACAGAATCCTCACTAAACTACATCAACTACAGAATCCTTACTAAACTACAACTACAGAATCCTCACTAAACTACAACTACAGAATCCTCACTAAACTACATCAACTACAGAATCCTCACTAAACTACATCAACTACAGAATCCTCACTAAACTACATCAACTACAGAATCCTCACTAAACTACATCAACTACAGAATCCTTACTAAACTACAACTACAGAATCCTCACTAAACTACAACTACAGAATCCTCACTAAACTACATCAACTACAGAATCCTCACTAAACTACATCAACTACAGAATCCTTACTAAACTACAACTACAGAATCCTCACTAAACTACATCAACTACAGAATCCTCACTAAACTACACCAACTACAGAATCTTATATAAACTATATGTTATGTGTAAAATGAAGATGTGAAAGAGAGTGTGCTGAAGAAGGGAAGCTGTAGTGAAGGTATAGTGAGTACAGATCAGACACTGAAAGGTGTATACAGGTGTATGCAGTACTCAGTGTTTCAGGCGTCTGTGGTGTTTTAAATACTCATGTGTAGTAAATAAAGTGAGAGTGATGTAGCAGCCGCTGAGGAAATAGTGTTAGGAGTGTAAACACATAAAGACGTGTTTAGAGAAAGAGTGAGACGTGTATAAAGACACATCCAGTAAAACTTCACGTACCTGTCGTTAGCCGCTCTGCAACTTCCTCTCACGTCCGCTGTTGTGTTGATACACAGGTAACCTTCCATAAGCCCGGTGACTGAGTCAGCAGCTACTGACTGTTTACTTGCGTAAGCCGGCTGTGGAGCGTCCTGACCCTTGGAGGGACGCAGAGACGTCCACAGTCATCACTTTACCAGTTATCAACACGCCGTATGTTTGTGATTGTAGAGAAGCTGGACATGGACGACGCGGCCGAGAGTCTGTTTGTGCGAGACGCTAACGGGCGCGTGAACTCCCTGACCACTGTGCTGGGACAGGAGGTTGACCGCTTCAACAACCTGCTGCATGTACTCAGGGTGAGTATATCAGAGAAGGTCCACTGCACAGGGTCACACATGCCTGTCCAGGTACCTCTGTTTGACTCATAAGCTCTGTAGAGTCAGCACAGTACATGTCCGGCCCCTGACCCTACAGTACCGGTCAACAGGATGGACACACCTGCTCAGAAGGCTGGCATTACAAAATCTAATGCTCATATGTATATGTTTGCAATAGCATTGTTCATGTTGTGCACTCCATACCATCACATACAGTTATAGTGATGATTATATATATATATATATACAGCTGCTCAACAGTTCTTCTTGATGCTCCATATATTTTGATCTGGGCTGCAGGAACTCCGGTCTACGAAGCCACGATGCTGTAGCACATGCAGAATGAGGCTTGGTAGTTCTGCTAAAATGACCAGAAAAAGTCCTTCAGTGGGCACTGATGTACCCCCGCCCCCTTATTCAGAATAAACTACAATAAACTACAATTGCAACATCCTCACCAAACTACAACTACAGAATCCTCAATAAACTACAACTGCCACTAATTCACATGCTTAGAATGGGATGTTTGTAATCAGCATAGCTTGAATATTCTGTTAGCTTTCTCTAACTCGTAGTTTACCCCGTCCCAACTGTGTCGCCTAATTCACAATGTTTTACAAAAGAAGTTTCCAACCAAAACATTAGACCTCAAAATTTAAGAGAATGAACAAATCACAGATTCCCTTTTACTGCATGTCCCAGTTCATTCTATAACCCTATATATATATATATATATATATATATATATACAGTGGGGGTTTGTGGGGTTTGTGTATATATATTGTGTATATGTACACTATAATTTACTACAACACTGAATTCCAGTTGTGTACATACAGAGTATATGGTATTGTGAAGTGTACCCCACCCAGATCAGGACACAACTCTATTACTATCAGTGTTGGTACGAAGTAACGCTTTACAGTAATATGATTACGTTTCCTCTCGTTTTTATATATAAATATTATTTTAAATGCTCAAAAATGTAAAAGAAGTCCTGAAGAAGCTGTTTTCTGTGAAATTCGTGAATCGACGCCTCTCTGCAGCGGACTGCCGGGCATGTCACTTGACTGAACGTGATGAGCAACAATGGCAGAGACTGAGAGTGAATGTTTCCACATATGGAGATATTCTCCTTATTTAGAATTAGTTTCACACAAAGATGGAAACATTACAGTGACGTGTGAGTTACGTCCAAGCCCAAACACCTTTCAAAGTAACGACTCCACTGTCGAAGAAGAGCGTGCCCCCAATAGCACCCAAACAAGCTACACTGGATTTTCACCGAGCGCTAGGAAGGAAGGTAACAAGTACTAGTACCATGTGATATTTTAAGAAGAGCCCCTTGAAGATCTGAGAACTTATTTCATTTATAAAGAGTTTATTTTTGTGAACTCAGTTCTTATACCTGCCTGTCTACTGCTAATATACACGGACTTGTTCTGAGGAAATAAGTAACACCAAGTAAAGTGAAGTCCATGGTATACACGTTAAGTACTACTGATACTGATACTGATCTGTTCCTAAATAAACTACTGAAAGATTAGTTGATTTATACATTCCAGATATGTTCGTAGATTTAAGTCCAGTATATTTAAATGGGTTTAGGATGTAACTTAAAAGTAATGAGGTATTAGATTACATATTCCAGAAAGGAATGAGTAAAGTAATCCCATTACAATTTGTAATGAGTAATAAGTAATCAGTAATGGAATTCTTTTTTGACTATTTACCCCAACACTGATTACTATTTACCCCATCTTAGCTAGTATCACTTTCCCATTGCTTCCGAATGATATAAATCAGAAACACAGCTGATTGCTATTTCTACTAATTGAACTGAATGTATGAGGGACACAGAAACATCAGCTTCTTAACAGATCTTAACGTTAAAAGCTGCTGAAAAAGTGGATGAATGTTGGTAAAAAATGGGAATCAGTTTTTATGTGCCAACCGACCCCTGTGCCAGCTGAACCCCCCTGTACCCTGCAGTGGCTGCCAACATGAATATGAGAAAGCAAAGCCTGCTGGACTTTGTCCAAACTTTTGGTACAAGCATTGGGGACATTTGATGGGTTTCCCCACCTGGACTGCACCAATGATTCACACTAACACTCCGCTCACCCACCTCTGATTAAATAGCAAGTCACTCTGGATAAGAGTGTCGGCCAGATGCCATAAATGTGAGCATAAATAAGGGCAACGGTTCACTTGACAACAGTAACGGCAGTGCTAGGAGCAGCGTTCAGAAACAATAAGATCTGCCAGATCTTCGCCGTGAACACGTCACACAGTTTTCAACACTGTTTCATTTCCAGATTGTGTGATTCAGGCTTGAATACAGATTCTAGAAAACTACAGACTTTTTCCGTTATTTTATCCCATAGAGAATGAATAGGAAGGAAAAGTACATGCCAATCTACTGAACTTCTGCTTGACTGACAGACACCATTTCACACACACTGACTTAGGGTAGACCCCCAACCATGGCTGCAGCGTTGGTTTGGCCCGCACTCGTCTGTTTGTCGTTTTATCCATCCCTCTTTTTTCCCCATAGAGTCCTATTCCTTTACGGTCACACCCAAACCTCATGGTTTCAATTAACCTACAGCCAACAAACTGCAGGTACTCAGTCAGGGCAGGTCCCAAAGCTTAAATCCACAAACATACTGACCCGCACTCCTTGATTTGTCGTTTATTCATCCTTCGTTCCTACCACAGGATCCTATTCGTTTTCGGCCGAACCTAAACATCACGGTTTCATTCAACCTACCGCCACCAAACTGGATGTACTCACTCAGAGCAGATCCCCAACCTGTAATCCACAGACATACTGACCCACACTCCTCTATTTGTTGTTTATGTGCGACCGTCCTGAGTTTCCTTCAGGAAATACACTGATCTAGTTCTTAATGGAACTTGAAACTAGAACATTTCTGATGCTGTTCCTGGATCAATAAGAGTTTCTGTTAACGAGCTTCACATGACCCAGATTTCTAGCTCCCTGCCAGACTTCTGGAGGATTCCTGCATTGCTCACGGAGGCTTTGCTAATGGGCTGATGAGTTGAATCAGGTGCGTTTGGGGGACAAAAACCCTGAACTGTGCCAACATGGGGGTCCCTCAGGACTGGGCTGGAGAATCACTGACCTACATAGTGATTTTGGAGATTAACACTGCATTCTCTGGTTTCTGTGCTCAAACCTTTCTTATGTGTGTGTGTGTGTGTGTGTGTGTGTGTGTGTGTGAACTTTTGCAGGTGTCTCTATGTACTCTGCAGAAGGCTATAGCAGGGTTGGTGGTGATGTCAGAGGAGATGGAGAGGATCTACAGCAGTTTTTTGAACAATCAGGTTCCGCAGCACTGGGCCAGTTCAGCCTATCCCTCGCTGAAGCCTCTGGGCAGCTGGGTCAAAGACCTGGCCCTGCGCACTGCTTTCATCCAGGTACCAGACACCTTTACATACTTTCTTTAGTTGGATGTTTTATTCAGCTGATGTAGGAACCTTGTAGCTCTACTTTGCTTGCAGACAACCATCTTCTAGTTTCAGCCTTGAATGCTCTGCTCAGGGGCTTGTACAGGTTTGAAAAAAGTCCAGATATTTGTAGACATCAGGGACTTCTCAGTCATCAGCTTCTGACGGAATAGATGGTGAAATAAAATTATTTTACTAAATGTTTTAGTATTTAGTGTGTCCAGTACTCTCATTCTCGAGGTCATTCTTGAGGCCTTAAACTAGCCCCTTTGGTCTCAACATTTTTTGGACTTGATCTTGTCTTGGTCTCCGGGTATGTTGGACTTTTTGCTGACCTGCTGGCTGCGATGCCTTCATCTGAGGTAACTTGAAGCTGTATTATTATTATTGAATATCAACAAAACCATAATAAACAGAATATGAGACTTCTTTATCTGCAGTAGGGGTTCACAAACATTCACAACCTGCAGCCCACATGAAAAACAGTGTTCGTAAACCTATCTAAGGCTGACTTGGCAGCTACGGAGTGCTAAGATGTCTGACTGAGCTCAGTTCAATGGGGTTAGGTTCATTTAAGAAGACCCCACAGGGTGAAAACATGTCGTTTGAGGATATAATTGCTTATTTCCATGCTGGCTTTACTGAGTACAGTGTACTGGAGTGGAAATGTATTGGATGTTAATGGAGGTTTGCTGTGTTTTCATTTAATAATAAAAATGCATGTAGTTCAGCTGTATAGCATCGCTGTCCATAGAAAAACATATATCTCTATTTTTGTTGATGATCAGTTTTCTGCAGCACTTGAACCCAACTGCAGCCCTTTATATCCTCTGAAAGTTTCATGATGAATGGACCAATAGAAATGCTCCAAAACAGAATAAAATGGAAAAAAATTGGGAAAAAATTCTGGTTCCATTGACGTTTTTGGCCTCTCCTGTAAAGTTACCTTTTTTAAAGATGCTTGTTTTTCTTTGGACATGTAAGATATATGCATATGTGTGAATCTCAATCTCTAAAAGTCTTTACTCAAACTCAATGTGTCCCTGTCTAGACTCGGCTTGACTTGGTCTTGACCGGCTTGACTTCACCACTAGCGTCCACCCTTTATCTTTATTACAGCTTCTATTAAATTCTGTTTTCTCTCAGAGAAGTCTGCAGAGGTGCTTTACCGCCATCCAAAGCTGAAGTAATATATATATCCACTTTTATTATTATATAGAGAAGAGTACACGAGTTTTACTGCTGTCTGTCTGTTAGTATTTGTGTGCTTGTTGGAAGACATTCTTCTGAAGAGAGTGAGATATGAGCTCCTTATTGAATCAGCACTAGGATGCACTCACACACACACACACACACACACACACACACACACACACACACACTGCCAAAAACATAATATTGTTTCAGTAGTTCCTACACGGGCGCACGTCCTCAAAGACTTCTCACATTTCCTCTCCCGGAGGTTTCCCTGCATGGTTTAGTAGGTGCACTGTTCGCTCCCATAGCGAAGCTGACTGAATGTGCTGTTCCATGTGGCTGGTCTGGACTATTTCCTTACATAACACACATACACACACACACACACACACCAACACACAATTTAACACCCACACACAAACACACACACACTGTACTAATATGTGTGCATGTGTTATGAGGCGTACTGTAATGGTGAAATGGCTGGGCTGAGAGCAGAACATTGGCTTAGTGCAATGTATGTGTGTGTGTGTGTGAGCAGTGAGTTAGGAAATCTCTTCCACCGCAACAATCCACTCTAAGAAAAACCCACAATAAGCATGGGCTGCTGATGAACCACAGACCTCCTCATTATCCAACAGACCTCCTCATTAACCCATATATCTAGTTATTACTATCCTTTTACTACACTGTTTAAAAATCACTATTTTCATTTCTAGTCAAAACGGGAAAGTCAAAGTCATTTCTGGGAGGATTAGATATAACATAATCCCCTTGCGTAAGGAAGGAGAAAGTCAAATGGAAAGAAACCAATATAGAGAGAATGGGAGTTCTGACTTGAGCTGCAACCAACAACTTCTATAGGTGCGCTTATGGTCCCTGTAGAGGAAATTCTGAGATTTGCATCTAAACACTGTATATATACAGTGCTATATATTTAGTAGTATTGCTGAGAACCTGTATAAAGTCAGTGTATAATGTAGGAATGAGTTGTATAGTTAGTGTTCAATTATGTTCAGCATTTATTGGGACTGCAGTCATGATTCAGTGATGCACTGGAGCCATACTTAGCATAACCTTAGCTAATACTATAGTACAGAGGTCACTAATAGGCGGACCACACTCCCAGACGTTGTCCAATGTGGACCCAAACCAATAATGCATTGAGAATGATTTCATTTTGACTGCGGCGGAACTTTCTTGTGTTTATGGTTTGCGGGCTTTGCACGCAGTGAACTCACAGACCAATCACATGTCTTGCAAGATCACGAAAGCCAATCAGATCTGTGCAGATTCTGGCCTTATTTACTTTTTCTATAAATGAGCACTTTATGATGCACCTTTTTCCCCCAAAAGCATTCTGGATGTAGCCCTTGTTTTAAAGAAGAGTTTTATAAATAATTAATTCAGTTCAGCATTTAAACAGTAAATCTTGTTTTAATATACTGAGAGGTATTTGTAATTTGTTTTGTCTTACAGTTTCTTATGACATAAAATGGTGATAGAACTACTAGGCTACTTCAGAATACAGGATATGGCATTGAATCAGTTATGCAGTACGTTGACTCTGTCTCAAAACGTTGTAGTATGCAACTCCCGATATGTAGGCTGCCCCAATTTGCCTACTTAAACAGCTGCCTACGTAGTCAGTGCCTTCTTAGGCAACTCACTAGGTTTTAAAACAGACCCATTGTGTAGCCAAGACTTCCCGACTCGAAGACCATGTGAGGTAAGTGTGTTGTGTCTCGGGGTAATTAGTTAGCTGGCGTGGTTGTACCTTGTTGAAATGTGGTATATACTTATAAGTAGCTTTTCAGTTAAACACCAAGTAAGCTTCCGTTTCCTTGCCAACACTACCAGCATTAAAACTACGGAGCTGAAGTTAAACTCATTCTCACCGGCTACTTGTTTAAAATGTTCCTAGTTACATTCTGGTGTCTGAGGTCTGGAACTGCTCCCTACGTCTAGCATAAACGGTAGAAAAAGTATTCATTCGGCAATCCTTCCAGTTCAACTGGGTGGTCTGCGGTGGGACAAACTCCAAACATTGCTGCTTAGCATAGACTTTAATCAGTCATTTCAAAAAGAAGCAGGACCAGGACAGCAGTCTGCCGCTGAATGAGCTCCTCTGCCTGATGATGGCACTGTGTAGAGGGTGGTCAACAGGGTGGTCATGATGGTCAGCAGTTTACTGAGGTTGGTAGACTGGTAGAACATTCTCAGGAGTTTTCGGCAGACCCTGAAGGACCCGACCCTTCTCAGGAACTACAGCCTGCTCTGTCCAGTTCAGCCTGTTATCCAAATCTGTTCCCAGAAATGTGAAGGTCCTGACCACCACAATAGAGACCAGCTGCAGAGAAGGCCTGGACCCTCTGAAGTCCACTAGCATCTCCTTTGTTTTTGTGGTGTTCAGCTGCATGTGGATCCTTTGCATCCTGAAAAGTCTGAAAACTGTGAAGGAACAACAGAGTTCAATATATGGTTCTGTATGGTTCTCCTCTAATCACTCAATTGATTACTTTATAACAGTCCAGCCATCAACCGGAGACCTAAAGCAACTCCTGAAAAAACTCCATGCTTAGTGTTTTCTCAGTTCCCTCTTTCAGTCATGACTCTTCCTGCAGCCTTACTCCTAACAACCACCTGTAACAGCTGGTAGACCACCATAACTGTCCCTATCAGATAAACCCCTCCCTTTATTACTGAACAGTAAGTTCCACGGACAGCATCTACAGGTGCTTGTGTCCATCCTTCCACTGTGAGAAGACACCTAAGCACTATGAGTCTGAAAGGATGTGTATCTGTTTAAAAAGCTCCTCACTGAGAAAAGAAGATACAGACACAACAAACAATGAAGCTGCTGCTGTTCTCAGAACAACAGACTGACCACCCCAGAGTCCAGAACCTCAATATCACTGAATGTGCTTGAGGTTTCTTGGATGGTGGGAAGCAGAATCAACATTATTAAGTTCTATTTAACCCATTGGTGGACAATCTGTGTCAAAAGTGACCTGACTGAGATTTTATTTTCTATATCACTGCAGTAAATTAATTTCATCCTTCAAGCTTCCATGAATTCCTCAATGTACTTATGTCTTAGAAACAATAAATACGACAAACAAAACAGACAGGACAGTGCAACACCGACACAACACTCATTAGTGAGCATGAGGTAGTGAATAAAGTGCAGAGAGTTTACTTAGGTAACATATACACACACAGCAGTTACTAAGGTAGTACTTGGTAGAGGTAGGAGTAAACAGAGTACACACAGTATCAGCAGCAATGTTTCAGACAGTGCAAGTAAAGCATTGAAAGAGGTGTGTGGGAGGTTGTAGAGTATGTATGTGAGGGTGTAGAGTATGTATATGAGGGTGTAGAGTATGTATATGAGGGTGTAGAGTATGTGTGTGAGGGTGTAGAGTATGTATATGATGGTGTAGAGTATGTGTGTGAGGGTGTAGAGTATGTGTGTGAGGGGGTAGAGTATGTGTGTGAGGGTGTAGAGTATGTATATGATGGTGTAGAGTATGTGTGTGAGGGTGTAGAGTATGTGTGTGAGGGGGTAGAGTATGTATATGAGGGTGTAGAGTATGTATGTGAGGGTGTAGAGTATGTATATGAGGGTGTAGAGTATGTGTGTGAGGGTGTAGAGTATGTATGTGAGGGTGTAGAGTATGTGTGTGAGGGTGTAGAGTATGTATATGAGGGTGTAGAGTATGTATATGATGGTGTAGAGTATGTGTGTGAGGGTGTAGAGTATGTGTGTGAGGGTGTAGAGTATGTGTGTGAGGGTGTAGAGTATGTATATGAGGGTGTAGAGTATGTATATGAGGGTATAGAGTATGTATATGAGGGTGTAGAGTATGTATATGATGGTGTAGAGTATGTATATGAGGGTGTAGAGTATGTGTGTGAGGGTATAGAGTATGTATATGAGGGTGTAGAGTATGTATATGAGGGTATAGAGTATGTATATGAGGGTATAGAGTATGTATATGATGGTGTAGAGTATGTGTGTGATGGTGTAGAGTATGTGTGTGATGGTGTAGAGTATGTGTGTGAGGGTGTAGAGTATGTGTGTGATGGTGTAGAGTATGTGTGTGAGGGTGTAGAGTATGTATATGAGGGTGTAGAGTATGTATATGATGGTGTAGAGTATGTGTGTGAGGGGGTAGAGTATGTATATGAGGGTGTAGAGTATGTATATGAGGGTGTAGAGTATGTGTGTGAGGGGGTAGAGTATGTATGTGAGGGTGTAGAGTATGTATATGAGGGTGTAGAGTATGTATATGAGGGTATAGAGTATGTATATGAGGGTATAGAGTATGTATATGATGGTGTAGAGTATGTATATGAGGGTGTAGAGTATGTATATGATGGTGTAGAGTATGTGTGTGATGGTGTAGAGTATGTATATGAGGGTATAGAGTATGTATATGATGGTGTAGAGTATGTGTGTGATGGTGTAGAGTATGTGTGTGAGGGTGTAGAGTATGTATATGAGGGTGTAGAGTATGTATATGATGGTGTAGAGTATGTATATGAGGGTGTAGAGTATGTATATGAGGGTATAGAGTATGTATATGATGGTGTAGAGTATGTATATGATGGTGTAGAGTATGTGTGTGAGGGGGTAGAGTATGTATATGAGGGTGTAGAGTATGTATATGAGGGTGTAGAGTATGTATATGATGGTGTAGAGTATGTGTGTGAGGGTGTAGAGTATGTATATGAGGGTGTAGAGTATGTATATGAGGGTGTAGAGTATGTATATGATGGTGTAGAGTATGTGTGTGAGGGGGTAGAGTATGTATATGAGGGTGTAGAGTATGTATATGAGGGTGTAGAGTATGTGTGTGAGGGTGTAGAGTATGTATATGAGGGTGTAGAGTATGTGTGTGAGGGTGTAGAGTATGTGTGTGAGGGTGTAGAGTATGTATGTGAGGGGGTAGAGTATGTGTGTGAGGGTGTAGAGTATGTGTGTGAGGGTGTAGAGTATGTATATGAGGGTGTAGAGTATGTGTGTGAGGGTGTAGAGTATGTGTGTGAGGGGGTAGAGTATGTATATGAGGGTGTAGAGTATGTATATGAAGGTGTAGAGTATGTGTGTGAGGGTGTAGAGTATGTATGTGAGGGTGTAGAGTATGTGTGTGAGGGTGTAGAGTATGTATGTGAGGGGGTAGAGTATGTATATGAGGGTATAGAGTATGTGTGTGAGGGTGTAGAGTATGTATATGAGGGTGTAGAGTATGTGTGTGAGGGTGTAGAGTATGTATGTGAGGGGGTAGAGTATGTATATGAAGGTGTAGAGTTTGTATATGAGGGTATAGAGTATGTGTGTGAGGGTGTAGAGTATGTATATGAAGGTGTAGAGTATGTGTGTGAGGGTGTAGAGTATGTATATGAAGGTGTAGAGTATGTGTGTGAGGGTGTAGAGTATGTATGTGAGGGTGTAGAGTATGTATATGAGGGTATAGAGTATGTATATGATGGTGTAGAGTATGTGTGTGAGGGGGTAGAGTATGTATATGAGGGTGTAGAGTATGTATTTGAGGGTGTAGAGTATGTGTGTGAGGGTGTAGAGTATGTGTGTGAGGGTGTAGAGTATGTATGTGAGGGTGTAGAGTATGTATATGAAGGTGTAGAGTATGTATATGAGGGTGTAGAGTATGTGTGTGAGGGTGTAGAGTATGTATATGAAGGTGTAGAGTATGTATATGATGGTGTAGAGTATGTGTGTGAGGGTGTAGAGTATGTATATGAGGGTGTAGAGTATGTATATGATGGTGTAGAGTATGTGTGTGAGGGTGTAGAGTATGTGTGTGAGGGTGTAGAGTATGTATATGAGGGTGTAGAGTATGTATATGAGGGTATAGAGTATGTATATGAGGGTGTAGAGTATGTATATGATGGTGTAGAGTATGTATATGAGGGTGTAGAGTATGTGTGTGAGGGTATAGAGTATGTATATGAGGGTGTAGAGTATGTATATGAGGGTATAGAGTATGTATATGAGGGTATAGAGTATGTATATGATGGTGTAGAGTATGTGTGTGATGGTGTAGAGTATGTGTGTGAGGGGGTAGAGTATGTATATGAGGGTGCAGAGTATGTGTATGAGGGTGTAGAGTATGTGTGTGAGGGTGTAGAGTATGTATATGAGGGTGTAGAGTATGTATATGAGGGTATAGAGTATGTATATGAGGGTATAGAGTATGTATATGATGGTGTAGAGTATGTATATGAGGGTGTAGAGTATGTGTGTGATGGTGTAGAGTATGTGTGTGAGGGTGTAGAGTATGTATATGAGGGTGTAGAGTATGTATATGAGGGTATAGAGTATGTATATGATGGTGTAGAGTATGTATATGACGGTGTAGAGTATGTGTGTGAGGGGGTAGAGTATGTATATGAGGGTATAGAGTATGTATATGATGGTGTAGAGTATGTATATGATGGTGTAGAGTATGTATATGAGGGTATAGAGTATGTATATGATGGTGTAGAGTATGTATATGATGGTGTAGAGTATGTATATGAGGGTGTAAAGTATGTATATGAGGGTATAGAGTATGTGTGTGAGGGTGTAGAGTATGTATATGAGGGTGTAGAGTATGTGTGTGAGGGTGTAGAGTATGTATATGAGGGTGTAGAGTATGTATATGAGGGTGTAGAGTATGTATATGAAGGTGTAGAGTATGTATATGACGGTGTAGAGTATGTATATGAGGGTGTAGAGTATGTATATGAAGGTGTAGAGTATGTGTGTGAGGGGGTAGAGTATGTATATGAAGGTGTAGAGTATGTGTGTGAGGGTGTAGAGTATGTATATGAAGGTGTAGAGTATGTGTGTGAGGGTGTAGAGTATGTATGTGAGGGTGTAGAGTATGTATATGAGGGTATAGAGTATGTGTGTGAGGGGGTAGAGTATGTATATGAAGGTGTAGAGTATGTATATGAGGGTATAGAGTATGTGTGTGAGGGTGTAGAGTATGTATATGAAGGTGTAGAGTATGTGTGTGAGGGTGTAGAGTATGTATATGAAGGTGTAGAGTATGTGTGTGAGGGTGTAGAGTATGTATGTGAGGGTGTAGAGTATGTATGTGAGGGTGTAGAGTATGTGTGTGAGGGTGTAGAGTATGTATATGAGGGTATAGAGTATGTGTGTGAGGGTGTAGAGTATGTATGTGAGGGTATAGAGTATGTGTGTGAGGGTGTAGAGTATGTATATGAAGGTGTAGAGTATGTGTGTGAGGGTGTAGAGTATGTATATGAAGGTATAGAGTATGTGTGTGAGGGGGTAGAGTATGTATATGAGGGTGTAGAGTATGTATATGAGGGTGTAGAGTATGTATATGAGGGTATAGAGTATGTATATGAGGGTGTAGAGTATGTGTGTGAGGGTGTAGAGTATGTGTGTGAGGGTGTAGAGTATGTATGTGAGGGTGTAGAGTATGTGTGTGAGGGTGTAGAGTATGTATATGAGGGTGTAGAGTATGTGTGTGAGGGTGTAGAGCATGTATATGAGGGTGTAGAGTATGTATATGAGGGTGTAGAGTATGTGTGTGAGGGTGTAGAGTATGTATATGAAGGTGTAGAGTATGTGTGTGAGGGTGTAGAGTATGTATGTGAGGGTGTAGAGTATGTGTGTGAGGGTGTAGAGTATGTGTGTGAGGGTGTAGAGTATGTATGTGAGGGGGTAGAGTATGTATATGAGGGTGTAGAGTATGTGTGTGAGGGGGTAGAGTATGTGTGTGAGGGTGTAGAGTATGTGTGTGAGGGTGTAGAGTATGTATGTGAGGGTGTAGAGTATGTGTGTGAGGGTGTAGAGTATGTATATGAGGGTGTAGAGTATGTGTGTGAGGGTGTAGAGTATGTATATGAGGCTGTAGAGTATGTATATGAGGGTGTAGAGTATGTGTGTGAGGGTGTAGAGTATGTATACTGAGGGTGTAGAGTATGTATATGAGGGTGTAGAGTATGTGTGTGAGGGTGTAGAGTATGTATATGAGGGTGTAGAGTATGTATATGAAGGTGTAGAGTATGTGTGTGAGGGTGTAGAGTATGTATATGAAGGTGTAGAGTATGTGTGTGAGGGTGTAGAGTATGTATATGAGGGTGTAGAGTATGTGTGTGAGGGTGTAGAGTATGTATATGAAGGTGTAGAGTATGTGTGTGAGGGTGTAGAGTATGTATATGAGGGTGTAGAGTATGTATATGAGGATATAGAGTATGTGTGTGAGGGTGTAGAGTATGTATGTGAGGGTGTAGAGTATGTATATGAAGGTGTAGAGTATGTGTGTGAGGGTGTAGAGTATGTATATGAGGGTGTAGAGTATGTGTGTGAGGGTGTAGAGTATGTATATGAGGGTGTAGAGTATGTATATGAAGGTGTAGAGTATGTGTGTGAGGGTGTAGAGTATGTATGTGAGGGTGTAGAGTATGTGTGTGAGGGTGTAGAGTATGTGTGTGAGGGTGTAGAGTATGTATATGAGGGTATAGAGTATGTATATGATGGTGTAGAGTATGTGTGTGAGGGTGTAGAGTATGTGTGTGAGGGTGTAGAGTATGTATATGAGGGTGTAGAGTAGTGTGTGAGGGTGTAGAGTATGTATATGAGGGTGTAGAGTATGTATATGAGGGTGTAGAGTATGTGTGTGAGGGTGTAGAGTATGTGTGTGAGGGGGTAGAGTATGTGTGTGAGGGTGTAGAGTATGTATATGAGGGTGTAGAGTATGTATATGAGGGTGTAGAGTATGTATATGATGGTGTAGAGTATGTGTGTGAGGGGGTAGAGTATGTATATGAGGGTGTAGAGTATGTGTGTGAGGGTGTAGAGTATGTATATGAAGGTGTAGAGTATGTGTGTGAGGGTGTAGAGTATGTATATGATGGTGTAGAGTATGTGTGTGAGGGTGTAGAGTATGTATATGAGGGTGTAGAGTATGTATATGAGGGTGTAGAGTATGTATATGAGGGTGTAGAGTATGTGTGTGAGGGTGTAGAGTATGTGTGTGAGGGGGTAGAGTATGTATATGAAGGTGTAGAGTATGTGTGTGAGGGGGTAGAGTATGTATGTGAGGGTGTAGAGTATGTGTGTGAGGGGGTAGAGTATGTATGTGAGGGTGTAGAGTATGTGTGTGAGGGGGTAGAGTATGTATGTGAGGGTGTAGAGTATGTGTGTGAGGGTGTAGAGTATGTGTGTGAGGGGGTAGAGTATGTATGTGAGGGTGTAGAGTATGTGTGTGAGGGTGTAGAGTATGTGTGTGAGGGTGTAGAGTATGTATATGAAGGTGTAGAGTATGTATATGAGGGGGTAGAGTATGTATATGAAGGTGTAGAGTATGTATATGAGGGGGTAGAGTATGTATATGAAGGTGTAGAGTATGTATATGAGGGGGTAGAGTATGTATGTGAGGGTGTAGAGTATGTGTGTGAGGGTGTAGAGTATGTGTGTGAGGGTGTAGAGTATGTATATGAAGGTGTAGAGTATGTATATGAGGGGGTAGAGTATGTATATGAAGGTGTAGAGTATGTATATGAGGGGGTAGAGTATGTATATGAGGGTGTAGAGTATGTATATGATGGTGTAGAGTATGTGTGTGAGGGGGTAGAGTATGTATATGAGGGTGTAGAGTATGTATATGATGGTGTAGAGTATGTGTGTGAGGGGGTAGAGTATGTATATGAGGGTGTAGAGTATGTATATGATGGTGTAGAGTATGTGTGTGAGGGGGTAGAGTATGTATGTGAGGGTGTAAAGTATGTGTGTGAGGGTGTAGAGTATGTGTGTGAGGGTGTAGAGTATGTGTGTGAGGGTGTAGAGTTTGTATATGAAGGTGTAGAGTATGTATATGAGGGTGTAGAGTATGTATATGAAGGTGTAGAGTATGTATGTGAGGGTGTAGAGTATGTGTGTGAGGGTGTAGAGTATGTGTGTGAGGGGGTAGAGTATGTGTGTGAGGGTGTAGAGTATGTGTTGATGGAGGGGACAAAGACCCTGATGATCTTCTTGTGCATTAGAAAGGTTTGTGTAGCTTGTGCGTTAAAGGGTTCACAGTGTGTACATGTGTTGTATGTACTATATGGTGCTGAGTTGTGGGCTGGTTGGACTGGGTTTACAGTCTACCCTCCAGAAGGGTCGTGACTGCTGGTTTAACCCATGCTGTACATTAGAAGGTGTTTGCTTAACTTGTGTATCAAAAGGTTAAGACTGAACTTTGGTGCTTGGAACTGAAAGCGAGTCTCCTGAAACAAATGGAAGCTGTAATAATAACCATAATCACTGTTTTGACTGGAAATCAAGTAACTGACGGTGGTCTCAGACTTCTGCACAGCGCTGCACACAGTTAGTCTGCTAATGAGTTTGCATCCAGTTGACGTTCAGGGAAGCACCGATCGTGAAGTTTTATTGCCTATTCAGATTCCTTTACAGCCAGATTGGCCAGCGGTTGATTCGCATTAGCCTTGTTTGAATACCAAGCTCACACTGTGCGAGCCAAATGAATACAGGAAACACATTATCAGCACTTTCCGAAACCAAATTCATAAGATAAATAACTTTATTCACTCTTTAATGGCATTTCTATATGAACTGCATGTTAAATACTATGAAAGGAAATGTGCTGCATTGAAAGTAGGGGGTGACAGACTGTTTAGCGCAATGTATAATGCATAACTATGCCTTTTGACATTTTGTTGCATCAGCAGCCTTCAAGTACAGAGTGAGTGCCCTTACCTGCCTCGAGTTATTTCCCTCAAAAAAAAATCAATACAGGATCTGATCATGCATCCCTGATGTTATTGTTTTAAACCTGCACTTTCAGCTTTATGTTAGTCGTTCAGTGGATGACAGAAACATGTCTTTCTGCAAAACAAGACGAGATAGTTTGAAACGACTCAAACTACAATAACATACATCATCGCTGTTCAATGGAAAACAAGTCTGTCCAACTTTACAGAAGAGGCCAAAAACTGTCTTCACTTTCAATGTAAGTCAATGGAACCAGAATTTTGTCCAAGCTATTTTGGAGCATTTCTATTAGTCCATTCATTGTGAAAGTTTCCCACAATGTATACGGCAGCTGCTGCAGTGAAAAGATGTTGAAAACTAAAAATCAACAAAAATCTTTGGACAGCAACGATATATTCTTTTCTATTTACCAACATGCTGCTGATTAAAAGTGTGTTGTTGTTTCACTAAGCTATGAGTGAAAATATATATAAATAATATAAAAAGTGGAATTATTTAGTTTTCTTATGATTAGATCATTAGTAAATAGGAAACACATCTTTAAACGTCAAGGAATATTGTATTAAATTTCATACAATTCTCATTTTTAAAAGATATACAGAATATAAAGGTGGAACTATTTACACAGTAGAGGTCTGTGTGTACAGACAGTAAACACAATAGACTTCACATTTGGAACATTTGCGTACTTTCTGGTTTATTATAAAACTAATAGTCTTGGTCCTAAAATCTGATTGGCTGATTCGCTTTTGAAGCCATTGTTAAATATACATGCATCCCTGTATTACTGCACCACATTATGAAAGCTGCTCACCTGTGTACAGTTGTTTGCTGCCTCAGTTTGTTTAGAACCTGTTGTCAGATGTTTATAAGACATAATGAAGTACAGTTATAAGTATTCCATACGTGTGTTAACTTTTTATTGACAAATACATTCAGTTTAAGCCAAGACTTCATATTTACAGTGTTGACCCTTCTTCTTTAAGACTTCTGCAATTCACCTCAACATGCTGGAGATCAGCTTCTGGGCAAATTCTTCAATGATGGCAACCCATTCTTGTCTAATCAGTGCTTGAGTTGATCACAGTTTCTGGGTTTTTGTTTGTCCTCCCTCTTTTTGATGATTGACCCCTGGTTCTCAGAGGGATTGAGATCTGGGGAGTTTCCTGGCCTTGGACCCAAAATTTTAATGTTTTGTTCACCGAGCCACTTGGTTATCACTTTTGCCTTGTGACGTGGAGCTCCATCATGCTGGAAAAAGCATTGCTCATCTCCAAACTGCTCCTGGATCATTGGGAGAAGTTGTTCTTGGAGGATGTTTTGATACCATTCCTTATTCATGGCAGTGTTCTTAGACTAAAATTTGAGTGAACTCACTCCCCTGGATGAGAAGCAACCCCACACATGAATGGTCTCAGGATGCTTCACTGTTGGCATGACACAGGACTCACCTTTTCTTCTCCAGACAATCATTTTTCCAGATGTTCCAAACAGTCTGAAGGGGGCTTCATCAGAGAAATTAACTTTACCCAAGTCCTCTGCAGTCCAATCCCTATACCTCCTGCAGAATGTCAGTCTGTTCTTGATGTTCTTCTTGGAGAGAAGTGGCTTCACTGCTGCTCTTCTTGACTCTAAGCCATCCTCCAAAAGCCTTCATCTCACTGTGTGTTCAGATGCTCTCACACCTGCCCTCTGCCACTCCTGAGCCAGTTCTGCACTGGTGGTGACCTGATCTTGTAGCTGCATTCTCTTTAGGAGATGGTCCTGATGCTTGCTTGAGTTTCTTGTGCGCCCTGAAGCTTCTTCACTGCAACTGAAACACTCTCCTTAACGTTCTTGATGATTGGATAAATGGTTGATTGGGGGGCTACAGTATCTTAAAAGCAGCAATGTCCTCGCCTAAGAAACCCTTTTGATGCAATGCAATGATGACCACACGTGTTTCTGTGGAGGTAACCATGGTTATCAGAAGAAAACTGTAAAGCACCACTACCCTTTTAAAGAAACCAGTCTGCTCTTCTAATCAGCATGAGTGATGCTCATTAACCTTTTCTCCTGAGCTAACGAGATCATCACTGAAATGATGCTTGTGGTCATTCTGTAGGTCTGAAATGTAGTAATTTTTGTGATGGTCATTGTTCATGGCAGGAAATGACTTCATTTCATCTGATCATCTTCACAATCTAGAGTAAGTACAAATGGCCAACATAAGAACTGAGGCAGCAACCTTTGTAAAAAAACAAAATTCATGCCATTCTGTTTTGGCCATGGCTGTACTCATGATGAAAGAACCTGGTAGGACTTTATTATTTTATCTAGAACGTGGCTGGTCATTGAAGCTTCAACTGAAGTACTTATGATACGATACCAATTGATAAGATAGAAAAGTCTAAAGAATGTCACTGGAACGTCATTCGGGCTTATAAAACGCTGCTGTACTCTCTGAACTGTGTGGTATGTAAGGTTTGAAACTCCAGCTTCTACAGAGAAGGTATGCACTACGTGTGGAGTATGAATGTGGCTGAACCCCAAGTTGGCTATACTATGCACGGCTGGGCTGTGGTATTTAAATTCCTAGGCAGTGCACCGCTTTGTGAAAGCAATAAGCCACTCAAGGCCGTGCATTACTGGAATTTAATTAGAGAGAAAGCAGGTTTTACTCCACTTTGTGTCATAACAATAATAATTATAATAAGCTTTATTTATATAGCACCTTTCATGCATTTCAACAGCAGCTCAAAACACAAAGGCAAACGAATAAAAGAAAACCTTAGTAAAATGAGAGAAAAAGCAAAGAAAATATAAACAGTAAAAAAACATATATAGTAAACAAATAAAAGAAAACATTAGTAAAATAAGAGAAAAACACAGAGAAAATATAAACAGTAAAAAAGTAAAAAAAAATAGATAGTAAACAAATAAAAGAAAACATTAGTAAAATGAGAGAAAAAGCGAAGAAAATATAAACAGTAAAAAAACATATATAGTAAACAAATAAAAGAAAACATTAGTAAAATAAGAGAAAAACACAGAGAAAATATAAACAGTAAAAAAGTAAAAAAAAATAGATAGTAAACAAATAAAAGAAAACATTAGTAAAATAAGCGAAAAAGCAGAGAAAATATAAACAGTAAAAAAAATAGATAGTAAACAAATAAAAGAAAACCTTAGTAAAATGAGAGAAAAAGCAGAGAAAATATAAACAGTAAAAATGTAAAAAAATACTAAACAAATAATAAAAACATAAAAATAAGAGAAAAAGTAGAGAAAATATAAACAGTAAAATAGTTTAAAAAATAAAAGGATAAAAAAACATTAGTTAAATAAGAGTAAAAGCTGAGAAAATATGAACAGTAAAAAGTAAGAGAAAATATAGTAAACAAATAAAGAAACATTAGTATAATAAGAGAAAAAGCTGAGAAAATATAAACAGTATTTTTTTTTAATATTAAGCAAATAAATAAAAACATTAGTAAAATAATAGAAAAAGCAGAGAAAATATAAATAGTAAACAAAAAAAACACCAGTGGATGACCTTAAGACACGATTAGGAACATAATCAGTCAGGAATGTGTGTATGAAGGTGTGAGACCATTACCAGCTTCCAAAAATATTAATAATTTTATAATCAATACTAAAGGAACCGGTGCAGTGCTGCTAAATCTGGTCTGATGTGGTCGTGTGTTCTAGTTTTTGGAGGTCCAGTAAGTGATGCATTGCAATAGTCAGTAGTCAATAGTTTGGGGTCTCACTTGTGCTGTTATTCTTAAATGATAAAAAGCTGTTTTAGTAGTCCTATTGATATGCAGTACGGATGCTAAATCACAGTCCAGGGTTCCACCTTTCCCACCTTTTCCACCTTTCTGTAGTGTCGTGTCTAAGAACACCCTGCCCCATCATCTGCAATCAAATCGAACGTTCCAAAAACCAACGTGGTTCAGTCGCCGCCATCAGAATAATGCATCAACGATTCCACACCTAGTTAACATGCTTCAGCCCTTCTCCTCGCATTCCATCTTAGCTCCTTTTAATCTGTAGCCAGCTAACGCCGTTCCCAACATCTTCCCTGATTGGAACGATTCATCTTGGAACATAAACAGTGACGGGTAATTTGGGAGGAAGGCCGTGATCAGGGAATACGCACTCTGGTCTGGAGGCACTTCGGGCGGAAAGTCCTGCTCAAGGACAAAAGGGGGGCCAGCGCTCTGCATGTGTTATAACCTGCAGCCCTCTGCTCTAGTTAGCAAGTCAGATTTCTTTCGTGCCCTAGATGGGAATTGAACCAGAAGTGATTGTTGCCTGTTGGAGGAACCTCTGGCTGCAAAAAGTGCCTTTTTTATTGCGCCCATGAAACCAGACTGAAACGTACTGTAGGCTTATGCAGTATAGCATATCAGCTAACAGTAGATCGTATACTGCATGGACTGTGGTGGGTTAAATGAACTGGACCCTCTGAGCAAATGTTAGTGTTGAATGTCAATGGAATTAAATAGCTTTTCTGCTTTATGTGCGTCTCTCTGTAGAGCTGGGTAACGAGGGGGCAGCCCAAGTCTTTCTGGATCTCTGGCTTCTTCTTCCCTCAGGGCTTCCTTACAGGTTGGTGTTCTAAAACTTAAATGAGCCGCTCAAGCTTGCAGAGAAAAAAAAATATATATATATATCCTCCTGTCCTACAGGCGCACTGCAGAACCACGCTCGCAAGTACAACCTGCCCATAGACGAGCTCAGCTTCCGCTTCAACGTGATCCCTGCGTACCGAGACCAGGCTGCGGTCACGGAAGCCCTGAAGAACCTCAGCCCTGGTGTGGAACTTGAACTGGACCAGAAGGTAAGCTCTATAGGCTTAATGTATTTATCTCTTTTAACTTAAAGCGCCCACCTCATTGATTTGGTGTTCATGTGTCTGATTACAGGCAGCAGGGTGATCAGACTGAGAGTTGTGCATGGACCTCAGCAGTGTGGCTATTTCATTTCATGTATAAGAGCTGACAAGACACCAGTGTTTCCTTTAACCAGTGTTTGTGTGCTTGTATTATATTGTCCAGCTTCCTTGTATGGAGAATGGAGTGTTGGTGCATGGGATGTTCATGGACTCCAGTCGCTGGGACGACGATAACATGGTGATGGAGGACGCATTGCCACGGGTGATGAACCCCATGCTACCAGTGGTCCACTTCGAGCCCCAGCAGAACTATGTGCCTGATGCATTACTGTACCACGCTCCGCTCTACAAAACCTCAGTCAGAGCCGGCACACTGTCCACTACAGGTAACTAACATCAACATATACACTACTGTATCAATCATATCAATCAGTGTATGTTCACCAGATCTGATTAGAACAGATGTAAATAATCCTACATACAATACAAAGTAACATGAATATGTTATTGTGAGAGAAGTAGATCAGATCTTGACTCCAGTTTGAAGAACAAAGTTAGGTTCCAGATTTCTCCTGGACGCCTCAGACATTGTATGAATGTATTCAGTTTCTTCAGCAGTAATCTTGATTTAGCTTAATGAAGTACTGAGCAGTCAGAGCAGGTAGTAGATGAGAACTGTAAATAATACTGGGTTGTTTATAGAAGGAGAAGCTTGGAAAGGGTTAAATCAACACACTGACATGTAGAAGCTCTACTTACTCTATTAATACTGTTTAATATTTAAATAATAAAGTGTTTTACTGAGCATATAAGAGCTTTCTAGCTTTTTAAATATAATAAGGTCTGCAAGTGTCTCAAACATTTTTTTTACATACAGTGCTATAGAACGCCACACTGTAGAACCACATTACCAAAGAACCACATCATAATATAAAGGTAATATGTTAAATTACCTGGACTGGCCTTCAAAGGACCTCAACATTGTTGAACATGTTTGAGATTTCTTGGATAATGGTAAGCAATTGGCTCAACCAAATTCTAAGGTGTTGAACTGAAAGTCTCCTAAAATAATAAAAACTAAATTCTGTTTTAACTTGTTCCTAATGTAAAACATTTAACGGTCTCTAAAGTCCTTTTAGGAAAGACAATTCGGCCGTCACGTCCTGCCCTGTTCTGAGCCTGTCTGACATTGAATGTATCATGGGTGTCAAGTCCGGCAGTGTTATCCCATCGTCTTGTTTCCAGTCTGTTGTGTCGTTTTGTGTTTGATTTTCCGTCGTTGTCTTTCTTGTAAGTCTGTATATGTTATTTGTTGTTTTGTTGTTCGGTACTGCTTGTTTTGTTTTCATCATTTATAAAAAAAGACATGCAAGTGTATCTGCCTGCCTCGCCTTCATCCACATTACAGTTGGGCATCTTCGCAATGTTTTGAGCAGCAGTTATTTCCAGCCAAACAAGACCAGACTTATTTATTTATATATATAGCCAGTATATCTCTACTTGCTTTATATATATATATATATATATATATATATATATATATATATATATATATATATATATATATATATATACACTACCGCTCAGAAGTAGTTTTTTAGTAGAGTATCTTCTTTCCTTAACACAACACTGGACTGACGGGTCTCTAAAGAAAGTTGTTTCTTTCTGGTCATTGTGAGCCTCTCAGTAAGCCATCAACTGCTGATCTTCAGATACTAAACTAACCTAGAATGTTGTTCCCTTTTATGTTCACTTATTAGTAGAATGTTTTTCAGCTGTACATCACAATTGATCAAGAGTGTCCTAACAACCAATTAGTCCAATAACATCCTTAACTTGGATTGGTGGTCGTACCAGGAGATTTAGACAGAGGACTGAGAATTACTGATAATAGACTATATGCAAAATAAGCCTCTATACAAAAATAGACTTTAATACAAACATTTTTATTCTTTAAAAATCATCTGATACACTTACATTAATTGTGAAATGGACAGTATTGTTTGTAAATTGCATGAAATGAAATTCTAAAGTGAAACTAAACTTTTGAGCGGTAGTGTATATTTGAAACTATATTTGAAACTGATGGTCAGATAACTGATTTAATAACAGATTTTAAATCATTCATAAAATCTGAAATCTGACCAAAAACCTCTATAATCAATCAATAACTCTAAAATGAAAAGACTTTTTGGTTTGTTCTGTCTACTGATCTCTACTGGTATCACAGTATCATGGAGCCTTTCAAGCTTGTGGCATAACCAGCAAGTTGACTGGCTGTTTTAATGAAGGACACAAGCTTTCCCATTCATACCACGTCTCTCTGGGGGTCCCTGACTCTGCTGTGCACTGAGCGTTGAACTACATAAGAGCCACACTGTGTAATTAATGTGATGCATCAAACACGTTGTTATAAACATTACGTCCCCGAATCTGAGTCCTGTTGTCTCTTTTTCAGGACATTCCACTAATTTTGTGGTGACGGTGCTGCTGCCATCCAACCGGCCCAGCGACTACTGGATCTCCAAAGCTTCAGCACTGCTCTGTCAGCTTAACGAGTAACAGACGCACCTTCATTTATTTACACTTCCAATCTTCAGCACATATGTTCACGTTCTATATCTGTTGATGCTACAGCTGTAAGCTAATAAATAAATAAATCTGAATGGATTCTGAAGTAAATATAAACATAAACAGCTCAGTGTGGATCCAAAAAGCAGGTAAATACAAAAAAAAAAATCATATGGATCACAAGAAACACTGGATATGTTTTTTATTGAGGTTTTATTTCAAATCTATATTTTCTATTAAAATGTTAGTTCATGGTGTTTACATAATGTCTGTACATATTGCAAAGCTGATTCACAAACCGGGGACGGAGAGAGCCAACAAAAGAAAAACACCCAACAGTACGAGGACAAATCAGATCGGAGCACGACGCACGCTACGGGTGAAATACTGTACTTTAACCACAGTGCCCATATTATACATATACATAAATACATTTTACATAAAAATATCAGACTCGGTCGCTTACAGGGACACCAGACCACATCTCTCCGCACCTTCCTCAACAGACCATTGAAATTCTTCAGTCTTTCCGAGTCGGGGGACGTCTGGAACTCCCTTGTCCACGTCGCTGATAGTGCGCACTGAGTGATAGAAACCAAAACAACACTATACTATACATGTGCAATCAAATTAATTATAGAACTACAAACAAAGAACAGTCTTGAGAAAGAACAGGTGGCTCCAGGGTTTGGAGGGGGTCTTTTCCAGCAAATGACCAACCTCCCAAGGAGTTGACTGAGGATCAGGGAAACAGGGATAACAGGTCATTTTAACATGGGTAACCAGGGTAACCAGGATTTGTGATGAAAATCTCTTTAAGGAGAATGACTGGTCCCACTTTAGATTAAGAGTCTCTAATGTCTGTGTAGTTACGCAAGAACA
The DNA here is from genome assembly GCA_021613375.1 of Megaleporinus macrocephalus. NCBI lineage: Eukaryota > Metazoa > Chordata > Actinopteri > Characiformes > Anostomidae > Megaleporinus > Megaleporinus macrocephalus. Next base: position 14,826,870 of record CM038724.1, on the reverse strand, counting down.
GTACAAGCCAAGCAAGACCAAACTCAACACTTTGAGTGAGTAGAGACCAAAATATTGGAAACTGAAGGTCAGGTTACTGTTTTAAACACTGATTTTAAATCATTGATAGCATATTTTGGATTGTTTAAGCTCCACAATACTATTTCTCTATTAACTGTGTAGTTATACATGCAACAACAGTATAACTACTAGTGATGTAGCCACTGCTAGAGCTGGATTACAGCAGTACAGCTTATGTAATTACACGTGTATGAGCTATTGGGATTGCGGAGTATTTATATGGAGTTATAACAGATTTTCTCGAGTTATTGTCTTAATGTAAGTTATAGTAGTGTAGTATGTAGTAATGTTCATTGCAAATGCAGGTATACTCGTTATTACTAATGACTATCAAGATGTTCTTATCTATAACATCTACATACATGTAATTACATGTGTTCTAACAGTTAGCTACATAACTATATGTGTTATTAATGTGTAACTACACAGTCATAAGACACATTTACTATAAAGTGGGGCCGAAGGGGGTTTGATGGCAGGCTTTAGGGTTCACAGTGGAGTAGAGGTTCTAAGGGAAGTCACTCTGGTGTCCTGTATAATTCTGACAGCATTCATGGCACTCTGACTTTTCCCATATAAAGCTTTCTTCAGTAAAGGGGTCTTCCCGCAGGTGGGATGGGGGTGGGTTTCTACATGTGCACAGTGACTGAGTGACAAACCGTTGAATGAAACCAAAACGGCAACGACGGCAACAACGAAAGCAGTAATACGCAGCTGTGAGGCGGGAGGAGCTTAGCAACAGCACAGTGTTTGGAGAGCAGTACACGGAGAGGCAAAGAGAGTGTCGACATCACACTCGGCACACCAAACTACTGCACCACGCGGGCTCCAGAGAGAGGCTACAGCGGACCGCCGCAAGAAAACTAGAGGCCAGAAGCTTCTCCGAAGGTCTACATGTTTGCTGAGAAGTAACTAGATTTGAAAAATACACTCAGTTTGGTCAATATAGATTTCATCATTTCTTTTTTTCACGTTTCTCCAAAAAAAAAAAAAAAACGACAAGGAATGGAACGACTTTGGCAGTACACACTGACGCCGGCTCAAGCACTCAAGCACTCATTCACACTGAATCACAGTGACTCATCGATTCCATTGATTCACAGCTAAGGTCACTCATTCCCTGCCAATTCTATTGATTCACATTGAATCTCATTGAGTCACAGTGAGTCACAGTGAGTCAGGCTTACACAAAATCAATGAATCACAGCGACACACTGAGTCTCATGGATTTATACTGAAACTCACTGATCCTTAATGAGTCAGACTCATTCACACTGAATATCACTGATTCATTCTTCTGAATATCACTGATTCATTCATTCTGAATATCACTGATTCATTCTTCTGAATATCACTGATTCATTCACACTGAATATCACTGATTCATTCTTCTGAATATCACTGATTCATTCTTCTGAATATCACTGATTCATTCACACTGAATATCACTGATTCATTCTTCTGAATATCACTGATTCATTCATTCTGAATATCACTGATTCATTCTTCTGAATATCACTGATTCATTCTGAATATCACTGATCCATTCTTCTGAATATCACTGATTCATTCTGAATATCACTGATCCATTCTTCTGAATATCACTGATTCATTCTTCTGAATATCACTGATCCATTCTTCTGAATATCACTGATTCATTCTGAATATCACTGATCCATTCTTCTGAATATCACTGATTCATTCTTCTGAATATCACTGATTCATTCTTCTGAATATCACTGATTCTTTCTTCTGAATATCACTGATTCATTCTGAATATCACTGATTCTTTCTTCTGAATATCATTGATCCATTCTTCTGAATATCATTGATCCATTCTTCTGAATATCACTGATTCTTTCTTCTGAATATCACTGATTCATTCTTCTGAATATCACTGATTCATTCTTCTGAATATCACTGATTCATTCTTCTGAATATCACTGATTCATTCTGAATATCACTGATCCATTCTTCTGAATATCACGGATTCATTCTTCTGAATATCAATGATTCTTTCTTCTGAATATCACTGATTCTTTCTTCTGAATATCACTAATTCATTCTTCTGAATATCACTGATTCATTCTTCTGAATATCACGGATTCATTCTTCTGAATATCACTGATTCTTTCTTCTGAATATCACTGATTCTTTCTTCTGAATATCACTGATTCTTTCTTCTGAATATCACTGATTCATTCTTCTGAATATCACTGATTCATTCTTCTGAATATCACGGATTCATTCTTCTGAATATCACTGATTCTTTCTTCTGAATATCACTGATTCTTTCTTCTGAATATCACTGATTCATTCTTCTGAATATCACTGATTCATTCTTCTGAATATCACGGATTCATTCTTCTGAATATCACTGATTCATTCTTCTGAATATCACTGATTCATTCTTCTGAATATCACTGATTCATTCTTCTGAATATCACTGATTCTTTCTTCTGAATATCACTGATTCATTCTTCTGAATATCACTGATCCATTCTTCTGAATATCACTGATTCATTCTTCTGAATATCACTGATTCATTCTTCTGAATATCACTGATCCATTCTTCTGAATATCACTGATTCATTCTTCTGAATATCACTGATTCATTCTTCTGAATATCACTGATTCATTCTTCTGAATATCACTGATTCATTCTTCTGAATATCACTGATTCATTCTTCTGAATATCACTGATTCATTCTTCTGAATATCACTGATTCTTTCTTCTGAATATCACTGATTCATTCTTCTGAATATCACTGATTCATTCTTCTGAATATCACTGATTCATTCTTCTGAATATCACTGATTCATTCTTCTGAATATCACTGATTCATTCTTCTGAATATCACTGATCCATTCTTCTGAATATCACTGATTCATTCTTCTGAAAATCACTGATTCATTCTTCTGAATATCACTGATTCATTCTTCTGAATATCACTGATTCATTCTTCTGAATATCACTGATTCATTCTTCTGAATATCACTGATTCATTCTTCTGAATATCACTGATTCTTTCTTCTGAATATCACTGATTCATTCTTCTGAATATCACTGATTCATTCTTCTGAATATCACTGATTCATTCTTCTGAATATCACTGATTCATTCTTCTGAATATCACTGATTCTTTCTTCTGAATATCACTGATTCATTCTTCTGAATATCACTGATCCATTCTTCTGAATATCACTGATTCATTCTTCTGAATATCACTGATTCATTCTTCTGAATATCACTGATCCATTCTTCTGAATATCACTGATTCATTCTTCTGAATATCACTGATTCATTCTTCTGAATATCACTGATTCATTCTTCTGAATATCACTGATTCATTCTGCTGAATATCACTGATTCATTCTTCTGAATATCACTGATTCATTCTTCTGAATATCACTGATTCTTTCTTCTGAATATCACTGATTCATTCTTCTGAATATCACTGATTCATTCTTCTGAATATCACTGATTCATTCTTCTGAATATCACTGATTCATTCTTCTGAATATCACTGATCCATTCTTCTGAATATCACTGATTCATTCTTCTGAATATCACTGATTCATTCTTCTGAATATCACTGATTCATTCTTCTGAATATCACTGATTCATTCTTCTGAATATCACTGATTCTTTCTTCTGAATATCACTGATTCATTCTTCTGAATATCACTGATTCATTCTTCTGAATATCAATGATTCATTCTTCTGAATATCACTGATTCATTCTTCTGAATATCACTGATTCTTTCTTCTGAATATCACTGATCTATTCTTCTGAATATCACTGATTCATTCTTCTGAATATCACTGATTCATTCTGAATAGCACTGATTCATTCTTCTGAATATCACTAATTCATTCTTCTGAATATCACGGATTCATTCTTCTGAATATCACTGATTCATTCTTCTGAATATCACTGATTCATTCTTCTGAGTATCACTGATTCTTTTTTCTGAATATCACTGATTCATTCTTCTGAATATCACTGATTCATTCTTCTGAATATCACTGATTCATTCTTCTGAATATCACTGATTCTTTCTTCTGAATATCACTGATTCATTCTTCTGAATATCACTGATTCTTTCTTCTGAATATCACTGATTCATTCTTCTGAATATCACTGATTCATTCTTCTGAATATCACTGATTCATTCTTCTGAATATCAATGATTCTTTCTTTTGAATATCACTGATTCATTCTTCTGAATATCACTGATTCTTTCTTCTGAATATCACTGATTCATTCTTCTGAATATCACTGATTCATTCTTCTGAATATCACTGATTCTTTCTTCTGAATATCACTGATTCATTCTTCTGAATATCACTGATTCATTCTTCTGAATATCACTGATTCATTCTTCTGAATAACACTGATTTCACAGCTTTACACCAAAACTCGGACTCAGTGACTCCCTGTGATGCAGTGAATTACAGTTAATCTCACTGATTCACTCTGAATCACACTGACTCACACAGATTGACATAAAACTGAAGTCACGCTTCAGCAGACTCAGTGAATCACATTGACTTTCACTGATTGACACTGATTAAGTTACACTGGCCCAGTGAAGCAACTGAAACTGAATCACGACTCACACTGAATCACACTGACTCTCATTCAATCACACTTCTCGGAGTGAATCACAGTGACTCGTGACGAATCTCACTTCTCATACCGAGTCACGTGGTGGTGGTTAGTTTTTCTTCTCTAGCACATCTACGTTATCTACAAAAAAAAGAAAATAATCATAAAGTGAGGACTGCATGATTATGTGTAGTCCTTGGAGACGGCCTCGATGAAGTTGGGTGCCGACATGAGGATGGTGAAGGTGCAGATGATGGAGAAGAGCGAGAAGGTGACGAGACAGAGGCGGTCCACCACCGCGGCGGCGAATTTCCACTCGCTGCACACGGCCTCGGCCTCGTCCTGCGCCCGGAAACGCTGCGAGATGTACAGCACCTCGGCCAGGATGCGCTGGATCTCCCTCTCGCCCGCCACCGCCACCACCTCCCCCCGCTGCTGCTCATGACCCGGAGAGCCCCCCGCAGGCCGCCCACTGCACGACACGCCCGAGTCGCTGCTGGCCGGGCAGCAGGCACTGTCCATCGAGTGATAGCCGAAGTAGAGGTTCATGTGGCCGTTGGTGGCCGAGCTGGCCGAGGAGGAGGGCGCCTGCCCGGGAACGGCGCCCATCTGGATGCTGCTGGCGCTGGCGTGGTGCAGCGGCGGGTGGGCGTACTTGTAGCCCGACTTGCGCTCCTCGCCCGGCTTCTTCATACGCAAGAACCACGCGCACCAGTTTAGTAGGATCACGCGCACCTGAGGAAAGAAGCGGACACTGCGGTCAGGTCCTTATGTTCACCGACAGCATCACTACAAACAACCCACTCAGACTGTTAGCAGCTGAGACAAGGGCTAATCATACACCTGCTAACTAGCATTAGAGGTTAGCACTTAACAGATCATGGAACAAGATAGCTATTCTTTTTCAAAGACTGAAGAAAGTCTGCAGAGGGCAGCATTCCTGGATATACACAAAACTGTACAAACATACTTCAAAAGTCTCAGTCAGATACACAAAGCCAAGTTTAGGTGAGATATCTTCATCACATTTCATAAAATAATAATAAAAGTAATATTTTAATAATAGTATGTTAACTTTAACTTCAATAATATTTTACCAATAGTATTTTACTATATGAAATATTTTACAAATTGTATTTCTACTATATGTAATATTTTGGCAATAGTATTTCTACTATATGTAATATTTTACCAATAGTATTTGTACTATATGTAACATTTTACCAATTCTATTTCTACTATATATATTTTACCAATTGTATTTCTACTATATGTAATATTTTACCCATATTTCTACTATATGTAATATTTTACCAATATTTCTACTATATGTAATATTTTACCAATAGTATTTTTACTATATGTAATATTTTACTAATAGTATTTTACTATATGTAATATTTTACCAATATTTCTACTATATGTAATATTTTACCAATAGTATTTTTACTATATGTAATATTTTACTAATAGTATTTTACTATATGTAATATTTTACTAATAGTATTTTATTATATGTAATATTTTGTTAATGGTATTTTTACTATATGTAATATTTTACTAATAGTATTTTTACTATATGTAATAATTTACTAATAGTATTTTTACTATATGTAATATTTTGTTAATAGCATTTTTACTATATGTAATATTTTACTAATAGTATTTTACTATATGTAATATTTTGCTAATAGTATTTTACTATATGTAATATTTTGTTAATAGTATTTTTACTATATGTAATATTTTACTAATAGTATTTTTACTATATGTAATAATTTACTAATAATATTTTTACTATATGTAATATTTTGTTAATAGCATTTTACTATATGTAATAATTTACTAATAGTATTTTTACTATATGTAATAATTTACTAATAGTATTTTTACTATATGTAATATTTTGTTAATAGTATTTTTACTATATGTAATAATTTACTAATAGTATTTTTACTATATGTAATAATTTGTTAATAGCATTTTTACTATATGTAATATTTTACTAATAGTATTTTACTATATGTAATATTTTACTAATAGTATTTTACTATATGTAATATTTTGTTAATAGTATTTTTACTATATGTAATATTTTACTAATAGTATTTTACTATATGTAATATTTTGTTAATAGTATTTTTACTATATGTAATATTTTACTAATAGTATTTTTACTATATGTAATATTTTACTAATAGTATTTTTACTATATGTAATATTTTACTAATAGTATTTATACTATATGTAATATTTTACTAATAGTATTTTTACTATATGTAATATTTTATTAATAGCATTTTTACTATATGTAATATTTTGTTAATAGCATTTTTACTATATGTAATATTTTACTAATAGTATTTATACTATATGTAATATTTTACTAATAGTATTTCTACTTTAACTCAAATAACTGACCAATAAAACTTCTACTCTAACTCCAACAAGGTTTTACCAGTAGAATTTCTACTATATACTGTATAATATTTTATCAATAATATTTTATAGTTGTTTGTATATTCAGGTGTGCTGCCTTCTGCAGACACTCTTTGACTGCAGTCTTTAAAAAAGAATAGTTATCTTGTTCCACAATCAGTTAAGCTGTAATGTTAGTCTTTGAGTTTGATCATGTTTACACATACATGTATAAATTTTGTTGGTAATGTTTTACTGTAATTTAATTAATCTGCTAAATCCTAAAGAAAGAACACACTTTACTAACAGTGTAGATCAATGGAACCAGATGGTTTAGTAATTGTGTGCCAGTTCTTTTGGTTTATTCATCATGAAGGTTACACAAAATCTTAAAAACAACAAATTACTGGAAAATGGCAAAACCTGGAGATACAAGGTCTTTTGATCTGACAGCATCATTGTGCATGGGTTATAAAGTGCCCATGTAGGTGGTCTTTAAGTAAATCTGACTAACAGTGAAGGACAATGAAACGGGAGCTGTTTTATTGTGGAGCTGGGTTTGAAAAGAGAAGGTCATGGTTTGCTGGTCGGGGTGAGTTTAGTATGTTCTGTTGTTAGTCTTTTTGTCTGGTGAGGTGGGCAGCCTGAGCCCCCCTGGGTACTGGCTATGTAAGGCAGATGGAGTGTGTGTGTGGCCCTCAGCGAGCCCTGCTCTGTTTAAAGATTCAGACCTGTCTCGGTGTAGGCAGCTCCCGGCGGGCCTGAGCTAAATAGGAAACACTGGCCAGCCGGACCTCCAAAGAGGCCTTTCTTTCTCTAATAAGACTCGAGAAGAAGACATTAAAATTTTATCGACGGGACCTGATTAACAGTGTAGAACTTCACCATCTGCCTGCGTCACTTCATTCTGGAACTTTCCATACAAACACAGGCCATTGGTTCAGGTGCTAGACTGTATACAGGTAAACTGTAACACTACCTTCACCTACCTGTGTACAGGTAGACTGTAGGTCACTGGATGAGAGCGTCTGTGAAAGGTAGTAAATGTAAATGGTGGATGGTAGTGTACTATAACTGTAGTTACTAACCTTCTCTAACTGACCTTCCTTATTAGGTCCAGCTACTGTATCTAAACTCACTGTCCATCTCCTACAGCTGAGAAGGTGGAAACTCTCAGCATGCTTGGAGATGGGTGTCCATCCCGTCCACCCAGAGAGGGTTAAGGCTAAACATTGTTGTCCAGGGTAACGGACCAGTCACATCAGCATCACTGACTATGGTTGGGATTACATGAATTGTGAGAAGTGTAGACCAACTTTCAAGACTGAACTTGTGGCTTCTTTATCAAACTGTGGACACGCCGAGTCGTTTACTGTTAAATATATATTTTTTTTTAAAGAATAACTTCATGGCTCTCTGAGCTTCTCATCACTTATGAATGAAGCTGTGCACTGAAGTCTTTTACAGCTGGAACGTGTCCGCACTCACCCATTTCGGCATTTTCCCCCCCTGTGGGTCGTGATGGTGGAACTGCAGAACCAGGACTGTGACCACCACCGACAAACCCACAATCATCATCGTACTGGCGAAGTACTGGGCTGCACACACACAAACACACACACACAAACACACACATGAACAGAGAGTTGTAAGTTTGTTGAAAAATCTTACAGCATTAAAACATATCAAAATTGCTACTTTACTGTTACACTGGAGCTGCGAGCCTAACGAAGCAAACAAGCTTATTATATTGACCTTGTATTTCTAAACGAGTTACGTTAACGTGATGGTCTCTCTGTTGTGGTATATTGGCACATTGCACGTGGCCAATGGTGTTTTATGTTTAAATAAAAATATAATAATAATAATAAAAACAGATATCAATGGAGATTAAGAAGTTTTTAGGTATCACCCTTCAGTTTTCAGTGATCTCTATAGTTATGTAGTTTCTGCTACTGTATGAAACAGTCCAGTCTATAAATGAATATCACACATTCTTCATTACTTGTAGTTCTTCATAGTGATTTCTGAGCTTCTCTGTCTTTAGTAAAGCATGTTTGAACCTAAAGGTGCTGCGGAATATGTTCTCTGTGAAGCGTGTGCTCCTATTACAACAGCGTTTATCTCTATCTCTGACATCTCTAGAAGTTTATCCTGGTAAGCATCTGCTCCTGTGGAGATAAAACACCATCAAACTCCACAAAAGCAGCCGCTATGATGACTGAGGTTTGTTGGAATAAGACTTTATGAAGGTGGGTTTAGATCAGGCTTATGCTGGTGTCAATCCCTCAGTAACGAGCTCAACCAATAGAAATTCTTAATCCGCATTAGACCTGCAGGGGGAGCCGTTCAGCAGAGCTTGTGTTTGATAACTTGTAGCATCACTCCCGCAGCATCCCAACCCCCCCAATGTTAAGGGCCTCTGATTTAGGTCTGCGTAATGCCTGTTGGTCAGCTATTGGCTTGTCCAGTGCAGATTAAAACACTGAACCTCAGATACCGAACTCGTCTTGGTTGATTAGTTATATTCTAGGTTCAGATCCAGTAACAGCTGGTTTCCACTCCAACTCTAAGAAGGTAGAGAAACGCTGATCAGCAGTAAAGACTCACTGATTGAAGGAGTTGTTAAGAAAGGGTTCGAGGATGAGTACCTATGAGAGGAACTGAATCGGACGTGGCCGGCATGATCTCGGCCACCAGCAGCATGAAGACGGTCAGCGAGAGCAGGACGGTGATACCTGATGGACGGAGAGGAGAAGAAATGGAAATCAATGCTGTCCTTTCACTTTGCTGTTACACCTCTGACATCAATCTGTGGGGATAATGACCTGCAGGACAGGGGTCAGGGGTCAGGGTCAATGCGAGGTTGTGTGTGAGTGTAGGTGTAAATGGTGTGTGTGGAAGGATTGCTGGCTGGTTTGTGTTCACTGCTGCTTATTTCTCCGTCTATCGATCTTCTGGACGCTGTAGATCAATTCACCCTTCATTTATTTAACTTCCAGTCAAAACACATGCACTGATGTTGAGGTCTGGACTCTGGGGTGGTCGGTGTATTGTTCTGAGAACAGCAGCAGCTTCTCTCAGTGAGGAGCTTCTTGAACAGCTACACATCGTTTCAGACCCGTAGCGCTGAGGTGTCTCCTCACAGTGGAGGGATGGACAGAAACACCTGTGGAGCTTGATTTTCCTCCCTCAAAGATAAAAGCTTTAGGTTCTGCTTATCTGATACAGGACAGTTTTGGAGGTCTACCAGGGCTTCCAGGGGGTTGTTAGGCATCCCATTTTTGAAGACTCCTGTGTTTTTCATTTAGGTTCCTGTGATGTTCCTCATGCATTTGTATGATATCAAAATGTGTGAAAGTGAAAAGGTGGCGTAGTGGTATAAAGCACGCTGCCACTGGACTCTAGAGCAGTGGAGACATGTTCTCTGGAGAGACCAATCACGCTTCTCCGCCTGGCAATCCGATGGATGAGTCTGGGTTTGGCGGTTGCCAGGAGAACGGTACTTGTCTGACTGTGTTGTGCTGAGTGTAAGGTTTGGTGGAGGGGGGACTATGGTGCGGGGTTGTTTTTCAAGAGGTGGGCTCGGACCCTCAGTTCCAGAGAAAGCAACCAAGACAATTTCATGCTCCCAACTTTGTGGGGACAGTTTGGGGACGGCCTCTTCCTGTTCCAACATGGCTGCCCACCGGTGCACAAAGCAGCTCCATAAAGACATGGAGGAGTGAGTTTGGTGAGGAAGAACTTGACTGGCCTGCACAGAGTCCTGACCTCAACCTGATAGGACACCTTTGGGATGAATTAGAGTGAAGACTGAGAGCCAGACCTTCTCGTCCAACATCAGTGTCTGACCTCACAAATGTGTTTCTGGAAGAACAGTCAAACATTCCTTTAAACACACTCCTAAACCGCGTGGAGAGCCTTCCCAGAAGAGCTGAAGCTGTTATAGCTGCAAAGGTTGGGCCGACATCATATTAAACCCTATAGATTAAGATATTAAGACACATATGTGTGTGAATACATATGAACACAGCTATCATGTTCAAATAATGTAGAAAAATAAAAATCAATGATTAGATAGATAGATAGATAGATAGATAGATAGATAGATAGATAGATAGATAGATAGATAGATAGATAGATAAGTAGATAGATAGGTAAGTAGATAGATAGATAGATAGATAGATAGATAGATAGATAGATAGATAGATAAGTAGATAGATAGGTAAGTAGATAGATAGACAGATAGACAGATAGATAGATAGATAGATAGATAGATAGATAGATAGATAGATAGATAGATAGATAGGTAAGTAGATAGATAGATAGATAGATAGATAGATAGATAGATAGATAGATAGATAGATAGATAGGTAAGTAGATAGATAGATAGATAGATAGACAGATAGATAGATAGATAGACATATAGACAGACATATAAATAGATTAAACACAACATATCACTTGGAAAGAGACGAACTTGTACTGTTTTGACTGGAAATGAAATAAACGATGGCTGGACTTTTACAGGCTGGGATGTTTCTGCTTCTGTTAACTCTGCAGCTTGTAAGGGTTAAAGTTGTGTGTATTTGAAAGTGAAGGGGTTCATGTGTGTGTGTGTGTGTGTGTGTGTGTGTGTGTTACCCAGTGAGATCTTCTCTCCGGAGTCTGCGGGCAGCAGAAACACCAGCAGTGCCAACCCTGAGATAAGCACGCAGGGGATGAGCAGATTGAGACCGTAGTACAGTGTCCGCCTGCGCATGGTCACCGTGAAGGTCACGTCAGGATAGGGCTCCTTACAGCACTCGTAATAAAGCTCATTACGCTTCCCAGGAACCCCTACACACACACACACACACACACACACATACACACACACACACACACACATACACATTTAAAGAACACTGTAAACAGTATTTATAGCTGTGGTATAACAACAGCTCATCCCACTCTCCAATAGACGCAGCGTACGTCAATGCACCAGCAGACTATTCTAATAAGACTGCCATGTAAATGTGTTAATGGCTATGACAGAGTGGACAGAGTGGACAGAGTGGACAGTTTGACAGTTTGAGATTCCTGAGTTGGACAACCATCGAAAGGCAGCTGGTATTTTAACCAAAACAGTGACCTTTAAGTGACCTTAAGCATGTTTTTTTGTATTAAATCCATTGTACATAACACTACCAACACTTGACCGTGTATCAGTACTGACTGTTTCAGTACTGCTCATTTTGAGCAAAACTCAGAACCAACATCTCATATTGTCATTAAAACATGAAAAAGTTGACTTATTTCTGAAAATCTGTTTCAATAGTGGCAGTTATTAATGTTCCACATGAATTTTAGACCTTAGGACACATTTACTTCAAAACTATGGTAACGGATCACCATGTGGCCATGAGGGTCAGGGATGCAGTCTCATCTCCTGGGACTAATACTCTTTGTGCTTTGGTAGTAACAACTCACAATGAATCTAAATCTTTCAAGTTCATTTTAAAATAATTCTTAAAAACTATGCTTTACAAGCAACGTTTAAAAACAGAAATTAATATTTTATTCAAATGTAAATACAGAGGATAGGGTTCAGGACAGACCCCTCCTGAAAGAAAGCACTGTATAGATAATGACCTTATAAATGTCTAAACTTGTCAATTTATTTAGTAGGATGGTCCATATAAATAATATAAGTAATAAGGTAGCTCTCTTATTAGGGCTCAAGGTACTAGGGTTACAATTGTTTAGCCACATATTGCGAGTGCACTACACTTTGCATCATTGTAACCAATTTAGTTGGCTTTCGTTGAATGAATACACCCCACGACCCAGAATGAATGGATGAAAACATGAACACTGTAGCCGTACATGTTTGAGCTGGAAGATTCTAAGGCACCACAACCAGAGAACTAACACACTCACTCAGCGCAGGCTGCTTACAGAGTGTGTAACAAAGTGTACAGTATTAGAAAGCTGAACTAGCTATGTTCATAACTACTGAGACACTCTTATGTAATCATATGTTGAAGAAATTGATATGCATGTGTAATTACGTACCCTGTACTGCTGTCATCCATCTGTAACAGTGGCTACACTAGTAGTTACTCTGCTGTTGCATGTGTTGTTCATGTGTAACTACACAATTCATAGACACACTTTATATCCAGTGGGACCATAAAATTCATCACACAATACTCTCTCATGGACAAGAGACGCCTCAAAGCCCAATCATGAGTTTGATAAATGTGGTTACTCTTAATGCAAGCATGATGCCCAGCTGTACAGGTACATCTGAAGGTAGTGTGAAGACTTGTTGGTTCTTCATGTGTCCTAATGGACAGATAGCACTGTGTTAAAGCAGTTCTTGCAGGACGTTTTGAGGAAATATGTTGGCAACTGCTTTAAACTATGCTGTACGACGATTTCGATTAACGGAATATCCTCAGTGAATCAAACACGAAGCGTATTTTCATGCATGTGTCCTTCTCTCAGCGTTCTGGGAACACTCGGTCCATCCTGTCACAAACTATCCCGTCAGCTCCACTTTTTGTCTGTCTCTGGTGTCCTCAGTGCCTCTGAGCTTCAACCTTCTGCACTAAAGCCTTGCTCAAACAAAGCGGCTGGGATTGCGCGGCTCCTGCTTGTCATGTTTGTTTAGTGCACTGATATTTGCTTTCAGTTCTTCTGATTTTTAATCTATTAATCCTTGTGATGGCCTTCAGCGGAGCGAAATCAACAGCACAGTCCTGACTGGTCTAAATACGATTAGCATCCTGCATTAAAAGCATCGTTACTCTCGTAAACATAATAACTCATACAGAAACTAATTTAACTGAAGGTGAAGGTTCCCTCTCGATGAGCTTCTCAGTCTATCCAGCATCTATCAGCATAGACCACCATTCATCAGTTCTGAGATTAACACTGAGATTAAGAACTGATCACATTGATTTATCAGTAACACTGAGATTAAGAACTGATCACATTGATTTATCAGTAACACTGAGATTAAGAACTGATCACATTGATTTATCAGTAACACTGAGATTAATAACTGATCACATTGATTTATCAGTAACACTGAGATTAATAACTGATCACATTGATTTATCAGTAACACTGAGATTAAGAACTGATCACATTGATTTATCAGTAACACTGAGATTAATAACTGATCACATTGATTTATCAGTAACACTGAGATTAATAACTGATCACATTGATTTATCAGTAACACTGAGATTAATAACTGATCACATTGATTTATCAGTCTAATCAGACTTTAGTAGAGCTCAGTAACACTGATATTAATAACTGATCACATTGATTTATCAGTAACACAGATTAATAACTGATCACATTGATTTATCAGTAACACTGAGATTAATAACTGATCACATTGATTTATCAGTAACACTGAGATTAATAACTGATCACATTGATTTATCAGTAACACAGATTAATAACTGATCACATTGATTTATCAGTAACACTGAGATTAATAACTGATCACATTGATTTATCAGTAACACTAAGATTAATAACTGATCACATTGATTTATCAGTAACACTGAGATTAATAACTGATCACATAGATTTATCAGTAACACTGAGATTAATAACTGATCACATTGATTTATCAGTCTAATCAGATCATCAGATTAATAACTGATAATCACTCTGGTTTATTGGGTTTATCAGGCTTTAGCAGTACTGTTTTGGGATCAGTATTAGAACCGGACTGATTAGGGTTAATGTATTTAAATTGCTGTCTGAATTTCAGATGTGTACACTTCAGCATGTAAACACTTTTGAAGATGACCCACGCTTTGGGCTGAAATTATAGTTATAAATGATAGTTATAAATGATAGTTATGAATTATAGTTATAAATTATAGTTATAAATGATAGTTATAAATGATAGTTATAAATTATAGTTATAAATGATAGTTATAAATGATAGTTATAAATTATAGTTATAAATTATAGTTATAAATGATAGTTATAAATGATAGTTATAAATTATAGTTATAAATGATAGTTATAAATTAAAGTTATAAATTATAGTTATAAATGATAGTTATAAATTATAGTTATAAATGATAGTTATAAATTATAATTATAAATGATAGTTATAAATGATAGTTATAAATTATAGTTATAAATTATAGTTATAAATTAAAGTTATAAATTATAGTTATAAATGATAGTTATAAATTATAGTTATAAATGATAGTTCTAAATTATAGTTATAAATGATAGTTATAAATGATAGTTATAAATTATAGTTATAAATTATAGTTATAAATGATAGTTATAAATGATAGTTATAAATGATAGTTATAAATGATAGTTATAAATTATAGTTATAAATGATAGTTATAAATGATAGTTATAAATGATAGTTATAAATTATAATTATAAATGATAGTTATAAATGATAGTTATAAATGATAGTTATAAATGATAGTTATAAATTAAAGTTATAAATGATAGTTATAAATTATAGTTATAAATGATAGTTCTAAATTATAGTTATAAATGATAGTTATAAATTATAATTATAAATTATAGTTATAAATTATAGTTCTTTTCACCAGAAACAGCAATCAGTGCAACATTTATTCCTATTCATCCATAAAACACACATTCCAGACTGAATCATCCCACACAGCAATCAAGCCGCTGCACAATAACCAATCAAACAATAGTCTGCCGTCTGAATGGATAAACAGATCACATTAACTGAATTCATTTGCATAAAATTCAGATTCATTCAACTTCTTAATGCACCACATCGCTCAGATTCAACCACATCCCTCAGATTCAGCAGAGAGCTGTGCAGCCTATTATGATGGACACAACACTTCCCTTAGAAAATTAATGGGATGAATTGTGGTGAATTGGTGCACCAGACCAATGCAAATGCAGTATTACGCTTCCCCACTAACAGCTCAAGAGATAAAACACGAGAGAAAACAACATGAAAACTGGTGAGAAAAACTGATTTACATACACAGACATGTGGACCCCCGTAATCAGATCTTTATCTGACATTCATTCTTTTTTAAAATAAAAAAATCAGACGAAAACCTGATTCCCAAACTTTAGAGTATAATATACTATTGAATACTATACGGTTAGGTCAGTAAGTCAGTCACTCTGTGAATCAGTGAATCGGTAAGTAAGCAGGTCAGTAAGTCAGTCACTCTGTGAATCAGTGAATCAGTAAGTAAGCAGGTCAGTAAGTCAGTTACTCTGTGAATCAGTGAATCAGTAAGTAAGCAGGTCAGTAAGTCAGTTACTCTGTGAATCAGTGAATCAGTAAGTAAGCAGGTCAGTAAGTCCGTCACTCTGTGAATCAGTGAATCAGTAAGTAAGCAGGTCAGTAAGTCAGTTACTCTGTGAATCAGTGAATCAGTAAGTAAGCAGGTCAGTAAGTCAGTCACTCTGTGAATCAGTGAATCAGTAACTAAGCAGGTCAGTAAGTCAGTCACTCTGTGAATCAGAGAATCAGTAAGTAAGCAGATCAGTAAGTCAGTCACTCTGTGAATCAGTGAATCAGTAACTAAGCAGGTCAGTAAGTCAGTTACTCTGTGAATCAGAGAATCAGTAAGTAAGCAGATCAGTAAGTCAGTCACTCTGTGAATCAGTGAATCAGTAAGTAAGCAGGTCAGTAAGTCCGTCACTCTGTGAATCAGTGAATCAGTAAGTAAGCAGGTCAGTAAGTCATTCACTCTGTGAATCAGAGAATCAGTAAGTAAGCAGATCAGTAAGTCAGTCACTCTGTGAATCAGTGAATCAGTAAGTAAGCAGGTTAGTAAGTCAGTTACTCTGTGAATCAGAGAATCAGTAAGTAAGCAGATCAGTAAGTCAGTCACTCTGTGAATCAGTGAATCAGTAAGTAAGCAGGTCAGTAAGTCAGTTACTCTGTGAATCAGTGAATCAGTAAGTAAGCAGGTCAGTAAGTCAGTCACTCTGTGTATCAGTGAATCGGTAAGTAAGCAGGTCAGTCAGTAAGTCAGACACTGTGAATCAGTGAATCAGTAAGTAAGCAGGTCAGTAAGTCAGTCACTCTGTGAATCAGAGAATCAGTAACTAAGCAGGTCAGTAAGTCAGTCACTCTGTGAATCAGAGAATCAGTAACTAAGCAGGTCAGTAAGTCAGTTACTCTGTGAATCAGTGAATCAGTAAGTAAGCAGGTCAGTAAGTCAGTCACTCTGTGAATCAGTGAATCAGTAAGTAAGCAGGTCAGTAAGTCAGTTACTCTGTGAATCAGTGAATCAGTAAGTAAGCAGGTCAGTAAGTCCGTCACTCTGTGAATCAGTGAATCAGTAAGTAAGCAGGTCAGTAAGTCAGTTACTCTGTGAATCAGAGAATCAGTAAGTAAGCAGATCAGTAAGTCAGTCACTCTGTGAATCAGTGAATCAGTAAGTAAGCAGGTCAGTAAGTCCGTCACTGTGAATCAGTGAATCAGTAAGTAAGCAGGTCAGTAAGTCATTCACTCTGTGAATCAGAGAATCAGTAAGTAAGCAGATCAGTAAGTCAGTCACTCTGTGAATCAGTGAATCAGTAAGTAAGCAGGTTAGTAAGTCAGTTACTCTGTGAATCAGAGAATCAGTAAGTAAGCAGATCAGTAAGTCAGTCACTCTGTGAATCAGTGAATCAGTAAGTAAGCAGGTCAGTAAGTCAGTTACTCTGTGAATCAGTGAATCAGTAAGTAAGCAGGTCAGTAAGTCAGTCACTCTGTGTATCAGTGAATCGGTAAGTAAGCAGGTCAGTCAGTAAGTCAGACACTGTGAATCAGTGAATCAGTAAGTAAGCAGGTCAGTAAGTCAGTCACTCTGTGAATCAGTAACTAAGCAGGTCAGTAAGTCCGTCACTCTGTGAATCAGTGAATCAGTAAGTAAGCAGGTCAGTAAGTCAGTCACTCTGTGAATCAGAGAATCAGTAAGTAAGCAGGTCAGTATGTCAGTCACTCTGTGAATCAGTGAATCAGTAAGTAAGCAGGTCAGTAAGTCAGTCACTCTGTGAATCAGTGAATCAGTAAGCAAGCAGGTCAGTAAGTCAGTCACTCTGTGAATCAGAGAATCAGTAACTAAGCAGGTCAGTAAGTCAGTCACTCTGTGAATCAGTGAATCAGTAAGTAAGCAGGTCAGTAAGTCAGTCACTCTGTGAATCGGAGAATCAGTAAGTAAGCAGGTCAGTAAGTCAGTCACTCTGTGAATCAGTGAATCAGTAAGTAAGCAGGTCAGTAAGTCAGTCACTCTGTGAATCAGTGAATCGGTAAGTAAGCAGGTCAGTATGTCAGTCACTCTGTGAATCAGTGAATCAGTAAGTAAGCAGGTCAGTAAGTCAGTCACTCTGTGAATCAGTGAATCAGTAAGTAAGCAGGTCAGTAAGTCAGTCACTCTGTGAATCGGAGAATCAGTAAGTAAGCAGGTCAGTAAGTCAGTCACTCTGTGAATCAGTGAATCAGTAAGTAAGCAGGTCAGTAAGTCAGTCACTCTGTGAATCAGTGAATCGGTAAGTAAGCAGGTCAGTATGTCAGTCACTCTGTGAATCAGTGAATCAGTAAGTAAGCAGGTCAGTAAGTCAGTCACTCTGTGAATCAGTGAATCAGTGGGTAAGCAGATCAGTAAGTCAGTCACTCTGTGAATCAGTGAATCAGAAAGTAAACAGGTCAGTAAGTCAGTCACTCTGTGAATCAGTGAATCAGTAAGTAAGCAGGTCAGTAAGTCAGTCACTCTGTGAATCAGTGAATCAGTGGGTAAGCAGATCAGTAAGTCAGTCACTCTGTGAATCAGTGAATCAGAAAGTAAACAGGTCAGTAAGTCAGTCACTCTGTGAATCAGTGAATCAGTAAGTAAGCAGGTCAGTAAGTCCGTCAGTAAAAAAAACACTTCACAGACTCCCTGATATCCCTACTGCATCCAGATGTGCTCACACAGACCGACAGCGGGACATCGTACAGCTGCTAGACAACCATCTCCAGTCAGTCAGCCAATAAGAAATAATCATTCAGTATGTGAGTCAGTTACTCACTGTTGTTTAGCAGACTGAAGATCCTCCATAAGGTCAGACGCTTCATAAGATTGATGCTTTGCATCAGTGACACTACATGCCCTTGTTTTAGGAGAACCCAAGCAGCAATGCTGAGCCTAACCAGTTTAAAGCAAATCAGATTGAATATCAGGCTTTAGATCACATGGACCAGATAAACTGTTAAACTGGCTAGAGCTCGAAACAGTAATAAGTAAATTACATTTTCCTGCCCGGCTCCATAAAACACACATTCCAGGCCCTCCTCGCGGAGACCAAGCTGCTAATGTTGCCCCGAAATCTGACCCTACAGTCTGTCACTGTGTGAAATCTGGCCAGAACTGAGGCTTTGGGAATTGTGTGTGTGTATATATTTACAGTCTGACCATACTAGTGCCCAGTATTGGCACCTATTTGAGTGCCCATGCTAGCTGGGACGAGTGCCAACATGCGATCAGCTAGCATCAGGAGTCCATCTGTTCCACAGACCCGGGGTTACACTGACAGAGGGAGAGAAAGTGGCAGAATGGGAAGAGAGGGGGGGGCGGCGGCTAACCATTCTAACAAAGCACTGGATTGTGATTGGCGGAGTATAAATACTTGAATATCAATACAGATGCGATAGTTATATATTAAGATGATATGATGCTATGGATCTCATTAGACGCTCTATTAAATACATTGGGCCTCAGTAGGAGTACCAGTAGTCCTCACCCAGTGCTGCATCCTTACTGCCAGTGCAGATCTTCCCACAGAGCATTGGTAGAACATGGTGACTGACCTAAGCTTGAGCATGGTTGTTTTCCAACTGTATGATGTGACCGGCAGGTATGTCAAGGTACGATGGTCTACCGTCCATGCTGCATTCGACCCATAGCTTGCAGTCGCCCCTAGCTCATCCATGTTCCCAATCGTTGTGCGGTTGGTAGTGAGCACTGCATTGTGAACAGTTGGTCTGTGGGTGCTGTGACTGTTCACTGGTGATAGATTTAAAACAGCAGCTCCAAGAAACTCAAACACGAAGCTCCTTCAGCCTCTTCCTGACCTCAGACGAAGGTTCATAAGCCATTTGTAGTGATGTTTCAGTACCACATACAAATTCTCCATGGATTCTCAGTCATAACTGACTTGGAGCACCAGTTAACCGACGTGATCTAGAGTGGAAACCCACATCCTCATATGGCAGCAATGCAGGGATGTGATGTTTGGCCAATGATGTTGTATTACATGTAGAATGTTTCTGGTTTTTAGTGGTTGTGTTAAGTTTTTGTTTGATGTAGTAGATGCATTCATCATGTTCTGAGCAGCTTCTTCAGCAGCTGAAGACATTTTTGAATAGAAAGTGAACAACCAAATAAAAGTCTGGAACTGAAGCAATTATTCCTAAAATGCTCAACATCTCACTTCTCAGTTAAGGTCCAGAGAGCTCTCCGATGACGAGCACATCGACTGAGCATTTATGAAAGAAAAGCTTTATGAAAAAAGGCTTTTTGACAACATGTAATTGAATTGGTTTTATTCAATACGGACACTCTGAGTGGAAGAGTGACGAGAAAAATATAGTTCCGCTGAGCAAAAAGCCACATTCTACATCAATTCTGACCTCAAAGACACTCTTTTCTATTCATTTTTCAATTCGGTGCTCTTGTGTGCAAATTATATGGAAAACTAAATAGATGACGCACTGTTAGAATGTATTGAAGGTGGTGGTTTAAGGAACTTTATTATTGTGGTTCTGCGCCATAAAAAGGCTCCAAAGTGATTTTCATAAGAATTAATGGTACAATAAGTGTTTTCGGTGTATGTACATTGTTGATTCTGAGGGAATTTGGATATACACTACTGTGTAAAAGTCTAAGGCTCCTAAGCTGGTAGTTTAAAAGTCTGTATCTGATCAATGTGTGTATGTTCACCAGTAAGAACAGCAGATCTGATTAGAACAGATGTAAATAATCCTACATTCAATACAAAGTAACATGAATATGTTATTGTGAGAGAAGTAGATCAGATCTTGATCCAGTTTGAAGAACAAAGTGTAGTTCCAGATTTCTCCTGGACGCCCCAGACATTGTATGAATGTATTCAGTTCCTTCAGCAGCAATCTTGATTTATCTTAATGAAGTACTGAGCAGTCAAAGCAGGTATAATACTAGGTTGTTTATAGAAGGAGAAGCTTGAAAAGGGTTAAATAAACACACTGATGTATGTAGAAGCTCTACTTACTCTATTAATACTGTTTAATATTTAAATAATAAAGTGTTTCACTGAGTAAATAAACAATTTCTAGCTTTTTAAATATAATAACGTCCCCAAGGGTCTCAAACCTTTACACAGTACTGTGTACAAGTATTCTATAGTACTGTAGTGACCCACTGCTGACTCACAATGCCGGTAGGAGGAGACTGAAGTTCTGCACAGCAGGGTTGTTCATGTCTATGGTGCTGGGCAGTGGGGGCAGTTGGAAGTGATTGTGTCTACCATGTCTGGACAAAGTGTGGTTGGAAGTGACCAGCCTGCTTCCAGGCCATGTCAGGAATAGTGCTGACCAGCGGATCCTCTGCTCATCATGCAGATCCAGGTTTAGGCTCTAAAGCTTTGCTCTGCTCACAATCTGAGAATACCACACTGTATCTGGACTGGCGGCCTATCCAGGGTGTTTCCTGCTCTCCACCCAATGAGATCTGAGATAGGCTTCAGCACCCCCACCCTTGACCCAGTAGATAAGTGGTTTAAAAGATATAAGGATGAATTAATTACCTTTATATGACAATATCCAAAAGTATCTTCCATCCTAAGCATATCGTCCAATGAAAAACGTGTATCTTCATTTTTGGCGATTTTCATTTTTCGACATCATTTGAACACGACAGCTGCCTTTGACATTGTGTACAAGTTCCATGATAAACAGACCAATAGAAATGCTTCAAAATCGCTTGGACAAAATTCTGGTTCCATTGACTTACATTGAAAGTAATGACTCTTTTTGGCCTCTCCTGTAAAGTTCCTATTTTGAAGATACTTATTTTTCATTGTACAGTGGTGATATTTTAAGAGGCTTTTCAGGGAGGCCTGCTTTATATGATGACCGTTAGGAAAGACTGTGTGCACCGTATACCGAAAACACTGGTGCACTGGATCCAGAGGGCTGATAACCGAAGCAGGGTGGTGGGGATGGACGGCAAGGACTGCAGAGGAAGCAGCGTGATGAAGCTTGTCAGCAGAGCCTGGCTGGAGGACAGCGAGGAAGGCAGGGGCTTGGATGCCTGGTTTGGGTCCAATGAGCAGAGCACTTCGAAATAATGTGTGCTGACCTTAGACTTCTCTTCCGTGGTCAGATTAAGGTCAGACAACTCTGAGCCTTCATCAGGAGGATGTGAAGTCATGCTGGAAACAGTAACAGCGAAGGCTCGGTTGGTGGGTGTGGTTCATGCAGTGGAGGGGGAGGCACTACTTTGCTGGACACAGCCTAATCCCAACAGCCAATTAAATCGCGTATCTTTTTTTCCACCATTTCTTCAACAGGCTTACCAACTTGGTCCCCTTTAAACGAACGAAAAGGTCCCCCACAGCTCCCGGAGACGGCCTTTGTTGGTTTGTAGAGGTTTGTGGTGTATAAGTAAAGAACAGTTACTCTTCGTTTATATAAGCACACATGCCTCGTTCACTCTTTACTGAACTCTATCACCTTCCTGAAGCAGGGGGCTGATGGAATCCCTTTAAGAACAGGATACACCGAACAGTAACACTTGAACAGCCCCCGGCAACAGAGTCAGTCTCAAGAGATGAAAGGAAAAGTGAGAGAGAGAGAGAGAGTGAGACTCACTGACCTCACTGAATGATACCCCTGTATTTATGTTTCGCTATGCATGATTACAATTTCCCATGCAGGGTGGTCTGCGGGGTGTTTGACTCCTCTAAATCTCAGACACCTAAATAATTCATCACGGTTTGAATTATGGAAGTCATAATCATTAATAATGAATGTTAATAATCATGTGGCAGTACACATAGGCAATGAATAATATGACTTGATATATTAAGCAGCATACAGAAGTAATGCGTAATCATTATAAATAACTGGAGACGTATACAAGAGTCTGAGCCCTTCTTTTTAAAGGATAACGTATTATTAATATTGTTGATATTCTGAATATAAGTTAACACATGAACAGAGAACCTTTCGGGCAGCATTTACTGCACTTTATTTATTAAATGAATTTAGCACACATTTTATATATATATATATATATATATATATATATATATATATATATATATATATATATATATATATATATATATATATAAAAGGTATGTGCCATAACTTTTGCACAGGCCACGTTTTATGTTTAAATCATTTTTTTTATTTTATTATTTTTTTTTTAATTAGCATTTTTTAGAACAGAACTCAGAATTTAACCTCCGCATTTAACCCATCCGTGCAGTGAAACACCCACATATACACACACTAGTGGGCAGTGAGCACACGTGCCCGGAGCGGTGGGCAGCCCTATCCACGGCGCCCGGGGAGCAGTTGGGGGTTAGGTGCCTTGCTCACGGGCACCTCAGTCCTCGCCTGGGGGATCCCGGGGATCGAACCTGCGGCCTTTCGGTCACAAGACTGGATCCCTATCCTTCAGGCCACGACTGCCCCTTAAAATCAGCTCTGCTATGTAGTAACTATGTTAACTGTGTAGTTGTGTCATTACACATAGACTGTGCCCTTTCTTTGCATCTCACGTTATCAAAACACGGACGGTTGTGCCCAAACTTTTGCAAACATCAATATGGGATTGTGGCTCCTAGAGCCCTAATGTATTTTTACTGTAAATGTAACTTGTTACATGAGTAACGTTGTTATTATACTACATAGTAAATAACTATGTTGTTAACTGTGTAGTTGTGTCATTACACATAGACTGTGGCCTTTGTATTCAATTCACATCGACAAAACATGCACACAACAAAATAACTGTGTTATTAACTGTGTAACTACATTATTACATTTAAATTGTGGGTCTAAACTGTAAAGGTAGTGAGACGTTAATAACTGTTAATAACTGACTCAAATGATTTTGCATGTCTTACCCACAAGGTCCCACTCGCCGTTGGGGATGTAGGTGGAAATGTCCACGTCCTGCATCTGCAGGTCCAGCAGCCAGCCGTTATACGTCCAGGAGCCGAACTTCAGGTCACATTTCTGCACGTCGAAGGGGAACCAGCGCACGTCTATGTAGCACGTGCTCTTCAGAATACCTGCCAGACCAGCACACACACAAAATTCAGGTGGGAGCAGAACTGTAAGGAGAGTTCACAACCTAACAACCACCTGGAAGACCTGATACACCCACCAAAACTGTCCCTATCAGATAAACAGAGCCCAGAAAATGTCAAGCTCCACACAATGGGTCTAAAAGGATGTGCAGCTGAAGCCACTGGTGCTCTCAGAAGAATGGACTGACCACCCCAGACCTCAACATCACTAAATGTGTTTGGGGAAAAGTAGAAAATCTTAAACCAACATATAAGACTGGAGGTTTGAGAAACTGAAAGTGAGTCTCCTGCAAAGGTGGATGCAATAAATACTGAATAATCTGATGGTATTTAGTTGTTGAAGCTGTACACTAAACCACTGCCCGTCCTCTTATTATAATTTTAGCCAATGAGAACGAGGGGCTGCTCCTAAAAACAGTAACGCCCTATAAACAGGAATGCCCCCTCGTTCTCATTGGCTAAAACAAGAACATCCTCGCTTTTTCATTAGCTTCAACACAGAACCGCCCCTCCTCCTCATTGGCTACAGCAGGATCTATCTGTTCTTGTTTTTACTGGTTCTGCTTTCCTGTAGTTTCTCACTTAGTCGTCCGAAGATGCACGTTCGTCACAGTAAAAGTGCGCCCTCTACAGGTGAGTTTCATTTGGCCATATTTGAACGTCCATCTATCTGGACACGGTGCAGTTCGTCACGTTTAGACGTTCGACAAATCATCACCATTTACAAAAATCTGTAGTGTTGATTTATGATTTAGTTACGTTTTATTTCCAAAGTTAATCATAAGTGGCATGACTGACATGTTCCAGGGGGGGGTGGGGGGGGGGGGCGTTTCAGCTTGTACAGGAACACCTCAACCAGGAATTCAGGGAAAAATAGCAGAAAAGGTTTATTTAATAGACAACTACACACAGTGTTACTGTGCATTTACTATCTACCTCTAACAAGTTCAGTCATAGAAGCTGGTTAAATTGTCTACTTCACATCATCCATGTAATGGTCAGTCCATTGTTCTGAGAGCACCAGCAGCACTTTCTATGACACCTATACTCATAAATACTTATAAATGTGTCTGTAATAGAGTAACAATGCTTTATAAACATGCATATACACTGTAATAATACGTTATAAGTCTATAGTAACATACTCACATCTGAATGTTCATAGTCTATTACAATAACAGAATCACTCCTTTGTGTTTACTTGAAGCTTATAGTGATGCATTTGAAATGTTTATAGTATGTTTTATAGTATGCTTTTACCCGTCCAGTCCATTACAACAAATATTAAACATTATGTCTTATATTTGGGTTTCAGCAAAGAAATAATTATTATAGACTAATTGGATGTTATATGTATGCTTAGAAAGCATTATTACCATGTTACAGAGGGTTATTAATGCATTTTCAATGGTGGATAAACACAGTCTTTTTTGGTATTTTCTTTATTTAGTAAGGGCTTCTTGACAGCCACACATTCTTTCAGACCAACAGCTTTAAGTAGTTTTATATGATACATGTTTTTTAATAAACTAAATAAACTCAATGAATAAATTAATGAATAAACAAATGAATATTGTGTATAAAACATTTGGGCCACTGTTAGAACAAAAACCAAAAGTACAAAACACACTTTCGATATGTTGATGGAACTTTGGGTCATTTCTTTTGCTCCATGCATTCTGAAATTTAGATACAACATTAAGAACGACAACATATATGGACACCTGATGTACTGTATTCTTTAACCATGTGGGGAAACAGAAGAGTGAGTGGGTGAGAGAGAGAGAGAGAGTGAGAGAGACGTACCTGGTGGTATATACTGGCATGTTCCTGACGCATTCACCAGGACATTAGTGTGAAAAGTAGCATCAAAGCGTTCGTCAGCACTGAGTGGGAGAAAAAGACACAAACATTTATTAAAAACAGGACAGAGTAACACACGCACACCAACAAATATCAGACCCCACAAACTACAGACTAACCAGCCGGTCTCTTATAACTGTGTAGTTATATATTAACAATACCTGCAACCACAATGTTACCACTGGTGACATAGTCAATATCACCTTACTATTATACATACCTTATTATTATTATTATTATTATTATATATATCTTACTATTATACATACCTTATTATATATATATATATATATATATATATATATATATATATATCTTACTATTATACATACCTTATTATTATTATTATATATATCTTACTATTATATATACCTTATTATTATTATATATATATATCTTACTATTATACATACCTTTTTATTATTATTATTATTATTATATATATCTTACTATTATACATACCTTATTATATATATATATATCTTACTATTATACATACCTTATTATTATCATTATATATATCTTACTATTATATATACCTTATTATTATTATATATATATCTTACTATTATACATACCTTATTATTATTATTATTATTATATCTTACTATTATATATACCTTATTATTATATATATATATATCTTACTATTATACATACCTTATTATTATATATTTATATTATTATATATACCTTATTAGTATTATTATTATTATTATTATTATTATTATTATTATTATTATTATTATTATATCTTACTATTATACATACCTTATATATATATATATATATATATATATATATATATATATATATATATATATATATATATACACATATTATTATTATTATATATATATCTTACTATTATACATACCTTATTATTATATATTTATCTTATTATTATATATACCTATCTACCTTCTTATTATACATACATTATTATTATATCTACTTTCTTATTATATATACCTTATTATTATACATACATTATTATTATAAATACCTTATTATTATATGTACATTATTATTATACATATATTATTATTATTATAAACACCTTATTACTATACATGGCTTATTATTTAAATGTAATTACATATGAAGGTACTATGAAGGTACACTTACATAAGTTGTTATTAATCCACAACACTGAATACATCAGGATGGTGCGTGTATAGGTAATATGTAACAATACACAGTTATTAATGTAAAGTGAGAGCAGGAGTTCATTACTGTACACATTACTGTACACAGCTGAGTCTGTTTTCCTCTCCGTAACTCAATCAAACATCCCATTATTTGTTAAACCATGACGTTTACACTGCCGTCCAAACATTTCTCCTCCTTATTATCTGAATCACTGTATTTGAAAAGCATTCCCAAAACAAGGACATCATTCGCTCAGTACAATCAGCCACCGTGTTAACTCGGGTCCTGAGTGGCTGCATTATTCAGCAGCGTGTTCATTATTAATCATACCTGCTAAGCATCAAGACTGAGCCGAAATAAAGAAGTAATGCTGGTGAGGTCATAGCAGAGACAGGGCCCGGTATATTAGCTACAGGAGCAACTTTTACCATCCATCACTGGTGCGTAAGGAGAGGAGCTACATTTTAATCATGCTTACGTCTGACTTTTCATTTAAAACCTCAGCCCTGTGTGTTCTAACGTCTGGCAGCATGCTGTCCCGACAACCTTGCTGCTACCCCGTACAGGAGGGTGTCCAACTTTTTAGTGCTACCACAGCTTTTTATAAAAACAGACATTTGTTGTTTTCACCCTCAAGTCAGAGCTAAACATTCAACCCAGTCATCATATTTATGTGGCATCCACTGACTCGGTCTGTCTGCCCTCGGGATTCTCGGCTAGCAAGCTCGGCCGGTTTGTGGATCTGCAGAGAGACCACTCCACGGGGGTGATTTGTGATATGCCACAAATATAACATCACAATTGTTTAAAACATTCAAGTGATGAGCCCTGATTAATGTTAACACCCGCTAGTATTGTAGTGTTTTGCTAGCACTAAGCTAATAGTGATTCACATAGACTTGTTTGGGCTGTTTGAGATTAAACACTGACAGTGTAAGCTTTTACATGAAGCTTGTGTTCTATGATAGGAGTGATACGTTTACAGGTGAAGGATAAATACATACTTATAATGAAAGTCATTGGAGTTAAAAATGGACTGAAAACATGTTTCCTAGTTACTTATTCAGTAATTAGCTGTGACGTAGAGCTGCTTCCACTATTTTCTGTTGCTTATGACGCGCTTGCCGTCAGTAGGCGAGCGTGGCTAGTATGTCCGAATACTTAGTAGGCATCCAGTAGTAGGTGAATGGTACCTGGATGACCTACTGAATCGGCAAACATCCTTATGTAGGTGAACACAGCACACTCCGCTATCCCATGATTCACCTGGAGTCGCGGAAAGTGCTACGTTGGCTGTGTGTACGCAGCTATGGCTAGTGAAGCTAGCGCTACTGCTGAGGTAAACAATGATCTCTGAGCTACAGCTCGACACAGTCTGATACATATTCAGACAAAAACAGATCAGTGTCAGTAAAAGATCTAAATCTGTCAGTAAACAAGCTTTTTAAATGAATAGCAGGACTTTTACGGTGGTGGTCTGACGTCTTGCTAACAGGACGCTGGTAATATGGTGGACGTGGTACGTCCGAGCGTGTGTGGCTACCAAAGCTCTCCTACTGAAATTAACTACTAGTCTGCCGCTCGAGCAGCACGTACTGACTCTAATCTAGTACCTACTGACTAGTAGACGATTTCAGACGCACCCATTGACTTATCTGGGGCTTCCAGAATGTCTGCTTGAGTTCATTTTTAAGGATGCTGATAGTTAATCTAACGCAGTGGTTTTCAACCTGTGGGCCGTACTGCAAGGGGGCCGTAGGCCAGAAATCTTTTTTTTTTTTTTTTTTTGCCAAGTATTTTTCTCCAATAAATAGATACTTCAGCATATTTAGTTCGTTTATTTACAAAACAAACCGTGTTTAGTTTGAGTTTGTTGATTGGTTTGGCGTAGTACAGTCACATGACGCAACGCTAGCTAGTGGATTAACTAGCCAGTTAGTTAGCTACTTCAGTCTGAGTGAAGCTGTTGTCTTGTGTACACGTCATGGATAAATGGTTAAAAACAGGGTCTTTGACAACAAAAGACCCTGAAGCTGGACCGTCTACAAGTGAAGCAGCCGCTGTATCTCTTACTGAGAGAACCGAGAAAAGCAAGCATGAATGGAAAAGAAGAAAGTACAGCAGTGAGTAGCTAGCGCTAGGCTTCACAAGCACAGGAACAGGAAACGAGCCGCTACCGCTCTGAGCTGTGTGTTCGGAGGTCTTGGCAAATTAAGCATTGAAGCCAACCAAGTTACGTCAACACAGCGAGTATGAATCTAAACCTGTGGAACAAACTTAAAGAAGACCAAAGCAGGAAAAAGAGCCTTGAATTGTCTTGCTCTGGAACTGATAATGCTAAAGCTGTTGAGGCTTCCTACCGAGTAGCGCAGTTTATAGCAAAGGCTGGAAAGGCTGGACTAAATACAGGAATAGGCTTAATGTTGAGCCAGACCTCCGTTTTCAACTTTCTGCCCTTCAACCTGACATCCACCACTTGATAGCTGGTAAACAACATCAGCCATCTCATGAGGTGAGAGACTAAAAGTGGTGTAAATGGTTAGTTTCTCTGGTTGTGTGATTATGTAGTCAGTTTCACAGGTCGTATGGATGGTTCACTGTATTTGGTTTTAAACGGCAATATAAAATATTCTGGGGGGCCGTGGAAAGTTTTGGGGTGGGTTAATTGGGCCTTGGGTTGCAATAGGTTGGGAACCCCTGATCTAACGCATAAGCACTTCTCTTCAGCTCTGGACATCCTGATTGATAGGACAGCCTACTTGGCTTTATCTACATACACACGTCGTCACTGTCCAAAGAAAAATCAAAAGTAGTCCAAAGTATCCCCAAAATGGT
Source organism: Megaleporinus macrocephalus (assembly GCA_021613375.1). NCBI lineage: Eukaryota > Metazoa > Chordata > Actinopteri > Characiformes > Anostomidae > Megaleporinus > Megaleporinus macrocephalus. The sequence continues at coordinate 14,796,616 of CM038724.1, read as the reverse complement.
AACTCTACAGGAGAGAGCAAAAACCCTCACACTTTAAATGTAAGTCAATGGAAGCAGAATGATAATTTGGAGCATTTCTATTGGTCCATGCATCATGGAATTTTCACACAATGTAAAGGGCGGCCGTTGTCTTCATAAGATATAAAGCAGAGGTCACTAATAGGGGGACCTTGGTCCGGACCCTGACGTTGTCCAGTGTGGACCCAAACCGATAAACTATTGAGAATGATTTATTTTAAGAGGCGGAGCTTTTCTTGTCTTTACAGTATGCAGTAACCTCCCAGACCAATCACGTGCACTGTAAAATCACCAAAGGCGCTCCTCGGCCAATCAGATCTTTGCTGATTCGGTGCGAGTGCGACAAGCACACAGGTGAGGTAGGAAGAGAAGCAGCAATTGGAGAATAAAGCAGGTCGGAGAAAGAATAAGGTGCACTAAGAAAAGTCGACTGCGAAAACCGACCAATGCACGTCATTTTATGTATTGTTTCTATAAATAAGCATATTAAGATGCACTTTTTTTCAAAAGTATCCTGGTTTTTTTTTTATGTAGCCCTTGTTTTTACTTTAAGTGAGAAAAAAAACATTTATTTGATGTTTTATAAATAATTCATTCAGTTCAGCACTTGAAACAGTAAATATAGTTGAAATATACTGAACGATATTTGTATTTTTTTTTCAATTTGTCTTTCAGTTGCTAATGGTATTAGACGCTGGTACTAGGCTACTACTATGGCACTGAATCATAACACATAACAAGCTAAAATGATGACGGCCCGGATCTTGGCCTGAAGAAATTTCCTCTAACTAGACCTTACTGAACTCTAATTAAATACCCCAAGACATAGAGGTATTTGGACAGTGGCTATATAAAGTAAAGTAAAAGCAGTCATATAGAATGAACTAGAAATTAAACACATATATATATATATATATCATTATATATATATCATTAGGCCTTCTCTGAAGAGCTAGAAGGCTCTGAGGGTTCCCCACTGGACATTTTCCACCAGCAGTGCCATCATAAAGCTCAGAGTACAATCACAACTCAACTATTCACATACTACACAGCTCTACATCCAATTAGGCATCACCCAATTATTACTTTCTTGGACTCCCAGCCCAGCTGAGATCTGACAGGCTTCAAACTTCAACACCAGAGTCACACTTTAAACAGCTAGGCTACAAAGCAGCCAGTTTGAAGCCATTTGAACAGTGTTGTATAAGTACTTCACTCACAGTATGCCCATAGAAATGTACTTCACCTTCAAAAAAAACCATTACCAACGTTATACCTTCATATCACCTACCAGTACTGGCTGGTTCACTTGAATTGAACTGTGCACTACAAGTTTAGCAGCTTAGATTAGATTGTTATTATTATTATTTGCCATTGAATTGTTTTGTTATTAAACTCTATGGCACTTCATCAGTATTCGAGTCTAACCTCCTGTCTTGTGAAAGGCCGGAGGCGTTATTGCTGTGACAAGACGACAAATCAGACACATTTACAGGCTGCAAAGCCAAAAACCCAGACTCACATCCATCTTTTAAAAGAGAACAGTGAGCTAAATCCACTGTCCCAACCGCTGTCTCATCCCATTACGCTCTTTCTGGCTTTAAAGTCCGGCTCAAAGTCAGAGAGGTCAGGCTCCCATCAGCACATTCCGAGCCCCGCCTGGCCCCGCTCACGCTCTACTGAAGCGGACCCACGCTACGCCCCTGTGGTACACCACTGCCAAACACACAATCCCATATGCTCCTCCGCCAAAACTGTGTTTACTCTACTGCTACTATCCTTTCTTCAGACTATTAAGACTGATCTACCTCTTTTTGCTCAAATGTAGGAACTGACGTCTTACTGACGCATGTCATAGCCCCCCCACTTCACCGGCCCGCCTGGTGCCAGTAGAAATCAAAACATCAAGCATCTGTATATTTCTGCTTCTGCCGCACTCATACGGAGCCGTACAGCAGAAGAGGGGACGCTGAGGGCCGTCTAGGGCCTTCAGAGAAAGCCTAATGACTTCCCTGGCATGTTTATGAAAAGTTTATGTAACTCATTTTTATTTAGCAGCATCATCCGACTGCTTGTGCTTAAACCTGGCCAGTGTTGAAGCAATCATCTTATATTCATCGTAAAGTTTAGGTTCAACTTTCGCCTACCAAAGTTAACCACTCAGAATTGACCTCTTCATGGTATACAGGTAGATACAGCCAAGTGAGCTCTCTCATTGGCTAGGATTTCAGGGTGTGTTAGATTAACCACCAATATGAAAGTTAACTGCGAGTGGAATCAACCAATCAACCAGTTTTGGATTCAGATTGTGTGAGAGAATGGCCAAATGGTCACTCTAGGCCTTCTTCAAGTTCTAGACACCCCAGCCAGGCTTCAGTCTATTGGTAGAGTGATGGTGGTGCCATACATACAAATTCAGAAGACTTCAATGGGGGGGGAGAGCTTATTCCTACAAAGCCCCCAAACTGTGGAATCATCTCCCAGTTAATGTTCAGGACTCACAGTCTCAACTTTTAAGTCTAGACTGAAAACATATTTGTTTAGTTTAGCTTTTGGTGATTAATCTACCTCTTTAGATAAACGAGGAGATCTGGGGGTTCATGAACACAGAGGTTTATGGTAAACTGAGATGTTGGTGCTGTTGTCCCACCACTTCATGCGATCACACAGGTTTGTTGATGGTGGAGTGGGGGGACCCCAGTGTCTCAGGGTGGTCACATGTCTATGTTCTTCTGGTTCTCTCCTTTTAGTTTAGGCTGTTATAGTTAGATCTGCCAGAGTCTCCAGCCACACTCTTTCTCTCTTTACTCTTCCTGAGGTAATGACTGTCCTCCTGTCTGTTGAACGCTGTTGGAGGACCTCCTCCCCACCATCACCAGCCAGCTCACCTGTCCATTTGTGTCTACTGCTACACCCTCAGTTACATCACTGTACACCATCCAGATGCACCAGCATTGAGATAGGACGGGACTGTTTCAGCTCACGCCCACTTTACATAAAGACTCAGTCATAGACTGCCTCAGTCAGAGACTGCCTCAGCCAGAGACTGCCTCAGTCAGAGACTGCATCTACCTGTACAGCTTCTAAAGCTTTGCTATCCAGATTTCAAACAGAGACTCTTTTCTTTGGTATTTAGTTTATTAAACTGTAAATACTGTTTGACCAAAGGAGGACGAGTCCTGGTTCCTCCCAAGGTTTCTTCCTCCAGTCTGAGGGAGGTGTTCTTGCCACTGTTGCTTGCTCACTGGGGGATATATGTTGTAACTGTCTGTTTTCAAAACTTCTGTAAAGCTGCTTTGTGACTACACAAATAAACCTGAATTGAAAAGGTAAATGAATGCTTATATAAAAAGCCATTCTGGTTCTACAATCTGATTGGCTGAGCCTGCATTCAAACCTGCTGTGAAATAAACAATATTTGCACACCTATGACCACCTCACTAAAGCTGAGCTCGGTATTACTGACCACATCACTGAGAGTCCTCGTGCATGCTGGTAATGGAATAATCTTTACCTCTAATGCTGCTGGCATGGACCACTGAGTGTACTGATGGAGTCAGAACCCATTTCTGCTTAAACTAATGGGCTGATGAACATTTGTCTTATCTAGAACGTGGCCGCTCTGCTAACTAACATGCTAAAAGTCATTACTATCACAGGCTGGAACTTACGTACTTATGATTGGCTGTAAAACTTAAATTTGAAAGTCTAAAGAACAACACTTGAACATCATACATGCTTTCAATGTCCGTACTTCAGTCAGAAGTAGCATCGAACCCGGGCTGAGTCTCAAACGCCTCCGTATTTCCTACATAGGGCACTGTGTGAAGTGCACTCTTTGTCGAGTCTGGATCTCAATGGCTCAATCCCAAATGTCTATTTTTCTTAGCTATAGTATGTACTGCTAGGCTGCAGGAGGCCATAGTTAAATTCCTATGTAGTACTTAATGTAGGGAGCAGGGAGCTGTTGTGTCCATTACTATGGTGTCTGTTAAAAGCTTGTTTATACTGATAGGCACACCGAGTGCTACAGAGGTTATGAGAAGATCATGGTTCAGTGAATCCCATCATTTATGGCAGGAACCCCCAAGGAAGCAGCCCCAAACCCAGGAGATAACGACTTGGCCAAATGGATCAGATGGAACACGGAGGCAGGCCTATAAGGCAGTGCAGTTGGCAAAACCAGCTAAGACCTATGTTTGAGAGCTCCTCCAAGAACATCTGTAGAGAGATATCCTCAAGAATAAAGCTTATATACTCTGAACTGGTCTCCTTCTTCTCTTAGACGGCAAGAAAAGAAGTTACAACAGATTCAGCCTCAGTGGGGGAAGAGGAGAGCTGCTGGACTGCTGCTGTATAAGACTCACGCTGGTAATTTGGTATTTATAAGAAAGCACTTATAAAGTGAAGGTTTTTGTAATGAACAGCGCTGTGTTGTCATATGGTCATCGTACTGTGGCCGTAGGTTTGTGAAATGACCACTATATAGGGCGACGGAATGATCTTGGTGAAATATTTGCTTATATTAAATATTATTAAAAATAGCTTTTATGAAAAATTGCACACTTTATAGTGTTTAATGTTAGTCACCATATTATAAAGACAAACGCCACTCAAGGCTATACATTATTAGGATTTCATTAGACTCCATATTTCCACATTTGGGCTTAGGAACACTCCTCTCTGTGAAAAAACTCATAAACAAGTGGCTTATAATACATTTAGTATTATAGTATTATATTTAGTATATTATTTTACTTCATTATTAATTATTTATTTATTATTTAGTACATACAACTAGAAAGCGTTACTGTAGAAGTGCTTGAGTTGACTTGTTGCGTGTGCATGTTCTCCCTGTGCTTGAGTGTGTTTCTTCTGGGTGCTCTGGTTTCCTCCCACAGTCCAAACACATGCATGATAGGTTGATCACTCCCTCCAAACTGACCATAGGTGTGAGTGTGTGTTGGCCTTGCGATGGACTGGCGACCTGTCCATGGTGTACTGTGAATTCGCCCAATGATGCTGGTATTGGCTCCAGTCCCCCCGTGACCCCGACTAGCGGGATAAAGTGGAAGATAATGGATGGATAGATGGATGGATGGATAATAATAATAGTAATAATAATAATTTAAGTGTAAACTGGAGATAAATGGCGTCGTCATCGTTTTTCATGGCACTGAAAAGGCCACAGTCACAAACGTTCCTCTCCTTAATGTCATGGCCAGTCGCTGCCTTGCTGGACATGATTTGCATATTCATAACCTGTGGCCTCTTCTGGTGACGCCCTTCACCTCGTCTTCCTCCTTGTCGCTAATTGTCGTTGTCCCTAAGTGCTTACAGCTCTCTGTGCTCAGTAACCTCAGGCTCTGTCGTCCTGGTGGTTTTACTAAACAGTATTAACTTCTGGAGGAGCTCACTGTAAGGAACTGTAGGAGATAACTAGCATAGCTTCCCCCCCGAGGGTCTTAAGAATCAGACGTCTGGAGTTGGTGATTGTTTTTGATTGAAGGCATTGTTAATTGTGACAAGCGCAAACAAATCTGAGTCAGTCACGGGGGTCCCTCCGGAAAACACTGGAGTGGCAGGAAATCCATTCTACAGCCGGATAACGGCCCAAACACAGATGTGCTTCAACTGATGCTTCTTTAAAGACTCATGTGGACATGCAAGCATTCATTCATTCATTCATTTATCCATTCATTCATTCATTCATTCATTCATTCATTCATACATCCATCCATCCATTCATTCATTCATTCATTCATTCATCTACTAAACTGCTTACTCTCCTGGGTCGGGGTGGGAGGCAGGAAACACCCTGGATATACACACTTACATCTAGGGGTAATTCAGTACATCCCCATATACACACTTACATCTAGGGGTAATTCAGTACATCCCCATACACACACTTACATATAGGGGTAATTCAGTACATCCCCATATACACACTTACATCTAGGGGTAATTCAGTACATCCCAATATACACACTTACATCTAGGGACAATTCAGTACATCCCCATACACACACTTACATCTAGGGGTAATTCAGTACATCCCCATACACACACTTACATATAGGGGTAATTCAGTACATCCCCATACACACACTTATATCTAGGGGTAATTCTGTACATCCCAATATACACACTTACATCTAGGGACAATTCAGTACATCCCCATATACACACTTACATCTAGGGGTAATTCAGTACATCCCCATAAACACACTCACACCTAGGGGTAATTCAGTACATCCCCATATACACACTTACATCTAGGGACAATTCAGTACATCCCCATATACACACTTACATCTAGGGGTAATTCAGTACATCCCCATATACACACTCACACCTAGGGGTAATTCAGTACATCCCCATATACACACTTACATATAGGGACAATTCAGTACATCCCCATATACACACTTACATCTAGGGGTAATTCAGTACATCCCCATATACACACTCACACCTAGGGGTAATTCAGTACATCCCCATATACACACTCACACTCACATTTATGGGCAATTCAGTACATCCCCATATACACACTCACACCTAGGGGTAATTCAGTACATCCCCATATAAACACTTACATCTAGGGACAATTCAGTACATCCCCATGTACACACTCACATTTATGGGCAATTCAGTACATCCCCATATACACACTAACACCTAGGGGCAATTCACTACATCCCCATGGACACACAAACACACACCTAGGGGTAATTCAGTACATCTCCATTAACACTCACACCCACCTAGGGGTAATTCAGTACATCTCCATATACACACTCACACCCACCTAGGGGCAATTCAGAAAAACATAGAAACTTTGGCGCATGGTACCCAGACCCTTCTTGGGCTGCTCGTGAGAGTCTTAAGAACCGATGATCTAGCCCAGGAACCTAATAGGAACCCTTATTCCCAATTTCTGAGCAAGCTAGCAGTAAACAGCAACACATACTAACAGTCAATGAAGCTTCTCCCTCCAGCGCTTCAACATCTCCGACCCTCACGGGCACATCAACCAGAAAAATGAAGACGCCATGTTTCTGAGGTTAATCCTGGTTTAACTGCAGACAGATGGAGTCAGCACGTCGAGAGTCTTTCATACACGCTTAATCACAACATCTCCCAGCGGCGCGATACCGTAGCTGCCACGCCCGGCCCAGAGCAGCGGGGTAACTGAGCTGAGCGATGCGGGACAGCGCTGGACGTATTATATGCTGCTTGTATGAAGACAGACCACTTTAAAAGCCCCTTTAGATCATCCCCTCCAAACAGGAAACACGGGGTCCTAATGTGGTTTTAGGAAAGGGCCCGGTGCCATGACGACGGGAGACATAAGGGATTTGCATAATATGGATTTATGAGGCGTGGCCAATCAGAAGGGAATTACTGCTTTCAATCAGACCCCCAACACAAAGGTAAGCACTCCACAGCCCCTCCATTCCTCGCTCGGCCTTGCTCGCTCGCTCTCCTCTCTCCGCATGACTCCTCAAATCACCTTTTCGGTTGTCCGTGACAAATGCAGTATAATTAAAAGCATATTAAAATGCAAGCAGCAAATGACGGATGGCGTTCGGGGACGTTATTTAAATAGTCTTCCCAAACGCGAGGCATCCGTCTGCGGGGGGCCGGTCTGAATGATTAGGGGCGGATTTTGCCAATAGTATAAGTGTTTTGAGATGCGTTTTAGGAGAAGAGAAATAAATATCTAAGTGACGTTGGTGAGATTAAACGTATGGACCGAAAACAAGGACGTGCAAGGACATCTTTCCTTCTCTCTCTCTCTCGCTCTGCTGGTTTTCTTCCCGCCTCCTCCCTTGCCAAGTCTCTTTGGCTGCTTAGCTTTCTCTTCCATGCATAAATATCAATCCATGCTTGTTCACCGCATGCAGGACTCAGTCTGGAGTTATTACCATTCATTGGCTCCACTCTTTCAATGTAATTGCAGAGCTACAGTTACAGTGTCTGCCAGAAATCCGAGCCCCTTCAGAAACTTGAGCAAAGCAAGCCGCAGGAGACGCGACCCTTATAATTATTCCCTCAAAATATTAATAAAAACCTATCTAACCCTGCATTTGGAGCACAAAGACTGAAAAGAAATACTTTCTTCTGAGCCAAAGCATCCCAAACACCCGCCTGATGTGCTGTTCATCCTCGGTGGAGCAGCAAAACAGCTCCAACCCCCCAAAAGCATGGCGTCGCTATCCAAAGAAGAAGAGGTATCTCCAAAAAAGGCAACTTTACAGGAGAGGGCAAAAACTGTCCTCACTTTCAATGCAAGTCTATGGAACCAGAATGTTTCCCTAGTCATTTTGGAGCACTTCTATTGGTTCAGCCGTCGAGATATTGGCACACGTTGTAAACGGCAGCTGCTGCGTTCAAATGATGTAGAAAAACAAAAATCAACAAAAATGGGGATTCATGGGTTTCTTCAGATGGTGTTTGCTTTGGCTCTATGAGTCGTCTGAAGATCCCTTAAGTTGGAGCAGCCGTGGCTAAGACCTGTGGTTCCAGCACATCCCACAGATGCTCTACCGAACTGAGGTCTAGGAAATCTGAACTTGAATCATGTTCCTCAAACCTTTCTAGAACAACGTCTGCATCAGGGAACACTGTTACCATGAAGGGGGTGGGGGGGGTGGGGGGGGTGTATCTGGTCCGCAAGGATGTTCAAGAAGGTCACGTATCAAATTGACCTACACGTGTATGCCGACAGCAGAACATTTCCCTGAGCATCATATTCCCTTCACCAGCTAGTCCTCTTCCTGCAGTGCCTTCTGGTGCCATCGCTTCCCCAGGTGAACAGTGCACACCTGGCCATCCTCGTGATGCCACTGAAAGCAGGGCAAGATGAGAAAAGGTCCCAACGTCAAAAGGTTCCAGTTTTTGATGGTGGACAGCCTTTGTCGTCCCCGTGCATCAACGAGCCAAAGTTTTCCGAGCCAGTCGTCCACCCATAACAACGATGTCCCTTATCGCAGGACGCCTCAAATGCGGCGAGAAGTGTGTCCTTCACTTGTGAGAACTGAGTGGACGCAGCTGGTTTGTCCTTCAAGACCTTCAGTCTCCCAGAGTTGTGGCACCAGAGTTTCAAATGAAATTCAATTAAGTGCAATTAGGTTTTAATGTGTTGTTTTATTGTATATGACTTAAACGTGTCACCATATCAGTAAGCTGTGATCCATCAAATGTGAGCACCAAAGATGAGTCTTCCTATACCATTGCTTGGACGGAGTACCAGTACCAGTTCCAGTACCAGTACCAGTTCCAGTACCAGTACCAGTACCAGTACCAGTACCAGTACCAGTACCAGTTCAAGTAGTGAGATCCACTAATAGAGGGGTTCTTGTTGGTCCTGGAACTGATAGTGAAGTGAGAGTGAGAGTGCTTTTGCTGTGTGAGCACCTACATTGCTGAATTACTCCCATCGATTTCAGACTTCCTGCGTCTACATCTACTCTAAAGGGACACTAGAGTGCTCTAGAGTGGAGATCTTAGGTAGTGTGTTTATGTGTGAGAGTGTTTTCTTTCATTTTATTTCATTTTGTAGCTCTGCTTTAGAAAAGTGCTGTACAAACCAAGTTTACTTACTTACCTCAACTGCATCCTTAATTTTGAGACATGACTTACGTAGCTACTCAAAAATAAGTGAACTACAAATTCAGTTAAAGAAGAGTCAATTCCAGAACTTGTACATCACTCCTGTTACACTCTTGTGCCCATATATGCCCGAAAGTACTGGCGAACATTCACGTGTTTGCGGGTTAATTGGTTAATAAACCAACATCTAACAACAGACCAGATAAAATTCTGGAAATTTCCATTTGACAGAAGTTCTCTGCTTGTTTCAGCTTCACTGCTGACAATAGTGTAACAGTTAAGAGCACAGAGAGAGAGAGAGAGAGAGAGAGAGAGAGAGAGAGAGAGAGAGAGAGAGAGAGAGAGGGAGAGAGAGAGAGAGAGAGAGAGAGAGAGAGAGAGAGAGAGAGAGAGAGAGAGAGAGGGAGAGAGAGAGAGAGAGAGAGAGAGAGGGAGAGAGAGAGAGAGAGAGAGAGAGAGAGAGAGAGAGAGAGAGAGAGAGAGAGAGAGAGGGAGACTTTAGTGTTAGAGAGTGGGAGAGGAGTCTATCTCAAAGCTCTCCTTTAATAATACATCAGGCTGCATCTGTCTCTTGTCTAAAGGACAAAACACTACAACACTGTTTCACCACAACAGACTTCAACTGACAGCTTTACTCTCGTATCACAACACAGTTAAACCTACACGCACACTACACTGAACAAGTACAGTACACAGTACACTGCACACTACACTGCACACCACACTGCATACTACGCTGCACAAGTACAGTACACTGTACACTACACAGAACACTACACTGCACAGTACACTGTACACTACACTGCACAAGTACAGTGCTGACAATACAACTACACTGAACACTACACTGCACAGTACACTGCACAAGTACAGTACACTGTAAACTACACAGAAGACTACACTGCACAAGTACAGTAATGATAATACAACTACACTGAACACTACACTGCACAGTACACTGCACAAGTACAGTACACTGTACACTACACAGAACACTACACTGCACAAGTACAGTAATGACAATACAACTACACTGAATACTACACTGCACAGTACACTGCACAAGTACAGTACACTGTACACTACACAAGTACAGTACTGACAATACAACTACACTGAACACTACACTGCACAGTACAGTACTGACAATACAACTACACTGAACACTACACTGCACAGTACACTGCACAAGTACAGTACACTGTACACTACACAAGTACAGTAATGACAATACAACTACACTGAATACTACACTGCACAGTACACTGCACAAGTACAGTACACTGTACACTACACAAGTACAGTACTGACAATACAACTACACAGAACACTACACTGCACAGTACACTGTACACTACACTGCACAAGTACAGTGCTGACAATACAACTACACTGAACACTACACTGCACTGTACACTACACAGAACACTACACTGCACAGTACACTGTACACTACACTGCACAAGTACAGTAATGACAATACAACTACACTGAACACTACACTGCACAAGTACAGTACACTGTACACTACACAGAACACTACACTGCACAAGTACAGTAATGACAATACAACTACACTGAATACTACACTGCACAGTACACTGCACAAGTACAGTACACTGTACACTACACAAGTACAGTACTGACAATACAACTACACTGAACACTACACTGCACAGTACAGTACTGACAATACAACTACACTGAACACTACACTGCACAGTACACTGCACAAGTACAGTACACTGTACACTACACAAGTACAGTACTGACAATACAACTACACTGAACACTACACTGCACAGTACTGACAATACAACTACACTGAACACACACACGTACAAGACTCAGCAGCCCCACGCAAGATCACAGTCCTACTCCTCTAACAGGCTCAGCTCATCAAAGCCTTAATAATGAGTCGAAGAGCTTCTGAGATTATGTGTAAGAATAAGAACAAAGTGTGTGTTTCTAATAAAGTGGACAGTTAGTGGAAGTACAAGGTGGGTGTTTCTAATAAAGTGGCCAGTTAGTGGAAGTACAAGGTGGGTGTTTCTAATAAAGTGGCCAGTGAGTGGAAGTACAAGGTGGGTGTTTCTAATAAAGTGGACAGTTAGTGGAAGTACCTGGTAGGTGTTTCTAATAAAGTGGCCAGTTAGTAGAAGTACAAAGTGTGTGTTTCTAATAAAGTGGCCAGTTAGTGGTAGTACAAGGTGGGTGTTTCTAATAAAGTGACCAGTTAGTGGAAGTACAAGGTGGGTGTTTCTAATAAAGTGGCCAGTGAGTGGAAGTACAAGGTGGGTGTTTTTAATAAAGTGGACAGTTAGTGGAAGTACAAGGTGGGTGTTTCTAATATAGTGGCCAGTTAGTGGAAGTACAAGGTGGCTGTTTCTAATAAAGTGGGCAGTGAGTGGAAGTACAAGGTGGGTGTTTTTAATAAAGTGGACAGTTAGTGGAAGTACAAGGTGGGTGTTTCTAATAAAGTGGCCAGTTAGTGGAAGTACAAGGTGGCTGTTTCTAATAAAGTGGGCAGTGAGTGGAAGTACAAGGTGGGTGTTTCTAATAAAGTGGCCAGTGAGTGGAGGTACAAGGTGGGTGTTTCTAATAAAGTGGCCAGTTAGTGGAAGTACCTGGTAGGTGTTTCTAATAAAGTGGCCAGTTAGTGGAAGTACAAGGTGGGTGTTTCTAATAAAGTGGCCAGTGAGTGGAAGTACAAGGTGGGTGTTTCTAATAAAGTGGCCAGTGAGTGGAGGTACAAGGTGGGTGTTTCTAATAAAGTGGCCAGTTAGTGGAAGTACAAGGTGGGTGTTTCTAGTAAAGTGGCCAGTGAGTGGAGGTACAAGGTGGGTGTTTCTAATAAAGTGAGCAGTATTGTAGATGTAATTGAATTAGAAATGAAGGAAGATGATATGAATTTTAATTGGTTTATATGGTTTTAATTGGACTGTGTATGGCTCCTCTCAGTTGAAAGGTTTACTGAGGACAGAGATAAGGTTAAACAGTGGATCTTCCTGCTGATAGCGCTAATGCTAACGGGTCTCACAATAAGATTTGCATAACTTAGATTAAGTGGGACATTTAAATGGGCACTTCAAATTCAGGTTCTTCAGGCGGGATCTGTTTTATTTGAAATATTCAAAATCACTGACACTGCGACGCCTTGCTCCACAGAGGCCTTCAGCTAGAACGTGAATGTATTGTACAGAGAAAGACACTTAGGAGAGGCTGTGATCATGCTCTATCTCTCTCTTCTCTCATGTTTTTCATCCCTGTCTTCTGTCACCACTCAAAGTCACACACCCTATCGCCAGTATGAGTGATACATTAGTAGTGGGAGAACTGTGATCTAAGCGGCTTTCTGTCTTAGCTTCGGAGTGGGGGGGTCTAAGTGTCCTTTTTAAATTCATTATATTTATCACTTATCATCATAACATTTCCAGTGTCTATCCAAGTCATTGAGTTCAGGTGTTCCCATCACTTCCATGGCCACAGGTGTATAAACCAAGCACCTAGTCATGCAGACTGCTTCTACACACATTAGTGAAAGAGTGGGTCGCTCTCAGGAGCTCAGTGAACTCCAGTGTGGTACCTAATAGGACGCCACCTGTGCAACAAGTCCAGTCATGAAGTTTCCTCACTACTAAATATTCCACAGTCAGCTGTCAGTAGTGTTATAACAATGTGGAAGCGATTGGGAACGACAGCAACTCACTATCGCTACAGACCTCCAAACTTCACGTGGCCTTCAGATTAGCTCAAGAACAATGCAGAAGAACCTTCCCACAACAGTTAAAGCTGTTACAGCTGCAAAGGTTGGGCCAACATTATATTAAACCTATGGATTAAAAATAGGTTGTCACTCAAGTTCATATGCAGACGAGTGGATAGTTTTGGCAATACAGTACATGTAAACGTCCTTTGTTCTGATTGGATGCCTTGTATTGTGGCTCATTTAAAAAGTCCTGGAAAGAGTCCTGGAACAAACCATTCAGTTCCCTCATTTTGGATGTGTGGTTCCATTAGAATACTCCATTAATGGAATTGCAGCCCCACCCCAAGATTTCTAACCTATGCTCTCCAATGTCAATGAAAATATTAAACATGGTTATGATGTTAAGGATAAAGATGCTCTTCTTCTTCTGAAATATACAAAAGAGACTGAAAACATCTGCAAACATCACCAATTTCTGTAGCGATGCCATCACCACGGCAGCGTGTAAAGAATGGCAGCATGTAAATCCAGCATTAGCTCCATGTTTCTGATAGATAGACTTTAGCAGATCTGTTTATAGATTAATAGCTGACCATCATAAAGAATATTAGCAGCTATTCATCCTAGTGCTGAAAAAAGTAGGACCTAATTGGCCTTCACCTCCCAGACTGAATGCTGGAAGTCACCATCTTCACCAATTGCTTGTTGAGTTGTGATGTATTGACCTTCAGGTCTGACTTCAAGTTGATTGAGGTTCTCATGACTTGAGTAGATCTGAGACCATACAAACCACTCCGTCTTTATTCTAGCTGTTTCCTTACGACAAGAAAGAAACTGTGGACACCCTTGATGTAAGCTATGGGTTGTTATAGTGTATGATTTGCTATGATCTCATATTTTCGTGTCTTTGTTGGGGGTCAAACAGTGGGTTTACTAAGAAAGCTAACTGCTAACAGTACAGCCCACAGGTGGCAAACTGAGTTGTAACTCATCTTATCAACTGCAGCCTCGTTCCTCATTGCAGTGAAAGCGCTGGAACGATAACCGTGTTGGACTCAGTTCTAAAGCAACAAGGAAGGCAGCACCATGCCATGCTGAAAAGACTAGAAGCTGGAAGTTGGAAGGAATTTAGATTCTTTTAACCCTCTATGGTGTCTCAACAGGAGGAGAGTGATTGTGAAAAGGTTCATAGGGTCCATCATTGGTTATGTTTACATGCAGAGATTTTCTCCAATCCGATTAAATTCATTCCGATTCTAGATTAAGACGGAGGTGTTTATATGCTCACCCTACTCAACACTAGTGATCTCCAATAACAAATCTTTATGCTGTAAAATCGATTCTCAAATCAAAATATCGATACTTTTAGTACTTAAATCATTTGAGGTAACGTATATGATTAACAGGAACACAGTGGAAAGTAACTAAACTGTTGAGATCTTGTCTAAATGATACGCGGTTGGTGGGAACTACTTTTTCACCGAGTCACTCAGTCTGTAGACACAATGGCAGAGAGTAAACGGAGTGATGTGTGGAGCTATTTCAGCTATTTCAGCTCCACAAACAGCCAAAAACGGTATCTGTGAAACGGTAAAGAGATGTGGCAACACCACAAATGAGTATAAACACATAAAACAGCTTGAAAAAGAGAAATCCACAAACTAAACAAGGGGAGGAGAAGAGAAACCCCTCAGAGAGAGCCTCAGAGTATCCAGAGAGCTCATATAGTAACATTACTTCATGTCTCTGGTGTGGCTGAATATAATAACTTGTGTGTTAACTGTGAAAGAAATTCAAAGTTTGTAAACAAGCATGACGTCGCGGAGCTGCGAGCGCTGCTTAGCAACAGGAGGTTAACAGGAGCTTAGCACTAGCAACAGCTATAACGCTTATTTCTCCTTAAGCACTTTATACATTTCCTGATAATATGTTTACAGAATTATTATTCATCTGGCAACGGGTTAATCTTTTATTAGAACCGTTTTATTTATGAAATAGGAGACGCCGATGACTGCAGGCTACCAAGAGATTCAACTCTGTTATTAAGTTTGTATACGTTTATTTTATGAAAATAACAACAATACAAACAAACCATATTTTTTTTAATACTACTACTACTACTACTACTACTACTACTACTACTACTAATAATAATAATAATAATACATTAAAAAAATTAATTATTAATATCAAATATGATTTATATTATTCTTTTTTCATTATAACATATGGCTATTATTAATAATTACATACATGCAGTTGGTATTATAACAAATAGTTAATATTTGCAATAAATAGACTTTATTTTATTTCACCTAGGTGATTCCCTATTGGTATCAGTATCAGTATCGGTGATTTTTGCGCTATATTTACTTGGTATCGGATCAATAATACATTTTACAGTATCGCACATCACTAATGCAAACTACAAGCAATCGGATCCAACATTACGCACATGCGTAGAATACAACTTGGTGTAAACGTTACTATGACAACGAGCGTGAGGCGAGTGAGACCGGCATAAGTATGTTACCTGAGTTTTCAGTTAGCGCGCTCAAGTTTTTAGCTGAGTCAGGAAAACATACTTCACACGTACTTATTAAAGAAGAGGCGAGAGGAAGACGTCACGCCCTGCAACACTGTTTTCATTCATGTTAGCTTTGGGTCGATCTCCCGTGACTTCATCCATAATTTCGTAAAACGTGACAGTGGATCGGAGCCACGCTCATTCCGATTGAGCTATTAGTCTGATTATTAACTGATTATTAGGCTGCATGTAAACGTAGCTACTGTTTGTGTTCAGATGTGATGGAATGTCTGCACCCAGAAATGTCTAATGCATCAGATTTAACAAATGTCTTTCAGCTGTAATGCTGGCTGGATGCCCCCCCCACCCAAAACTGCAAGAACCCCCGGCTAAAACTCTAGTGGTGTTTCTTGGTATCTCAATTTTGGTTGATTTGAATCATTTGTACAGAATTTCCATCAAGGTTTTTATCAAATGCTACATTTGGTACCAGTTAGAGACAGAACATCACAGTCTTATTATATATATATATAACAATCACTGGCTATGTTGGCTATCTCCATGCTCTGTCTGGGTAGCTACCAAACATTAGCTGATTAGTGTTCTCCTCCAAGCATGTTGAGCTATGACTTGAAGAGTGGGTTAAAGAGTGTTAGCCAGGTTGGTGGCTTCATATAATACTCCTAGGGGTGTAAGAAAATATTGAAAATATCGAATATGGGGATATTATGCTTAGTGATACTAAAACACAGTATCAATACACAGATTCCTGGAAGACAGTGAATCATTGTGTGTTGTGTTTAAACCTCTGACCACTAGATGTCAGTGTTGTCATCCATTTTTAGCTCCACTCCAACATTAACAAGCAGCATAAGGGTGCAGTGCTATTGTAAGCATTGATAAACCTGTTCATACAGTGGTGTGTTTTAATAGTAGTATTTGAAAAATTGTAATATATCGTGATATATTAAATTGTGACCACTGTATCACGATACGTATTGTATCGCCAGGTTCTTGCCAATATACACAGCCCTGGTTATTCCACGCACGTCTGTGATGCACATAACTTTGATTCACGTTTCAAGTTTTAAAGCATGAATATTAATGCATACCGTATTACGCATGCATCATAAAGGCTGCTTGATATTCAGCGTGAATGCTTAGCATCTCTCGTGTCTTATATATGTTGCCAATTCCGGCGGCTCATAAACGTGTTTAGTCTTTTCAACGCTAAGCTCCTGGACAGCCTCGGCTCTGAGCTGAGAAATAGAAATAAGAAAATCTACTGAGGGTTTCTTAATTGTTTCTCTTTTCCTCTTTGCTCTGTCTTTTCTCTCTCTCTCTCTCTCTCTATCTTTTTTCCTGCCGCTCTTCTCTTTAGGCTTGTAGCGTTGCAGTCATTAGGGGCTGCTGATCCTGAGAGTAAGCAGCTTAATGTTGTGTGTAATTCTCTTTTTACTTCACTTCTTTTTCCTTCTGTCCTTTTTCCCCCCGTTTCTTTTTATGGGTCATCTTTCAGAGAACGATGCAGACCACTGCTGACCTTGTTTTTTTTTTTTTTGCACTGTAACTTGTAATAAATCATAACTAAAGTGGGCTGGTTAACAGCTGCCCAGTGGAAATGAAGGCAGTATACAAGAAGCTCTTTATGCTGACCATCAGTGTCATATGCTGACCTTAAATGGAGCATTGTGTCTGTTTCGCACTGAAGTGAAGAGATACAAACAAATATACAGTCCAGAGCTAAAGTTTGGGGCACTTCAGGACATTATCCTATTTAATGAAATTATATTAACATGGTAAGTAGAAATCAGGTATTTCCAAAATGGCAACTTTACAGGAGACGCCAAAAAACTGTCTTTATTTTTAATGTAATTCAATAGAACCAGATTTTATCCAAGTTATTTTTGAGCATTTCTCTTGGTCCATTAACCCTGACCTTTAGGGTTCAACAAAAATGGAGATACATATGTGTAAATACACTTATTGCTAATATAAAAGCTTTTAAATGAACAGCTTAGACTTTTACACCGAAAAATCACATTTGGCATCACTAATAAAATTCAAAGCACTTTAACATTGGCGGTAAGCAATTCATCCACTAAAAAGGACGTCAACAAACTTTCTGGAGGTGGTGGAGGAGCAGCTCTTTACTGTGGTTTACTGTGCTCTGACGTTGTACTGTTAGGAGTTAGGGGTTTAGTATAACTATAGGGGTTAGGGGTTTAGTGTAACTATAGGGGTTTAGTGTAACTATAGGGGTTAGGGGTTTAGTGTAAATGTAGGGGTTAGGGGTTTAGTGTAAATGTAGGAGTTAGGGTTTAGTATAAATGTAGGGGTTAGGGTTTAGTGTAAATGTAGGGGTTAGAGGTTTAGTGTAAATGTAGGGGTTAGGGGTTTAGTGTAAATGTAGGGGTTAGGGTTTAGTGTAACTATAGGGGTTAGGGGTTTAGTGTAAATGTAGGAGTTAGGGTTTAGTATAAATGTAGGGGTTAGGGTTTAGTGTAAATGTAGGGGTTAGAGGTTTAGTGTAAATGTAGGGGTTAGGGGTTTAGTGTAAATGTAGGGGTTAGGGTTTAGTGTAACTATAGGGGTTAGGGGTTTAGTGTAAATGTAGGGGTTAGGGGTTTAGTGTAAATGGAGGGGTTAGAGGTTTAGTGTAAATGTAGGGGTTAGGGTTTAGTGTAAATGTAGGGGTTAGGGGTTTGGTGTAAATGTAGAGGTTATGGGTTTAGTGTAAATGTAGGGGTTAGGGTTTAGTGTAAATGTAGGGGTTAGGGGTTTAGTCTAAATGTAGGGGTTAGGGTTTAGTGTAAATGTAGGGGTTAGGGGTTTAGTGTAAATGTAGGGGTTAGGGTTTAGTGTAAATGTAGGGGTTGGGGGTTTAGTGTAAATGTAGAGGTTATGGGTTTAGTGTAAATGTAGGGGTTAGGGGTTTAGTGTAAATGTAGGGGTTAGGGTTTAGTGAAACTATAGGGGTTAGAGGTTTAGTGTAAATATAGGGGTTAGGGTTTAGTGTAACTATAGGGGTTAGGGGTTTATTGTAAATGTAGGGGTTAGGGGTTTAGTGTAAATGTAGAGGTTCGGGGTTTTAGTGTAACTATAGGGTTAGGGTTTAGTGTAACTATAGAGGTTGGGGGGTTTAGTGTAACTATAGGGGTTAGGGGTTTAGTGTAAAGGTAGAGGTTAGGGGTTTAGTGTAAATGTAGAGGTTAGGGGTTTGGTGTAAATGTAGGAGTTAGGGTTTAGTGTAACTATAGGGGTTAGGGGTTTAGTGTAAATGTAGGGGTTAGGGGTTTAGTGTAAATGTAGAGGTTAGGGGTTCAGTGTAACTATAGGGTTTAGGGGTTTAGTGTAAATGTAGGGGTTAGGGGATTAGTGTAAATGTAGAGGTTAGGGGTTTGGTGTAAATGTAGGGGTTAGTGGTTTATTGTAACTATAGAGGTTAGGGGTTTAGTGTAACTATAGGGGTTAGGGTTTAGTGTAAATGTAGGGGTTAGGGTTTTAGTGTAAATGTAGAGGTTCGGGGTTTTAGTGTAACTATAGGGTTAGGGTTTAGTGTAAATGTAGGGGTTAGGGGTTTAGTGTAAATGTAGAGGTTCGGGGTTTTAGTGTAACTATAGGGTTAGGGTTTAGTGTAACTATAGAGGTTAGGGGTTTAGTGTAAATGTAGGGGTTAGGGGTTTAGTGTAAATGTAGAGGTTAGGGGTTTAGTGTAAATGTAGGGGTTAGGGGTTTAGTGTAAATGTAGAGGTTAGGGGTTCAGTGTAACTATAGGGTTTAGGGGTTTAGTATAACTATAGGGGTTAGGGGTTTAGTGTAACTATAGGGGTTTAGTGTAACTATAGGGGTTAGGGGTTTAGTGTAAATGTAGGGGTTAGAGGTTTAGTGTAAATGTAGGAGTTAGGGTTTAGTATAAATGTAGGGGTTAGGGTTTAGTGTAAATGTAGGGGTTAGAGGTTTAGTGTAAATGTAGGGGTTAGGGGTTTAGTGTAAATGTAGGGGTTAGGGTTTAGTGTAACTATAGGGGTTAGGGGTTTAGTGTAAATGTAGGAGTTAGGGTTTAGTATAAATGTAGGGGTTAGGGTTTAGTGTAAATGTAGGGGTTAGAGGTTTAGTGTAAATGTAGGGGTTAGGGGTTTAGTGTAAATGTAGGGGTTAGGGTTTAGTGTAACTATATGGGTTAGGGGTTTAGTGTAAATGTAGGGGTTAGGGGTTTAGTGTAAATGGAGGGGTTAGAGGTTTCGTGTAAATGTAGGGGTTAGGGTTTAGTGTAAATGTAGGGGTTAGGGGTTTGGTGTAAATGTAGAGGTTATGGGTTTAGTGTAAATGTAGGGGTTAGGGTTTAGTGTAAATGTAGGGGTTAGGGGTTTAGTCTAAATGTAGGGGTTAGGGTTTAGTGTAAATGTAGGGGTTAGGGGTTTAGTGTAAATGTAGGGGTTAGGGTTTAGTGTAAATGTAGGGGTTGGGGGTTTAGTGTAAATGTAGAGGTTATGGGTTTAGTGTAAATGTAGGGGTTAGGGGTTTAGTGTAAATGTAGGGGTTAGGGTTTAGTGAAACTATAGGGGTTAGGGGTTTAGTGTAAATATAGGGGTTAGGGTTTAGTGTAACTATAGGGGTTAGGGGTTTATTGTAAATGTAGGGGTTAGGGGTTTAGTGTAAATGTAGAGGTTCAGGGTTTTAGAGTAACTATAGGGTTAGGGTTTAGTGTAACTATAGAGGTTGGGGGGTTTAGTGTAACTATAGGGGTTAGGGGTTTAGTGTAAAGGTAGAGGTTAGGGGTTTAGTGTAAATGTAGAGGTTAGGGGTTTGGTGTAAATGTAGGAGTTAGGGTTTAGTGTAACTATAGGGGTTAGGGGTTTAGTGTAAATGTAGGGGTTAGGGGTTTAGTGTAAATGTAGAGGTTAGGGGTTCAGTGTAACTATAGGGTTTAGGGGTTTAGTGTAAATGTAGGGGTTAGGGGATTAGTGTAAATGTAGAGGTTAGGGGTTTGGTGTAAATGTAGGGGTTAGTGGTTTATTGTAACTATAGAGGTTAGGGGTTTAGTGTAACTATAGGGGTTAGGGTTTAGTGTAAATGTAGGGGTTAGGGTTTTAGTGTAAATGTAGAGGTTCGGGGTTTTAGTGTAACTATAGGGTTAGGGTTTAGTGTAAATGTAGGGGTTAGGGGTTTAGTGTAAATGTCGAGGTTCGGGGTTTTAGTGTAACTATAGGGTTAGGGTTTAGTGTAACTATAGAGGTTAGGGGTTTAGTGTAAATGTAGGGGTTAGGGGTTTAGTGTAAATGTAGAGGTTAGGGGTTTAGTGTAAATGTAGGGGTTAGGGGTTTAGTGTAAATGTAGAGGTTAGGGGTTCAGTGTAACTATAGGGTTTAGGGGTTTAGTATAACTATAGGGGTTAGGGGTTTAGTGTAACTATAGGGGTTTAGTGTAACTATAGGGGTTAGGGGTTTAGTGTAAATGTAGGGGTTAGAGGTTTAGTGTAAATGTAGGAGTTAGGGTTTAGTATAAATGTAGGGGTTAGGGTTTAGTGTAAATGTAGGGGTTAGAGGTTTAGTGTAAATGTAGGGGTTAGGGGTTTAGTGTAAATGTAGGGGTTAGGGTTTAGTGTAACTATAGGGGTTAGGGGTTTAGTGTAAATGTAGGAGTTAGGGTTTAGTATAAATGTAGGGGTTAGGGTTTAGTGTAAATGTAGGGGTTAGAGGTTTAGTGTAAATGTAGGGGTTAGGGGTTTAGTGTAAATGTAGGGGTTAGGGTTTAGTGTAACTATAGGGGTTAGGGGTTTAGTGTAAATGTAGGGGTTAGGGGTTTAGTGTAAATGGAGGGGTTAGAGGTTTAGTGTAAATGTAGGGGTTAGGGTTTAGTGTAAATGT
This sequence comes from Megaleporinus macrocephalus, assembly GCA_021613375.1. NCBI lineage: Eukaryota > Metazoa > Chordata > Actinopteri > Characiformes > Anostomidae > Megaleporinus > Megaleporinus macrocephalus. The sequence continues at coordinate 14,774,871 of CM038724.1, read as the reverse complement.
AGGGGTTAGGGGTTTGGTGTAAATGTAGAGGTTATGGGTTTAGTGTAAATGTAGGGGTTAGGGTTTAGTGTAAATGTAGGGGTTAGGGGTTTAGTCTAAATGTAGGGGTTAGGGTTTAGTGTAAATATAGGGGTTAGGGGTTTAGTGTAAATGTAGGGGTTAGGGTTTAGTGTAAATGTAGGGGTTGGGGGTTTAGTGTAAATGTAGAGGTTATGGGTTTAGTGTAAATGTAGGGGTTAGGGGTTTAGTGTAAATGTAGGGGTTAGGGTTTAGTGAAACTATAGGGGTTAGGGGTTTAGTGTAAATATAGGGGTTAGGGTTTAGTGTAACTATAGGGGTTAGGGGTTTATTGTAAATGTAGGCGTTAGGGGTTTAGTGTAAATGTAGAGGTTCGGGGTTTTAGTGTAACTATAGGGTTAGGGTTTAGTGTAACTATAGAGGTTGGGGGGTTTAGTGTAACTATAGGGGTTAGGGGTTTAGTGTAAAGGTAGAGGTTAGGGGCTTAGTGTAAATGTAGAGGTTAGGGGTTTGGTGTAAATGTAGGAGTTAGGGTTTAGTGTAACTATAGGGGTTAGGGGTTTAGTGTAAATGTAGGGGTTAGGGGTTTAGTGTAAATGTAGAGGTTAGGGGTTCAGTGTAACTATAGGGTTTAGGGGTTTAGTGTAAATGTAGGGGTTAGGGGATTAGTGTAAATGTAGAGGTTAGGGGTTTGGTGTAAATGTAGGGGTTAGTGGTTTATTGTAACTATAGAGGTTAGGGGTTTAGTGTAACTATAGGGGTTAGGGTTTAGTGTAAATGTAGGGGTTAGGGTTTTAGTGTAAATGTAGAGGTTCGGGGTTTTAGTGTAACTATAGGGTTAGGGTTTAGTGTAAATGTAGGGGTTAGGGGTTTAGTGTAAATGTAGAGGTTCGGGGTTTTAGTGTAACTATAGGGTTAGGGTTTAGTGTAACTATAGAGGTTAGGGGTTTAGTGTAAATGTAGGGGTTAGGGGTTTAGTGTAAATGTAGAGGTTAGGGGTTTAGAGTAAATGTAAAGGTTCGGGGTTTTAGTGTAGCTATAGGGTTAGGGTTTAGTGTAAATGTAGAGGTTAGGGGTTTAGTGTAAATGTAGGGGTTAGGGGTTTAGTGTAAATGTAGGGGTTAGGGTTTAGTGTAACTATAGGGTTAGGGTTTAGTGTAACTATAGAGGTTGGGGGGTTTATTGTAACTATAGAGGTTGGGGGGTTTAGTGTAACTATAGAGGTTGGGGGGTTTAGTGTAACTACAGAGGTTAGGGGTTTAGTGTAAATGTAGGGGTTTAGTGTAACTATAGAGGTTAGGGGTTTTAGTGTAACTATAGGGGTTAGGGGTTTAGTGTAACTATAGAGGTTGGGGGGTTTAGTGTAAATGTAGAGGTTAGGGGTTTAGTGTAACTATAGGGGTTAGGGGTTTAGTGTAAATGTAGGGGTTTAGTGTAACTATAGAGGTTGGGGGGTTTAGTGTAACTATAGAGGTTGGGGGGTTTAGTGTAACTATAGAGGTTGGGGGGTTTAGTGTAACTATAGGGGTTAGGGGTTTAGTGTAACTATAGAGGTTAGGGGTTTAGTGTAAATGTAGGGGTTATGGGTTTAGTGTAACTATAGAGGTTGGGGGGTTTAGTGTAAATGTAGAGGTTAGGGGTTTAGTGTAACTATAGGGGTTAGGGGTTTAGTGTAAATGTAGGGGTTTAGTGTAACTATAGAGGTTAGGGGCTTTAGTGTAACTATGGGGGTTAGGGGTTTAGTGTAACTATAGAGGTTAGGGGCTTTAGTGTAACTATAGGGGTTAGGGGTTTAGTGTAACTATAGAGGTTGGGGGGTTTAGTGTAAATGTAGAGGTTAGGGGTTTAGTGTAACTATAGGGGTTAGGGGTTTAGTGTAAATGTAGGGGTTTAGTGTAACTATAGAGGTTAGGGGTTTTAGTGTAACTATAGGGGTTAGGGGTTTAGTGTAACTATAGAGGTTGGGGGGTTTAGTATATGTAGAGAGTTATTGTGTAGCACAACAGTTTAAATTCTCCATATCTTACTGAATGCTCTCGTTTCTTATACGATTCATAACAAACGTACTGATATTAGAATATTTCTATGCGGGTCCCTTCAGCACTTCATTCAGGCTTAACTTTACCACATTTCTCATTCTTCTACATTTCGGGCTGTCATTTATCGAGCAGGGGGAGTCAATGAGCTGAGTAATTACCTTCTTCATCAAAGTTTCAGGCTCTAATTCTTATGCTGAACAGCAAAAATATATGAAGAACATGTTGTTTCATATTTTATACTAAAATTCCTCCACTTTTTCGCTTCCACCTGCGTGCAGCTCACGGCTTTCCTTTTGATTAGATCCAGTTTTTACCAGCTCGCCTGTTCGGAGACGACGTGCGTGCCCCAAAAGCTCTCGATAAATTACAGTCCGTTCTGAAAATGATTAAATTTGCAAATCGGGGACAGAGCTCAGCTGTGATGGCTTTTCCATTGGCTTTTATAGAATTAATTTATCCAATACCGGAGCGTTTAATCTCTCTGTACTGTCCTCTTTCATCTCCCCCCCACCCCCCTTTCAATATCACTCCTTCTACAGAGCACTCTCTCAAAAATACAGGAGTCTGCAAAAGAGGCTGAAGACGTCCCTGACAAGGTTTAACAGGACATCACTCTCAGGGCTCACCGCAGAGGATGAGTGGAAGGTGTCGGGTCAGTGAAAGGTCACAGCAGATCTGTCCTTGTGCTTGCTAAGCTCGGCCAAAGTGTCTCAAGCACTGCTACAAGTAGCAGCAGTAGTGAGGGGGGCTTTAGCACAGGGGGATTACCATGACAGACCCTGACATCCTTTAAAATTACGTGGATGGTCTTGTTTAGCTGAATAATTTCCATATGTAATCTGAAAGGTTGACTCACTAGACCCCATGCTAGAAGAGCTTGAGCTCAGCAAGTCTGGTGCCATTTCTGGACATTGCTCTCAAGGCATTCCCAAGGCCATGTGGTGATGTCCATGATGGAAGCATATCAGGTTGGAATTCAGGCTACCTGGTGGATCGAAGGCCTTGAGCACTCAGCTATGGTTTTCGGCCTTACCCTTCACATACAGAGGTTTCTCCCAATGCTCCAGACGGAAGACGATGGAATACCTGACATCCTTGCAATCACTTGTTGAGAAGGTTTTTGGGTCTCAACCCATCCTAGCTTAGAGAAGACTAGATCTTCCTCCTTTTGGTTGCATCACTTGCTTCAGATAAGCTTATGATCCATGCATTCCTTCCACTGGCATAGATGTTGAGCAATACATCCAGTAGAGGGCAGTCCAGAGTTGAAAGTCTGACAACAATGAATGCAGAGTACGGACTGAAGGCTACGTCCATATCCATATTCAACGGTGAACATACATGACCCTAAATACCCAACTTGACCTGGTTTGAGTAATTATGTGATGATGTAGGCAATTGGTTTACACTGTAGCTTAGTAGCTTGTCCTAAAGACTGAAGGTAATAGAGCCAGTGGAGGGCAGTGTAGGTGAACTGGATGAAAAGACAGGACGTTTGTGTTTACATGGCCAGGAGGCTGAGTGTGTGGGGGAATGGTGCTGACCGCAGCGGTTTAGCCACAGTGGTAAGGTCAATGGAGTAAAGGGCAAAAGGCTCGTTTCCTCCCTCTGGTCCGGTTAACCTAACTCACCTCCTGTGTTATTAAAGCCCTGTAGCTATTTTAGCACGCCTCAGCAGCTTGGACGCGACTTCATGCAACACTGTGCTCATGAAGTTGTTACCGTTTCAGTGCAGCAGCTCCTTTGGAGGCCTAGCTTGGTGTGTTCTGGGGGCCAGCGTTGGTTAACAAAGCAGATGCTAATGAAGGTGCTGCCAAATTGCCAAAGGGTTTCTTCCTTCATCATTTGGCTCATGCTTGGTCCGGCACTGTGGGCAGGTCACAGGAGGCCGTGCCTGCCCAGTTCGGTTGGCCAGCTAGACCACAAGTGCAAGTTTGCAAGCATCAGAACTGAATTAAGGATTTGGAATCTGACCTTCACATTAAACCCATCCATACAGTGAGACACACCTCACACTTTCCCAGAGTGATGGGTCACCCCTATCCACACTGCCCAGACCACAGTTGGGGATTGGGTGTCTTGCTCAGGGACAGCTTAGTCCTGTTGCTCTGTCGGATCAACCTGTGACCTTCTGATCATGAGGGTAGTTCCCTAACCTCCAGTCCACAACTGCCCCTCTGGACCTGGAGCAGAAGAAGATTCCTGACTGGTACCCATGAGTGCTGTTTACCTGGAGAATTCATGGCACCTGTGGGAAGAAGACAGGCCAGTGGAGGGCAGTGTTCTGCTGGACATTCATGTGGACGTCAGTTTGACATGTGCCTATCTACACAACACTGTGGATGAGGTACCCCCTGTATGGTGATGGTGTTGCCCGATAGCAGTGACCTCTTTCAGCATCATGATCTGGACACCGCACACATTGTTGAGAAAGAGTTTGAGGAACAATGGTGAAGAGCTTAAGGTGGACCTACAAGTTCCTTGGGTCTCAATCTCATAGACTTGTGCTATACCCTGTATAGTGGGGTAGCCTAATATCAGCATGTAGTCATCAGCAACTGAAAGACCGACACATTACAAATACAATTCAGTATATTTCAATCATATTTATTATTTTAAATACTGAACTGAATTAATTATTTATAAAATATGTTATAATCTGCACATCTGCTCTGATCTGATTGGCTGAGGAGCGCCTTTGGTGATCTTACAGTACATGTGATTGGTCTGTGAGTTTACTGCACCGCAAAACCTGTATACCGTAAAGACACATAAAGTACCCCATTTAAAATAAACACTGTCAACATTCAATCATTCACAATGGATTATCGCTTTGGGTTCGAATTGGACAACATCTGGGTCCGGAAACCCGGCCCACGGTCCGCCTATTAGTGACCCCTGTTGTAGAGCATCTGTGGGGTATGCCAAAACAACAAGTCTGATCCACAATGTTTTCACCTCACAACGTACAGGACTAAACAATATGCTGCTAATGTGCCAGACACCACATGACCTTCAGAGGTTTGATAAAGTGCTTGCCCTGGTGAGCTGTCTGGTGGCATGCTGAGAACCAACAGCATTGGACAGGTGGTGACAATGCTTATGCTCACCGGTGTACTCTAGCTGCCTCTGTGATATCTTCTTTTCTCAACCCCATATTCATCCACTGCTTAGAAGCTATGTTCCTTCTACACACAGTTTAGGTCCAGCTTAACTTTATTTGTAGCACATGACACAAGTGACGTTTACGTTTTGTAGCTGTAGCTCGCTATAATCTTCCTTTGGTCTTAGTTTCAGAAATTAGTGAAAGCCTGGTCCTGGGTTCTGGCCATGCCCCCAAGTTCATCAAGTAGGCCTAACTGTATTCTCACTCATGTTCTGGTTTGTGGGGGTGGAAGACAGGAAACACAATGGACAGGTCACCAGTCCATCACAGGACAGACACACACATTCACACCTAGGGGCAATTTAGCACCTCCAATTGGTCCAACGTCCTCTGCAGACACATGAAGAGAGCAGGCAACATGCAAACCCTACCCAGTGTTGGATTGTACCACTATAGCAGTATATGAGAGGCAGGTGGCCAAGAAAGCTTGCGAGAAGGTCAAGGCGTTTTGGGACCCCCGCCATATAGGGCCATAGGACTGCAGCGTTATCTTTAGACCACTGTCCACCCAAAAGAATTACGACAGGCCAGGTGTACCCAAAATGGCCCAAAGAAGCAGGAAGGCGGGCCTATAAATAGACTGTGCAGCCCAGATATGATTGAGACCAGAGTAGACCAGGGTAGACCAGGGTAGACCAGGGTGTGAGAGCTCAGAGAGATGGCAAAAACAAAGTTACGATCCTAGAAAGGCCCCTTGCTGCCTAGCATTCTACCCACTGCACCACCACTGTGCCGCCCTAACTGTAGCCTGTTCCATCCAATATAGCTTTTAGCTAGAAACATATCAAGTAAAGCAGTTGCTAAATGTGGTGTTTTGGCCAAGAGGACCAGCCAACATCAACCTCCTCACACATTCCCTGAATCATTCCTGATTGGTCAGGTGAGATTCAGTAGATGTACCAGTGTACATCTAGATGTTTTAGACTTAGCTGGTCTTCAATGCTGTTACATTTTTATAATATGTTTGCCTGTTTGTTCTCATGGCCCCTGGCAGCTTATATTATAATTGGTGTATTTCAATGTACCTAGAGAAGAACAGAAAACCTGTTAATGTTATAGTCGCTTATGATAAAAGTCAATCGGTAGTAAATGATTTTCATGAATAAATGTTTGACAACAGAATACTAATTTTAAACTTGGGCCATACCATAGTTTCCAGCTATAGTTCACAACTGCTTCACCCATACTACCACACAGGTCACCACCTACCACAACATGTTCCCTCTGGAAAATTAGTTGCAGCTCTAAAAGACTGATCTATGCAGAAACTGTTAACTTTGAGTTCTAGAAATCTGTGGTCGGGCTGGGATCATGACGTTTTAGGCCCCTGGGCACAAAATGCTTGGCTTAAACCTGGCTACCAGCGCAACACTTCTCTATGAAGTACATGTCCACACTGTCTCCACTGTGTCCATTCTTCACCAGTGTAGTCCCATAAAGACAACAATCCATAAAATCTGGCTATATCTTACATCAGCAATCTTAAAAAACCCATACTAAGCTAAAGCATACTGCCACAGTGGCTATTAAAATATTATTCTTCTTACTTTTGATTCGAAGAAGTTTCGCAGTTCACTACCAACAAAGACAATGCAATTTTGGAACTCAAGAGTTTGCCATATTATATTCGGCTTAGGAGATCTGTATCAGGTCTTATATTCTCAGATCCTATCAGCACATGTTTTGAATATCTGGAGCTTTATATATACTGCATTCAAATGGTAGACAGTTGAACGGTAGCTAACCGGTGACCAAAGGTGATTGTCCACAGATGTTCAGGACTGCTGTAGAGAGTGTATGGACGTTTAAGGAATTGTAATACTAGTTTAAAATTTGATCTTTCTTCCTCTGCTGCTGGCAAAGTTCCCATTAAATAGCGGTTCAAATTTTGTTGGAATTGCTCATAGGGGCCCCCTAGTGGATTGGACTCCTGGACACGTGCCTATAAAACCCATAGGATGATTGATGCAGGCCTGTCAGATTTGTCAGATGGAGGTAAGAATGAAAACACTGCTCACATTTCTCCTAACCAGCATGTCAAAATATAGATATAACGTCTTCCACAGCATAGCACGGTGGGAGAACATGATCGGCTGAGAGGCCATCTTTAAGACACCTTTTTCTGCTGACATAGACCACTCGTGCTTGAAGCTACACACTCATCTCTCAGCCTTACCCATCAAAGAAAAGGCCTGCAGCCACTAAAGCTCAGGGGAATTGCGGTTCTTTGAGCAAATCCAGCCAGAGGCGGCAAGTTAGAGGAAGCTGGAGGCAGAACTATGAGAAGATCCCACTCAGACACGGCAGCTTGACCACATTCAGCCGACAGGCACACAGAATACTCCTACTACCTACAGAGAGACGCAGCTGTATAAGTCTCCAGCATGTGGACGGTGAGTAACCTAGGGCTGTTGCTGACCATGGTGTTATTCAAAGGGGATAATTTCAGACAAGGTTCAATCATTAGCTACGGCACATAAGACCTCTGATCTTGTCTGAATAGTTCTTGCTTGACCAGAAAGGCCTACAACAAGTTTACCAAGTACTTCTGAAAATGAATATGATAAAATTCAAATGAATGAAATGAGTCATAACCTTATTTGATTGCCACACTTGATCACTAGACTTATACTGACCATACACTAGAAGACACCCTCTCACATCTAAAGACTAGTCACAGACTTTTAGTCAAAGACTGGGGGTCTTTCAGAGTCGCTGTTTACAAGACTGCTACTAGATTCCTTTTTTAATTATTTCACATTGATATGATTGAAGCTGGTAGGCTAATTGCAAACACTGTAGACCCGTTCGGCTGGAATTTGGAGGGCTTTCAGCGATTTGATGGTATGTGTGGTATATACCACTCTGTGGTGGTATAAATGTGGAGACACGTCAAAGAGGCACTCTTGCTCCCTCCACAGCTCACTCCACAGCTGACTCCACAGCTCCACCAGTTTCTCCTCCTCAGTCCAAGAGAACTGCAGTTTCCGAACTCTCGCCAGACCCCCCTCCATGTCTAACTTCTTTACCCACCAGACGTTCCTGTATTTGCCTTGAGGCTTCCCGTTTGGTGGTGAAGAGAGCTCTCCTATTGGTTGCCGACAATGTTCACGTCACTATTTGCGTGAGCCAAGACTTCAGACTTATGATAACATTAAACACAGTAGATTTTATCGTAGGTGGCATAGTGGTGTAGTGGTTAGCACTGTCTCCCTGTGATCCCAAGATGATCCGGGTTGGATTCCCGGTCCGGACCGTTCTGTGTGGAGTGGGCATGTTCTCCCTGTGCCTGAGTGGGTTTCCTCCGGGTACTCCGGTTTCCTCCCACAGTCCAAACACATGCATGTTAGGTTGATCAGTCACTCTAAACTGCCCGTAGGTGTGAGTGCGTGAGTGAGTGTTGACCATGTAATGGACTGGCGAACTGTCCATGGTTTACCCTGCCTTCGCCCAATGGTGCTGGGATTGGCTCCAGCCCCCCGTGACCCCGACAAGCGGAATTAAGCGGCAGATAATGGATGGATGGATTTTATTGAAGCAACTCAACTCTCTCCTGACTTTATTCCGACATTGGAAATTAGTCTGCGACAGTAAAATCTCTAGAAAATCTCTTGGAGTAAGGCCAGCATTAGAGGAGCTGAATGGAAGAAAGACCAAACCTGCTTCTTGTCTTTGACTGGTCAGATATTATACAGTGTACAGTCCTGCCGGGATGTTATTCTTCTTTGTGACCGTGTGCATGTGTTATTTTAGGTGATGAGTGCTACCTGTTGTAAAGCAGGATGTCTGGAGTCCATATCTGATTGGAGGGGAAGCGTAGATTATTCACACCGGGATAGTTCTCAGGGTTCCAGCTTAGATACACATCTGTCCAGCCCTGCACACACAAGAACACACACTGTCTGAACAAAACATTGCTGAACTGGTACCCAGTAGTAACTCTTAATGGAAGTAAATACAGAAATATTGTTTTTTCAAGTTGATTTGGAGCGTTACTATTGGTCCAATCATTGTGCAGATAAGGGCAGCCCAAACATGTAAAACCATACAAAATGGAGAGACAAGGTTTTGTGCCGTCTGCAAATATCTGTGCTAGTCTAATTCAGGTCTCGAGTTACTGGGGTGAGATTCTAAGTCAAGTCTTGTGTTTTTTGGGCTTCATATCCAAGTGAGGTCTGAAATCTTTGGGGTGTGAATCTGAGTCAGGTAATACATTGCTGGGGTGTCTCAAGGGTTTGAGACAAAATTGACTCTCAAGTCTGTGACATGTCTGAGATAAGTCTCAAGTCTCTGTGATGTGAGTCTGAGTCAAGTCTCAAGTCTCTGTGATGTGAGTCTGGGTCAAATCGTCAGTTTCTGTGATGTGGGTCTGAGTCAAGTCTTGAGTCTCTGTGATGTGGGTCTGAGTCAAGTCTTGAGTCTCTGTGATGTGGGTCTGGGCCAAGTCTCAAGTCTCTGTGATGTGAGTCTGAGTCAAGTCTCGAGTCTCTGTGATGTCAGTCTGAGTCAAGTCTTGAGTCTCTGTGATGTGAGTCTGAGTCAAGTCTTGAGTCTCTGTGATGTGGGTCTGAGTCAAGTCTTGAGTCTCTGTGATGTGGGTCTGGGCCAAGTCTCAAGTCTCTGTGATGTGAGTCTGAGTCAAGTCTCGAGTCTCTGTGATGTGAGTCTGGGTCAAGTCTCAAGTCTCTGTGATGTGAGTCTGGGTCAAGTCTCAAGTCTCTGTGATGTGAGTCTGAGTCAAGTCGTCAGTCTCTGTGATATGAGTCTGGGTCAAGTCTCAAGTCTCTGTGATGTGAGTTTGGGTCAAGTCTCAAGTCTCTGTGATGTGAGTCTGAGTCAAGTCTTGAGTCTCTGTGATGTGGGTCTGGGTCAAGTCTTGAGTCTCTATGATGTGAGTCTGGGTCAAGTCTTGAGTCTCTGTGATGTGAGTCTGGGTCAAGTCTTGAGTCTCTATGATGTGAGTCTGGGTCAAGTCTTGAGTCTCTGTGATGTGAGTCTGGGTCAAGTCTCGAGTTTCTGTAATGTGAGTCTGGGTCAAGTCTCAAGTCTCTGTGATATGAGTGTGAGTCAAGTCTTGAGTCTCTGTGATGTGAGTCTGGGTCAAGTCTCAAGTCTCTGTGATATGAGTGTGAGTCAAGTCTTGAGTCTCTGTAATGTGAGTCTGGGTCAAGTCTCGAGTCTCTGTGATGTGAGTCTGGGTCAAGTCGTCAGTCTCTGTGATGTGAGTCTGGGTCAAGTCGTCAGTCTCTGTGATGTGAGTCTGGGTCAAGTCTCAAGTCTCTGTGATATGAGTGTGAGTCAAGTCTTGAGTCTCTGTGATGTGGGTCTGGGCCAAGTCTCAAGTCTCTGTGATGTGAGTCTGAGTCAAGTCTCGAGTCTCTGTGATGTCAGTCTGAGTCAAGTCTTGAGTCTCTGTGATGTGAGTCTGAGTCAAGTCTTGAGTCTCTGTGATGTGGGTCTGAGTCAAGTCTTGAGTCTCTATGATGTGAGTCTGGGTCAAGTCTTGGGTCTCTGTGATGTGAATCTGGGTTAAGTGTCCAGTCTCTGTGATGTGAGTCTGGGTTAAGTCTCTAGTCTTTGTGATCTGAGTCTGGGTCAAGTCTCAAGTCACTGTGATGTAAGTCTGAGTCAGGTCTTGAGTCTCTGCGACTCGAGTCCTAGTTGAGTCTCTTTAGTGCGATTTTGAATCGAGTCTCCAGCATCTAGCGGTGCAAGTCAGAGTCAAGCCTGAGTCTGAAGCCTAAATATATATATATATATATATATATATATATATATATATATATATATATATATATATATATATATATATATATATATATTGAATGTATCATATGTATTATACATATCAACATATCTATGCTCACATATGCATATTTCTATTTAGGTATTTATATATACACTCTTCCTGCAAACAAAAACAAAGATGAAAAGACACACACACACACACACACAGACACACACAAACACACACACACAAAAATAAACACACTGAGCACACACAGCTGTCGTCCAGCTGGGGCACACAGACATGAGCTAACCAACGGGACTGCATGCAGACACACACACACACACACACACACACACACACACACACACACACACACACACTCACTCATACACCTTACATGAGTGTGTTTGTGCCTGTTTCCTCAATTATGTAAGGTCCTGCCTCTCACACGTCACCGTTTCATGCGTATCTCTTTCCAAACATATCCAGGTCAACGCCTCTGTATGGGGTGTGTGTTCTCTGTGTGTGTTCTCGGTGTGTTCTCTGTGTGTGTTCTCGGTGTGTTCTCTGTGTGTGTTCTCGGTGTGTGTTCTCTGTGTTTCAAGTGCAGCTGAGTTTCTTTCTTCATCTCTGGACTGAGGCTTGGGGTCACAGGCCTTTGCCACTGGAGCCCTGGTGTCCATCTACTCTGATTACATTCAGATCAGTGTGGCTGGCCGAGTGATGGGCCTGTCTTCTCTAAGTCAGCTTAATCAGTTGCAGCATTCTGGTGGACTAATACTCTGTTGCTCAACCTCCACCATACTTCTCCCACAAAAGCAGAGTTAGCAGTGAGCCTCTAGCAGAGGGGTTTGAGTCTGAGTCTCTGGGTGTGCAACTCAGAGTCAAGGCTCAAAGCTCAAGGGTCAGTTTTGAAGTTTCTGGGGTGCGAGTCTGATTCCCCTAGAAGTCATAACCTTCTAGGGTGCCTGGCTGAGTCGAGTTTGGAGTATCTGGGGTGTGATTCCGAGTAGAATCTCAAATCTCTGGGGTGCAAGATCAAGTTGAATCCTGCAGGTCAAGTCTCAAGTCTGAGCGAAGTCTTGATTCTGTGTGTGTGTGACTTAAGTCCAGTCTAAAGCCTCTATAGCGCAATTTTCAAGTTTTAGAAGTGTGAGTCAGAGTCAAGCATCTGTGGTCCAAGACAAATCTTGAGACTCTGGAGTTTTAGTCAGAGTCTTGAGTTTCTGGTTTAAGTCTGATTCAAGTCTTTCTGAGGTTCAAGTCTGAGTTGAGTCTTGAGCCCCTTGAGTCTCTGTGGTTTGAGTCAGAGTCTTAAGTTTCTGGGTTAAGCTTGAGTTGAACCTTGAATTTCTGGGGTTCAGGTCTGAGTTGAGTCTTGAGCCTTTTAAGTCTCTGGGGTTTGAATCAGAGTCTTGAGTCTCTGGGGTTTGAGTCAGAGTCTTGAGTTTCTGCTTTAAGCCTGAATGGAATCTTGAATTTCTGGGGTTCAAGTCTGAGTGGAGTCTTGAGCCTGAGTCTTGAGTCTCTGGGGTTTGAGTCAGAGTTTTGAGTTTCTGGTTTAAGTCTGAATCAAGTCTTTCTGAGGTTCACGTCTCAGTTGAGTTTTGAGCCTCTTGAGTCTCTGAGGTATGAGTCAGAGTCTTGAGTTTCTGGTTTAAGCCTGAGTCAAGCCTAGAATTTCTGGGGTTCAAGTAGGAGTTGAGTCTTGAACCTGTTAAGTCTCTGGGGTTTGAGTCAGAGTCTTGAGTTTCTAATTTAAGTCTTAATCAAGTCTTTCTGACTTTCAAGTCTGAGTTGAGTTTTGAGCCTCTTGAGTCTCTGAGGTATGAGTCAGAGTCTTGCATTTCTGGTTTAAGCCTGAGTCGAGCCTTGAATTTCTGGGGTTCAAGTCTGAGTTGAGTCTTGAACCTGTTAAGTCTCCAGGGTTTGAGTCAGACTCTTAAGTCTCTGGGTTTTGAGTCAGGGGCTTGAGTTTCTGTTTTAAACCTGAGTCAAGCCTTGAATTTCTGGGGTTCAAGTCTGGGTTGAGTCTTGAGCCTCTTAAGTCTCCAGGGTTTGAGTCAGAGTCTTGAGTCTTTGGGGTTTGAGTCAGAGTCTTGAGTTTCTGGTTTAAGTCTAAGTCAAGTCTTTCTGAGATTCAAGTCTGAGTTGAATCTTGAGCATCTTGAGTCTCTGGGGTTTGAGTCAGAGTCTTGAGTTCCTGGTTTAAGCCTGAGTCAAGTCTTGAATTTCTGGGGTTCAAGTCTGGCTTCAGTCTTGAGCCTCTGGTATAGCTGAGTCTGTGTCAAGTTTTGAGTCTCTGGGCTGACAGTTCGAGCTGAGTCACAAGTCTCTGTGATGAGAATATGATTTAGGGCTCAAGTCTCTCTGATGCGAGTCCAAGTCAGTGTCTGAGGTGTGAGTCTGATTCAAGCGTCTGGGGTGTGAACGGGTATGAAGTCTTCAGTAACATATACAGCAACATTTCACTGAAATAAAGACTTACAGTCAACTAAGAATATCCTCAGTTGGGAACAGTACAGTGTTCACACTCACATATGTATTTGCATCCTTGTGGTGCCAACACGGTGTATCTGTGTGTGCGAATGTGTGAGAGAAAGTGAGAGAGAGTGAGCATGTGTGTGTGAGACATTAGTTAACCCAGCAGATGAAAGAGAGCAAAAACTGTCTTCCTTTCTTCTTTCCATCTAATCAAATTACATTAACCATGAGGAACAGGGTGCTGTTCTCTCCCTCCAGTGCCTTAGTTCCCTCAGGGCTCTGCAGCCATCACGGACCAGTTGGCACCGCCAATGAGATGGGCACTGGGCACAGTACATGTTGCATATGTGACCCACACACACACACACACACACACATACTGCAGCTTCATCATCAGAGACGAGCCGGGTGCACACTGCATGTTTGACAAGGTTTTCAAATCCCAGCAAAAACATAATTCTTGAACTTACTGTTGCTGTCTGGGTCAGAATTAAGATTCTTAAACTTGACTTTTAAGTCTGACCATCTAAACATTTTCCAACCATTTCACAGTAGAATCTTATAAACTAAGCAGATATATTGAATTTCACTGAAGTGCAGTGTGTGTTGTTAAATGCACATATGGGCAGGAGTTTAAACGGGGGCTGGAATGATATGGAACAATGTTCAGACATCCTTTGAGTAGCTGTAGGATGGCGAACGACACTAAGCTCTCAGCATCATTTACAACATTTACAATCGTGTCTCACCGGAAAAAATTCAGGAACAGTCAAGTCCCACTGGAAAAGACTATAAAAAAATAAGGGTCACTGGAGAAGAAATAAGGTCCAGTCAAATTTCACTGGAAAAAAATAATGTCTTTTTAAACACTTTCAGAGAACAAGAACCAAACAGTTGTTTTTTTTAAGGTCTATCGATTAATAACTGCCTAATGCGCCTTCGAAAACATTCATTCAACTTCAACTGCTGTTTATTGGAAATTAAATAATGATATTAATGATTTTTTTAGCCAATGGAATTGGCCAAACCGTTTATTGGCTGGTTAAACTACTTGTATTACAATTATTATTATTATTATTATACAAGCATACACACTGTAAACATAGTCAATCAGCCAAAACTTCTGAAATTTGCTTCTGTAGTTTATACTGGAGCTATACTGGAGCTATACTGGAGCTATACTAGAGCTATACTAGAGCTATACTAGAGCTATGGGGCTGTCAAATTAGCCTTGTGTAAACTGCATTCCTAATCCACTCTAAGCTGTAAAGTAGTATCAAACAGTCTTACTTATATGGTTTTGAACACTGCATGACGCACTGTTATCTTACAACAGGGGTGTCAAACACACAGCCTGAGGGCCGGAACCAGCCTGGTCATGGTTTGTATCTGGTCTGCCTGATAAATCTACAAGGTTTCACACCTACTTTTTCTTTGGTTGGGTTTGTTTTGACAGATGGAAACATTCTTTTAAAGATGGTTCACACCAAACAAGGGAAATCAACTTCAGACCATGTGTTCCTCTCCATCTAGCGGCAAGTCAGCGCTGGACACTCTAAATAATCGGCCTGTTTTAACGTCAGAGTCTTTATAGGCGGTCACATTCTTTTCATAGCTAAAGCTGTTACTGAAAACTGCCAGCGGGCTGTGAACCAATAGCGATGGCTTTGATTAAAGCTCATGGATCTCCAAGTGCGTCGCCTCAGCCACCTGACTTCTGGCCAATAAACAAAGACCCTGCACTTCATCCATTGGAAACAATTAATGTGTTTAGTGAAAAAACCCAAACTAGGTGTGAAAACACTGCGTTAACTGCATTAAAATCATCTTCTGGACTGCCGTTGAACCATTTGCAAAATAACCCCTGCTTAGCACCCTCAGAACAAACCTGAAGCTAAAGCTGTGTTGGAATAAACTCTGTGGAAGACCAAACTCATTAATTTACTCCATAATTAACAGTTATTTGGTCAGTAGTCTAGTGGAAAAGCTGAACCACCAGTCAGTAGGTTGTGGTTTCAAATCCCAGTGCTAAGTGGGTATACCTGGTTCTGGTCCCGGACAAGGTACTTAGCCCTACTCTGTCCAACTCTCCCTTGTTGGATAAACACTGTACCTAATATAACAAGGCTCTGAGATGAGTCTACCATAATTCATATCATTTAACATTATAGAGTGCCGCTACTGGCTTGTCTAACCTCTTTGCTCCAGCCTTTACGGTGTGCCCCAGTGACTCTACTCAGACTATGCAGCTTCTGGAACAGCCCTTCTGGAGAGGGGTGCTATGCAGCAAGCTGTTACTGGCTCATGTGTGTGTATACAAGCAGGTTCAGGGGAAGACCTGGATTTGGAGTAAGAGAAGTTGTAAATAGGTTGTTATTGCTGGCTGGATGGGTACAAGTGCATGGGCTGTGCTGGAGATGACCTGCCTGCTCTCTTGGCTGTTTAATATCATGTACATTAAAATAACATATGTTTAAAATGCTATGCTACCAGACTTGTTTCAGGCTTCAGGGTCACTGCTACAGCATTTCAGACACATTGCATACTCTTTATCATCTTAGAGTTTGCTCCTGTTCTTTTTCCCCATTAAATGCCCCCCATCAGCATGGTCTGCGTCTCTGTCTGTGGTGTGGTGCAGTTTTTGGAGGATCAAAAAGCACTTTGGGAAATGTCCCCCGCCAGGCTTAAACTCGCAGGGAGCCGATCAATGTGCTTAAACCTGTGCATTTAGACTAATGAGGGCTGAACAGGCAGATTAGGGATGAGGATGCTGATGATAGACTGTGAAGAGTCCACTTCGCCCCCCCCCCCCCAATGCACTACTGTGTCAATTCTTAAAAACACAGTATCGATACACAGACAGTGAATTATTTTGTGTTGTGTTTAAACCTCTGACCACTAGATGGCAGTGTTGTGATCCGTTTTCAGCTCCACTCCAACATTAACAAGCAGCACAAGGGCGCAATGCTATTGTAATCATTGATAAACCTGTTCATATAGTGGTGTATTTTAATAGTAGAATTTGAAAAAAATCACAATATATCACTTTGCTTGCAGTATCGCAATATATCACAATATATTGAATCGTGAACGCTGTATCACGATACGTATTGTATTGCCAGGTTGCTAATACACAGCCCTACTACGTTGCCCCTCACTGCACTCATTTCCTGACAAACAGGAACAGCACACTGTTTAACTGCTGTCTCTTGTAAATCTACTACAGGCTGTCTGCAGTAACAACACTTCGTATCACTTCAGCATGAGTGGGCGGGGCTAAATTGCTGTAAGCTGCATATGCAGTCAAATGTTAACAGGTTTGTAGATTCGAAATGGGGGGTTTCAGGGTTTTCTTGGACCTTGGTTTGAGTTTTTGGTGAATAAAGTAGCCTTTTTCGTCCATGAGCTCACTTTTCCCACAGTGTTGTTTATTTAGACCACTCACAATTCATTTATTTAGACACTCATTTAGTAGAATTATATGCTTATCACAGCAGATTTCACTGTGAGGAGGCTTTAACGATGTTTTGTTATATATACTGAGATTTTGGTAGGTGTTTGTTTGGGTTTATTCTGACTAAAAGCTCAAAACAGTAAAACATCAAATAACATGTTGGCAGGAAACACCTGGGGCTATAAGGGGCTAATTTGTCTTTGCCCCCCCTCAATGTAAGCAATGGCTATTATCTTGGAATCAATCTCTGAACCAATCACAAAAGCGTATTTTGCTGTGCAGTGTGAAGATATGTCCTTGCTTATTTCTGATTGGCTTATATTGTAAGTTTTTAATCATATTAGTATTCTTACTTATTCCTGATTATAATCTCAGTCTGTCTCTATATACTTTCGTCAGCTTTGATATAAAGTTGTACTAAAGCTTATCAAGAAACAGAGCTGTTCTATCAGTGTAATGCTAAAGTAATTAAAGGGGGGTTATTGAAATTAATCACAATTAGATCATCTTTTTTTTAATTTACATAAGCAAAGTGTACTCTTCAGTCATTGGGTTTTAAGTTTAAGTTTGAAGGCACACGCAACATTGTTATTTCTTTGCCTCTCTTATTAATTTAAGACAGTATCATTAGATCTGCTGTCATCATTCAAGCGCAAATCAAGCCCTGAATGTATTTCTGGCTTTAAAAATATGACTATCAACATGCCCACTTATTATGTTTTACTGTCCCCCCAAGCAAAGCGGTCCAGAACGGGGGCTGCCTGATATCAGTGAAAAATGACAGGGAAGCAAAAAATGGCAATTAGTTTAACAGTCTTGATTCTACAGAGTTATTCTTTAAATATACAGTACTGTGCAAAAGTCAGAGGCTATATACGCTACATAGCCAAAGGCTTGTGGACAACTGACCCCTACACTTTACTGGGAAAGATTTCCAGTGTGTCTGCAGAAATTTGAGCCCATTTAGTCAAAAGAACCTTTCTGAGGTCAGGCTGTGTTGTTGAACGGGAGGGCCTGGCTCATAATTGATGTTCTTATTTATCCCAAAACTGATCAGTGGGGTTAGAGTCAGGTTCTCTGTGTAGAACACTGGAGTTCCTCCACACCAAACTTATGCAACCATATACTTATGAAGCTCTCTTTGTGCACAGGGGTGGGCACAATCACACTGGACAGGGTATTTTAGGTATTAACTGTTGCCAAAAAGTTGGAATCAACTATAGCATTAACAGTAACCTTCACTGAAACCCTGAAAACCAGCCCCAAGATCATTATCCCCCCTCCTCCAAACTTTACTGTAGACACTATGTATTCCAGTAGGAAGTGTTATACTGGCATTTACAAATGAGAGAACACGGTTTACATCTACTGCTTCAAGGCTGAGTTGTTGTCGCTCCTAGACAAAATTCCATTTCACAATTATAGCATTTAACTGAACTGGTATCCTATTAAAGTCAAGGTTCCTCAGTACGTCCCATTCAACTGCCAGTGTGTGTCTAAGGAGAGTGCATGGCTATGTGCTTGATTGTATACACCTGTTAGCAATACATGTAACTGGAACACTTAAACTCAATAATTAATATGTCCACATACTTTTGGCCATTTATTTCCCAAGAAAGTTGTGAAAGATGCAAATTAAGATGAGAAACATTTTGAAATATTAAAAAAAAAAACCTTCCTAAAAAGCATCATGCAATAATGTTTGAGAAAGATAGGAAGGGATCCTGGAAAGGCCTAATCCCATATAAGTATGAATTGAGACACAACAAAAATTAATCTCAGCAACTGCAAGAGTTTTGAGTAATTTATTACGTGTCGCTAAATAACTAATAATATATATTGGGTGTATATTTTCACAGTCCAAATAGTAAAATCTCACATATAGTTTGTTTCTATTGTTTGTATCAAATATAAGCAACTAATCACTGCTTTCTGTTTTTATTAGCATTCCACATATTGTCCCAAGTTTTTTTTTTTGGAATTAAGTTTGTAGGCTTACTATGAATATTTTCAGTATTTAATGTGTCCAGTCTTTATCTCTATTACAGCCGCAATTCTTTTCTGGAGACCTTTAAAGTTGAGTCTTAGAAGTCAGTTGCATTTCCTGCTTCTCACAATGCAAATAAACCCAAACACTTTTATTAATAACCTCCAGTCAAACTGTGCTCTAAACAACTTCAACAAGCCTACACAGCCTTAACGGAGACCTGGGTGTGGTTTAAAGTGGTTGAGAGAAGTTTTGTAGATGTATTTATGGAAAAGATTTGGGTGACTATTGACCTCCAGAGTTTATTAGCCAACATTAGTGTTAAACCAAAGAAGCAATAATCCAGACACCAAACCTGGAGCTTATAGTTTATAATGTTAAAAAATTAGTGCTGAAGGACACGTTTAAAAGTCATAAGTTATTACTATCACTATTAAATGACTTCATGCTTGTGTTATTGCAAATAACCAGTAGGAATCAAAAACACTTCATAGCCAGAGACGCCAGCCTCATTTCGTGTAAGTGAATGGTGCTATTGCACCACCACTCGACTCTAGCCTGTTGCGCTGTTGTCGTTGTTGTTGCTGTACCTCCCCAGGCCCAACCTGTGACATTCTATCCTGAAGCCGTTCCAGCATCATCAGCCATTAGCATGTCTCTATGGCTTTATATGCCTATTATAGCAGCCCTCCGCGAAAACACAATGCGTTGACCTCATTTACATTTCCACCAATGCTGATGTTGTTGTTGCTGCTGCTGCTGCTGCTGTTCTCCTGGGCAATGTCTAAGCAATGAGTATCTTTCAGAAGCACACACACACACACACACACACACACACACTGACTCTCACAATGCTGCTCAGCAGGAAGCAGCATATATTAGCAAGTTTAATTCTTCAGTATATATATATATATATATATACACACACAAACAGTATTAATAGAGTAAGTAGAGCTTTTACATACGTCAGTGTGTTGATTTAACCCTTTCCAAGCTTCTCCTTCTATAAACAACCCAGTATTATATACAGTTCTCATCTAATACCTGCTTTGACTGCTCAGTACTTCATTAAGCTAAATCAAGATTACTGCTGAAGGAACTGAATACATTCATACAATGTCTGGGGCGTCCAGGAGAAATCTGGAACCTAACTTTGTTCTTCAAACTGGAGTCAAGATCTGATCTACTTCTCTCACAATAAGATATTCATGATACTTTGTATTGTATGTAGGATTATTTACATCTGTTCTAATCAGATCTGCTGTTCTTACTGGTGAACATACACTTACTGATCAGATAAAGACTTAAGCTTATGCACAGTAGTGTATATCTGTATATACTACTATATATATATATATATATATATATATATATATATATATATATATATATATATATATATATATATATATATATATTGTAGTATATAAGAAGCTACATGTAATAACAAAGTTATGTCCCAAAATATCCATATCTTTTAATGTATGTCCGTGTAACCAAACGTTTCCCAATCAACAAAGGAATTTGATAGGAACAATTGGCAATAAGTCAATAAAGAGCATTTTCGATTTTTGTGGATTTTTTATATTATTTGAACACGACAGCAGCTCTTTATATCCAGTGAAAGTTTTGTGATGAACGGACCAATAGAAATGCTCCGAAATCGCTTGGAATAACAGCTCTTTACTTCCATTGAAAGTAAAGAAAGTTTCTGTTATCTTCTCTAAACTTACTATTGTGGAGATACTTGCATTTCTTTGGATGGCTATGATATTAAAACTCATAATCAAACAGACATACATATGAATGATAGTAGAACTCACCAGTTGTAGCCAGGCATTGGTGATCAGCACTTGATTCTTCTCATCCTAAAAGAAAACCAAGAGAAAGAAAGCAGGTTGAATAAGAAAGAAAGTAAAGAATAGGCAGTAGTGGACTCAAACAGAAACAAGAGCGCAGGAGGTTGGGACACCCTAACCCCCAACTGCTCTCTGGGTGCTGTGGATTGGGCTACCCACCACTCCGGGCAAGTGTGCTCAATACCCCTTGTGTGTATATGTGGGTGTTTCATTGCACAGATGGGTTAAATGCAGAGGTCAAAGCCCTCTGTGTGTGTGTTGCTGTATTGTGTTGTTGATTTGTTCTTAAGGCCGAGTGGATATATTGCAGTAATCTAATATAACAGATGGCTGTAAAAAGGAGGGAGGGGTCCCGTTTCTAAATGAACGTCATATTTTATGGTAACAAGCTGTTCATTGCAAAGTATATAGCAATAGGGTCTTTTATTTTGTGGCGGAAAAAAAATAAACAAAACATCAACACCTTTTTCACAGTAGCAGTATTTTCTCCCACCAGACCTTTTCTCCTTGTGGGATTCCAGTTATGGATGGTTGTGGGTGCAAATTCATAACCTTCTGATGTTCAGGTAAATGCTTAGACCCCATGTATCTGCTGTGCTTCTTAAAGCTTAAGGACACAGAGACCTGAGTATATTCAGAAGCATTTCCTCCTCTTGGAGTTTCCAGTTATAGCTGTGTCATCACTGGGGATTGAACTCAAACCCTCCTGATGTTGAGGTACATTCTTAGACCACTGCACCACATGTATCTGCCGTGCTTCTCAAAGCTTAAGGACTCAGATACCCCAGTACAGCATTTCCTTCTCTTGGGCTTCCAGTTATCGATGTCTGTGGCATCACTGGGGTTCAATCTTACAACCTCCTGATACTGAGGTACATTCTTAGGCCGCTGCATTGCATGTTTCTGACTTGCTTCTTAAAGTTTAAGGACACAGAAACATGAGTGCATTTAGAAGCATTTCCTCCTCTTTCAGTTACAGATGGCTGTGTCATCACTGGGGATTGAACTCAAACCCTCCTGATGTTGGGGTAAATTCTTAGATCACTAGACCACATATATCTGCCTTGTTTCTCAAAGCATAAGGAGACATAAACCTCAATAAAGTATTTCGTCCTCTTGGGCTTCCAGTTATGGATGGTTGTGGCATTACTGGGGTTCAAGTCCACAACCTCCTGATATTGAGGTAAATTCTTAGACCACTGCACCACATGTATCTGCTTTGCTTCTCAAAGCGTAAGAACACAGAAACCTGAATACATTCAAAAGTATTTCCTCCTCCTTGAGTATCCAGTTATGGACGGTTGTGGCATTACTGGGGTTCAAGTCCACAACCTCCTGATATTGAGGTAAATTCTTAGACCACTGCACCACATGTATCTGCTTTGCTTTTCAAAGCGTAAGGACAAAGAAACCTGAGTACATTCAGAAACATTTCCTCCTCTTGGGCTTCCAGTTATGAATGATTATGACATTACTGGGCTTCAAACTCACAACCATCCTGGAATGCAAAGTCCTTTACACTCCTCATGAGCTCATGAGTTTGCTCAGATTTTTGGACCCTTAGACTTTGAAAAGAAATACAGATACAGATGTAGGCACAGTGGCCTAAGTATTCACAGCTCACCAGGAGGTTGCAGGTTTGAACCCAAGTGATCCCTCAGCCATTTATAACTGGAAGCCCAAGAAGGAAGAGACCTGGATATTTAGGAAATCAAGCCTATTAATGACCAAACTGAGATGCAGAACTAATAAAGAACTGAGTTAATCCTACAAAGAAGTTGGAGTGGGTTAAATTCCAATGTCCTCAAGTTGAGCTAACGCCTTACAGAGCTAGGGCCCACTGGTGGAACCAAAGTGTTACTACACATCTAAGAACAACCCAACCCGTTTACACTGCAGTCTTTGTAATTACTGAGTAATGAGTCTTACTATGTAATGTCTGGGATTCTAAGGGGTTAATACAAGAAAAGCTGTGCAGTTAACTACCAGTGCTATAGCACACAAGCCCTGCTCCATTCCCTCCATACACAGACTCTCTTTCACCCACTCTCTCCATCATAACCACCCCCCCCCCCCCAACGTCCCACCACACAGACAGATACATTAAGAGCTTTTAAGATGAGTGTGCGCGAGTGCTCATGACACTCGGTGTGATTTGGAGCGATCGCCAACACCGTAATAATCACCACTAGAATGGAGAGCCCCTCTCAGTGTAACGTGCCATCATTACTCCATGAACGACGCGTCCCAGAAGCCTCTGCATCAACATTCACTGGCCGTGCGAGTCTGCTCTCGCTCAGGGCTGCGCTGTTTTGACTAAAGGCTACACGACGGAGGTGACATGATGATAAAGGAAACAGAACTGAGCAAACAGAGAGAGAGAGAGAGAGAGAGAGAGATAGAGAGAGAGAGAGAGAGAGAGAGAGACAGTGTCCATCTGAAAAAGAGGTGCCTCCATTAAAAAGCTAGTAAACCCTGTATTTGAAGACCACCTACATAAGAGCTTCATAAGCACTGAATAATACACCCTTGTGTTCTCCGTTCTGTACCCGTGTCTGTCCCGTCCCCTGTTCTGGGTTCTGTGTTTGTACCCGTTGCTGGGTATGTCTCCGTACCTGTCCCAGTCACTGTTCCTGTTACACTGCCATCATTGTTTTAATCCCTGTCTTGTGTTCCGTCTCTAATCTCGTCCCCTATCCAGTTACCAGGTCTGTCTCCTGTCTCATTCCCTGTACAGTCCCTTGTCCAGTTACCCGTTTCGTTTGTGTCTCATTCCCTGTCCAGACTTCTTTCGTCTTCTGTCCTGTTGCCTGTCCAGTCCCCTGGCCAGTTACCCGTTTTGTCTTGTGTCTTGTTACCTGGTCAGTCTTCTGTTTTGTCTCCTGTCTCATTCCCTGTCCAGTCCCCTGTCCAGTTACCCATTTCGTTTGTCTCATTCCCTGTCCAGACTTCATTCGTCTTCTGTCCTGTTGCCTGTCCAGTCCCCTGGCCAGTTACCCGTTTTGTCTTGTGTCTTGTTACCTGGTCAGTCTTCTGTTTTGTCTCCTGTCTCATTCCCTGTCCAGACTTCTTTCGTCTTCTGTCCTGTTGCCTGTCCAGTCCCTTGGCCAGTTACCCGTTTTGTCTCCTGTCTCGTTGCCTGTCCACTCCCCTGTCCAGTTACCCATTTAGTCTTGTGTCTTGTTACCTGGCCAGTCTTCTGTTTTGTCTCATCTCGTTCCCTATCCAGTCACCCGTTTTGTCTCATGTCTCATTCCCTGTCCAGACTTCTTTTATCTCCTGTGTCATTCCCTGTCCATTCCACTTTCCAGTTACCCATTTCGTCTTGTGCCTCATTCCCTGTCCAGCCTTCGGTTTTATCTCCTGTTTCATTCCCTGTCCATTCCCCTGTCCAGTTACCCGTTTTGTCTCATGTCTCATTCCCTGTCCAGACTTCTTTTATCTCCTGTGTCATTCCCTGTCCATTCCCCTGTCCAGTTACCCATTTCGTCTCGTGTTTCATTCCCTGTCCAGACTTCGGTTTTATCTCCTGTCTCATTCCTTGTTTAGTCCCCTGTCCAGGTTCCTGTCCAATCTCTTGTCCAGTACCCTGTCCGGTCACCTCTCTCTCGTCCTGTCCAGTTCCCTGTCCGGTGTTCTGTCTAGTGTCTGTTTCCTCTCTTCATTGGGCCGGCTTCTTTGGCATGTTCTTTTTCACTCCTCGGGAGCTGCGCCTCAAGGGTTATACTGTCACGCTGTCTATGCTTTTGTTGTCACTCTTCTGTCATGTCGTTTGATCCATGTGCTTATGTTTGTTTTGCTTTTTTGCTGGTTTGGAAACATTTTTTGGAGGAGAACCAAAAAGCAGGCTAGTCACTTCTAACCACACAACCCTTCTGTATGGTAGACAGTAAACCCAGTCCAACCAGTCCACAACCCAGCACCATATAGTACATACTACACATGTACACCATCATGAACCCTTTGATACACAAGCTAAGCAAAACCCTTTTAATGCACGACATGGTTCAAACCTGACCCGTATTCATTTCCTATGTTATTAAATGTACTGCTGAGTGTCTCTTTGGTAAATCTATAGAAATCAGTCTATTTCATTATTTAATGTTCTGAGTGTTCATTAAAAATCTTGTTTTTGATCTTAAATCTTTATTTTAATTCTTATTTATTTACTTCAAGAACAAAAGTAGTATTTGTAAATATGTTGCTGAACTCATGGAAGCTTGAATGATGAAATGAATTTGCTGCAAAGATAATAAGAAAATCAAACCTCAGTTGGGTCACTTTTGACACAGGTTGTGCATCAAAGGGTTAAGCTAACAACAACAACAACATTTTATTTACAGGCTAAAGTCTCTTCTACTGCAGTCATGGGCAGTTGTGGGCTGAAGGTTAGGTATCTGGTTCGATCCCCTGGACCAACAGGACACGACTGAAGTACCCTTGAGCAAGGCACCCAGCTCCCAACTGCTTCCTGGGTGCTGTGGATAGGACTGCCCACCAGTTCGGGCAAGTGTGATCACTGCCTCCTGTTCACCAGTGTGTGTGTATGTGGGTGTTTCACTGTATGGATGGGTTCAACGTGGAGCTCAAATTCTACTGACAAGTGGCAAAACAGTTCCAAATTTTATTCAATCTATTCTCTCGAGAGCCTCTGCACATCCACGGCCACATGCTAGTAGCAAGATGACTGTGGTTTTGTACTGTGGGCAAATTAACTGCTATTAGATTCCCATTAATTCTGATCAATACGTCAAAGCACTCTACAAACTCAATCGCTTGTATTGGAGACACTAAAAGGCCTATATAGGGTTCATGCTTCATACTGGTGCTTCAATGATCACTGTTCTCTCAGTTACCAGTGGTTTCAACAGTCCATAGGTAACTATAGAGTTTCAGAAGAGGTTTCGAACCCATCATTCGAGAACTACTATAGCAATCATCCATGCAATAATGAAACTAACTGATAGCTCATGTAAACATTCAAATCCAGCAAGTTAATATGAGCAAACATCTTCATCTTCATAGCTACTCTAACTGTGGAAAAGAGTTTGGTCAGTTTGGTCAGTGCTGCTGTAGAATCTGGTTTTATAGAAAATCCAGGTAAACGCTGTAGATCTCAGTTCTGCCATTAAAGATGAAATACTTAATAGAATTTCTAAAGACTGCCTGTTGCAAGTGTCTTGTTGGTCCCGACTTTGTGTTTATAATAGACCTGAAGTCTGATTTCTGTCGGTTACACCCTTGGTATTTGTCATGATGTTACATATGTTACTATGCAACCCAAGCTAGGTTGTTACAAGCACAGACTGAGCTCTTCAAACAAACAAATTACCCAAAGCTGAAGGTCAAAAACACTGGGGAAGTCAGTAGGTACTAGATTGGAGCCAGTATGACCTGCTTGACCGGTAAAGGAGTCAGTATGCAGAGTGTTAGGCATCCACACAATCTGGGACGTACTACCTCCACCACCTTACCAACGTACTGTGACTCAAGACGTCAGACCACCTCTGTAAAGGTCCTGCTGTTCATTTTAAAGCCCCTTTTTACTGACAATTAGATGCTTTTTGTGACACTGACCTGCGTTTTTGTTTGAATCCGTACTCAGATAGTGTCTAGTTGTAGCTCAGAGAAGAGGAATCAGGAGGAACTGAATAATTTTACCTCAGAAGTAGCTCTAACTTCAGTAGCAGCAGTTTCACCAGCAGTAGCTAGGTACACACAGCCGAGGTACCACTTTCCACCGTTTCCACCGTGTGCTGTGGTCGCATACTTGAAAATGGCTTCATTATTCAGGCACACTAGTTGTGCTCACCTACTGATTTCACCTACTGAGTAGTAGGCAAGCAGGAGACTCAAAAACGTTCAATAAAATACAAAAAAACTAGTTCTGGCTACTGCGCTTGCACAGATCTCTAAAATGAAGGGGGGGCACCACACACTAGCACTACAGTATCATCAACTGCTCTCCACTCGTGCCATAACCAGCAAGCAGACCTTCTCCATGAATGGTTGCCATGTTGATTGTAATGAGCTTTTCCATTCATATTTCAACCAGTGACCAGTCTCCTCATTTATATAGTCACTGTGATGGTCTAGTCCAGTTTCTAAACTTATTCACTTAATGTTACCTTTTGATGGGGACTGTTATTATGAAGGGCAGGGCTATGACACAGGCAGTGTAGGGTATTATGGCAGACTCCAAAGATAGAACTAGCTGTAGTAATGCTGCTGGAATCAATGGAATCCGTGCCTCCACTCGTTATCTTAATCAAGATAACCTCAGAGCCAATGATAAATTACAGATTACAGTGATATGACCAACATTCAGCTTTTATTTATTATTTGAAAGAAATTCTATATAATATTCATCGCCTGTTCAAGAAGCTGAAGTTATCTTCTTCTTATTCGCCTTCTGAAGTTCGTCAGCTTCTTAATTGACCTAAGTGAAATTTGAATAAGAAATTTGAATAAGAAGCTGGGGAAAAGAGCCAATCTCAGCCATCTTCATCCTCTTTTCCACAGCATTCCCTGAAAAAAAGATTCTTTGCTTTTGGCTTTTGTTCATTGTAGCATTTCTAATTGTTTCCAGCTGGTAGGTAACTGATCAGACTCTCGCTCCTCAAACTCTTTCTTTCTTATAAGAACTTCAAGCAATCAAGTCTTTTGGAATTGACTCCCCATCACTATGTACATGTAAACACACTGTATAGTTGTAAACACATTGTAATAAATAGTTGTTTTAGATTAAAAAAAGTTAGTGTTAAGACTGCCTTAACATTTGAATACATTCAATTTGGAATAGTGGGTTAAGCAGAACAAGAATCTGTGTTTTACACCCAGAAACTATTTTTTACTCTTAGCTAAAGCTAAGAGTACAAACAGAGAGCCTGTGTTAGATACTGACCACAACCTTGACCCCAGTGTTTTTGGGGAAACCCCCATCATTACCCCATCATTACAATAGTAAGAGTTCAAGTCTAATGTTATTAAGTTACATCATTCCCTGTAGTCAATGTTTAAAATAGGTTTAATATGATGTTCCATGTTCAAGCAGAGAGCCTGTGTTAGATACTGACCACAACCTTGACCACAGTGTTTTTGGGGAAACTCCCATCATTACCCCATCATTCTTATGTATTCATTAATAAGAATTAAAATCTAATGTTATTAAGTTACATACCAAAATTGGAATCCCCTCCATCCTATACGTTACATCATTCCCTGTAGTCAATGTTGAAAATAGGTTAGATATGATGTTCCAGGTTCATTCTAGTACTACCACTGTTCCACTTGTTCACTGTGAACTGGCGATTGGCTTAAAAGCTCAGAGTTTTTAAGGCAGGCCATAAAAAACAGAGCAGATTTGAAACTGTCACTTTTCCCTCCAGGCGCTAATGATTCAGCTTTCTGAAGGGGAGTCCGTCCTTGCTCTCTCTCACTCTCTCTCGCTCTCTCTCTCTCTCTCTGTATGTGTTAAAATCTGCTCGGCACGCGGTTTCATTTGGCAGCCGCGTCAGGAGACCCATTTGGCGTCCGCTTGTCGAAAGCGCTGGCGAGCGCCAGGCAGGCCGCTGCTACCCGGCATAATAACCACAGCCAGCCGCTACACCTGCCGCTGCCCTCAGCTTCATGTTTGCCTGGAATGTTTTTTGGGGCTAAAACGCTTAAGCTCCAGTGTTATTTGGGTTAATCTTGTTGTCACTGAAACAATCACCGCCTCCGTTATTTTTTTTTTTACATACAGCGTTAGTGCTTCATCTGTGGGGCGAAAACCTGTGCTGCTTTAGGGGCTAATAGGGGGAGGCTTGCGTAATTGCTTCACCTAGACCTAAATTTCACCCAGACACCCTCCCTCCTCATATATTACCCCAATTAATCTGACAGGAAACACTCGGACCAGGTGTTTCAATCTGCTGCTTGGATTCGTATAGTAATTAGTCGCTAATACTGTAATTACTGCAAATAGCCTCATTGTTTGTATTTCATTATTCGTAGAGCACACAGGCCGCCGCTGTCCTGTCGAGGCTGTCTAATCTGGTTTCGTCCTCTCGTGCTAGTTTGCTAATTTGCTAGGTTGTCTAAGGTGTCCTCATTTACCGTCCCAGAACCAACTTCCTCATTCCTCTGTTCATCATAATGTCCTCTGAGGTCCCAGACACTAAAGTCCACTGGAGTTCAATGTTAAACTGGGTTCCACAGCACAGTCTTAGTGCCCAGCCTCGTCTATTTGGCAGAATTCATGACTTTCTGTTAATGTGCTCTCTCACTTTAAATCTCAGCATGCATTACACAAATACAGCGTACAACCATCTGTAATTCCAATTCCAACCAGTCCTGCACAAAAACCAAGCCACAAAGATATTAGCCAAGCCAGAAAAAATATTAACCGAGCCAGCTATAAGCCACAAAGATATCAGCCAAGCCACAAAGATATTAGTCTCATCTACAAACCACAACGATATTAGCCTCATCTACAAACCACAAAGATATTAGTCTCATCTACAAACCACAAAGATATTAGTCTCATCTACAAACCACAAAGATATTAGTCTCATCTACAAACCACAAAGATATTAGTCTCAGCTACAAGCTACAAAGATATTAGCCTCATCTACAAACCACAAAGATATTAGTCTCATCTACAAACCACAAAGATATTAGTCTCATCTACAAACCACAAAGATATTAGTCTCAGCTACAAGCCACAAAGATATTAGTCTCAGCTACAAGCCACAAAGATATTAGCCTCATCTACAAACCACAAAGATATTAGTCTCATCTACAAACCACAAAGATATTAGTCTCATCTACAAACCACAAAGATATTAGTCTCAGCTACAAGCCACAAAGATATTAGCCTCATCTACAAACCACAAAGATATTAGTCTCATCTACAAACCACAACGATATTAGCCTAATCTACAAACCACAAAGATATTAGTCTAATCTACAAACCACAAAGATATTAGTCTCATCTACAAACCACAAAGGTATTAGTCTCATCTACAAACCACAAAGATATTAGTCTCATCTACAAACCACAATGATATTAGCCTAATCTACAAACCACAAAGATATTAGTCTCATCTACAAACCACAAAGATATTAGTCTCATCTACAAACCACAAAGATATTAGTCTCAGCTACAAGCCACAAAGGCATTAGTCTCAGCTACAAACCACAAAGATATTAGTCTCAGGTACAAACCACAAAGATATTAGTCTCAGCTACAAACCACAAAGATATTAGTCTCATCTACAAACCACAAAGATATTAGTCTCAGGTACAAACCACAACGATATTAGCCTAATCTACAAACCACAAAGATATTAGTCTCATCTACAAACCACAAAGATATTAGTCTCATCTACAAACCACAAAGGTATTAGTCTCATCTACAAACCACAAAGATATTAGTCTCATCTACAAACCACAAAGATATTAGTCTCATCTACAAAACACAAAGACATATTAGCCTCATCTACAAACCACAAAGATATTAGCCTCATCTACAAACCACAAAGATATTAGTCTCATCTACAAAACACAAAGATATTAGCCTCATCTACAAACCACAAAGATATTAGCCTCATCTACAAACCACAAAGATATTAGTCTCATCTACAAACCACAAAGATATTAGTCTCATCTACAAACCACAAAAATATTAGTCTCATCTACAAACCACAAAGATATTAGCCTCATCTACAAACCACAAAGATATTAGTCTCATCTACAAACCACAAAGATATTAGTCTCATCTACAAACCACAAAGATATTAGCCTCATCTACAAAACACAAAGATATTAGTCTCATCTACAAACCACAAAGATATTAGTCTCATCTACAAACCACAAAAATATTAGTCTCATCTACAATCCACAAAAATTAGTCTCATCTACAAACCACAAAGATATTAGCCTCATCTACAAAACACAAAGATATTAGTCTCATCTACAAACCACAAAGAAATTAGTCTCATCTACAAACCACAAAGATATTAGCCTCATCTACAAACCACAAAGATATTAGTCTCATCTACAAACCACAAAGATATTAGTCTCATCTACATAACACAAAGATATTAGCCTCATCTACAAACCACAAAGATATTAGCCTCATCTACAAACCACAAAGATATTAGCCTCATCTACAAACCACAAAGATATTAGTCTCATCTACAAAACACAAAGATATTAGCCTCATCTACAAACCACAAAGATATTAGCCTCATCTACAAACCACAAAGATATTAGTCTCATCTACAAAACACAAAGATATTAGCCTCATCTACAAACCACAAAAATATTAGTCTCATCTACAAACCACAAAGATATTAGCCTCATCTACAAACCACAAAGATATTAGCATCATCTACACACCACAAAGATATTAGTCTCATCTACAAACCACAAAAATATTAGTCTCAGCTACAAGCCACAAAGGCATTAGTCTCAGCTACAAACCACAAAGATATTAGTCTCAGGTACAAACCACAAAGATATTAGTCTCAGGTACAAACCATAAAGATATTAGTCTCAGCTACAAACCACAAAGATATTAGTCTCAGGTACAAACCACAAAGATATTAGTCTCAGGTACAAACCATAAAGATATTAGTCTCAGCTACAAACCACAAAGATATTAGTCTCAGGTACAAACCACAAAGATATTAGTCTCAGGTACAAGCCATAAAGATATTAGTCTCAGCTACAAACCACAAAGATATTAGTCTCAGGTACAAGCCATAAAGATATTAGTCTCAGCTACAAGCCACAAAGATATTAGTCTCAGCTACAAGCCACAAAGATATCAGCCAAGCCACAAAGATATTAGCCTCATCTACAAGCCATAAAGATATTAGTCTAAGCTACATGCCACCAAGATATTAGCCAAGCCACAAAGACATTAGCCTCATCTACAAGCCATAAAGATATTAGTCTAAGCTACATGCCACCAAGATATTAGCCAAGCCACAAAGATATTAGCCTCATCTACAAACCACAAAGATATTAGTCTCATCTACAAACCACAAAGATATTAGCCTCATCTACAAACCACAAAGATATTAGTCTCATCTACAAACCACAAAGATATTAGTCTAATCTACAAACCACAAAGATATTAGTCTCAGCTACAAACCACAAAGATATTAGTCTCATCTACAAATCATAAAGATATTAGTCTAATCTACAAACCACAAAGATATTAGTCTCATCTACAAACCACAAAGATATTAGTCTAATCTACAAACCACAAAGATATTAGTCTCAGCTACAAGCCACAAAGGCATTAGCCTCATCTAGAAGCCACAAAGATATTAGTCTCATCTACAAACCACAAAGATATTAGTCTCATCTACAAACCACAAAGATATTAGTCTCAGCTACAAACCACAAAGATATTAGTCTCATCTACAAATCATAAAGATATTAGTCTAATCTACAAGCCACAAAGATATTAGTCTCATCTACAAGCCACAAAGATATTAGTCTCAGCTACAAGCCACAAAGATATCGGCCAAGCCACAAAGATATTAGCCTCATCTACAAGCCATAAAGATATTAGTCTAAGCTACATGCCACCAAGATATTAGCCAAGCCACAAAGATATTAGCCTCATCTACAAGACATAAAGACATTAGCCAACCAAAAAGATAGTGGTCTCATCTACAAACCACAAAGATATTAGTCTCAGCTACAAACCACAAAGATATTAGTCTCAGCTACAAGCCACAAAATTATTAACCAAGCCATGAAGACATTAGTCTCAGCTACAAATTCTTCGACTACATGTGGACAAAAAGTGTGCCGTCTTTAATGCGTGAGCCTGTCCACACTGTCAGCATCCTGCATCCTGATTGGCTGTCTGCACTTCCACGTATACACACTTCCATGTATGGTTTAGCATTAGCCAAAGAGACTCCAAGTTTTGTTGTTCCAGTGAAGTTCAGCCTAGCAAACAGTAGTCTCATCTACAAACCACAAAGATATTAGCCTCATCTACAAACCACAAAGATATTAGCATCATCTACACACCACAAAGATATTAGTCTCATCTACAAACCACAAAAATATTAGTCTCAGCTACAAGCCACAAAGGCATTAGTCTCAGCTACAAACCACAAAGATATTAGTCTCAGGTACAAACCACAAAGATATTAGTCTCAGGTACAAACCATAAAGATATTAGTCTCAGCTACAAACCACAAAGATATTAGTCTCAGGTACAAACCACAAAGATATTAGTCTCAGGTACAAACCATAAAGATATTAGTCTCAGCTACAAACCACAAAGATATTAGTCTCAGGTACAAACCACAAAGATATTAGTCTCAGGTACAAGCCATAAAGATATTAGTCTCAGCTACAAACCACAAAGATATTAGTCTCAGGTACAAGCCATAAAGATATTAGTCTCAGCTACAAGCCACAAAGATATTAGTCTCAGCTACAAGCCACAAAGATATCAGCCAAGCCACAAAGATATTAGCCTCATCTACAAGCCATAAAGATATTAGTCTAAGCTACATGCCACCAAGATATTAGCCAAGCCACAAAGACATTAGCCTCATCTACAAGCCATAAAGATATTAGTCTAAGCTACATGCCACCAAGATATTAGCCAAGCCACAAAGATATTAGCCTCATCTACAAACCACAAAGATATTAGTCTCATCTACAAACCACAAAGATATTAGCCTCATCTACAAACCACAAAGATATTAGTCTCATCTACAAACCACAAAGATATTAGTCTAATCTACAAACCACAAAGATATTAGTCTCAGCTACAAACCACAAAGATATTAGTCTCATCTACAAATCATAAAGATATTAGTCTAATCTACAAACCACAAAGATATTAGTCTCATCTACAAACCACAAAGATATTAGTCTAATCTACAAACCACAAAGATATTAGTCTAATCTACAAACCACAAAGATATTAGTCTCAGCTACAAGCCACAAAGGCATTAGCCTCATCTAGAAGCCACAAAGATATTAGTCTCATCTACAAACCACAAAGATATTAGTCTCATCTACAAACCACAAAGATATTAGTCTCAGCTACAAACCACAAAGATATTAGTCTCATCTACAAATCATAAAGATATTAGTCTAATCTACAAGCCACAAAGATATTAGTCTCATCTACAAGCCACAAAGATATTAGTCTCAGCTACAAGCCACAAAGATATCGGCCAAGCCACAAAGATATTAGCCTCATCTACAAGCCATAAAGATATTAGTCTAAGCTACATGCCACCAAGATATTAGCCAAGCCACAAAGATATTAGCCTCATCTACAAGACATAAAGACATTAGCCAACCAAAAAGATAGTGGTCTCATCTACAAACCACAAAGATATTAGTCTCAGCTACAAACCACAAAGATATTAGTCTCAGCTACAAGCCACAAAATTATTAACCAAGCCATGAAGACATTAGTCTCAGCTACAAATTCTTCGACTACATGTGGACAAAAAGTGTGCCGTCTTTAATGCGTGAGCCTGTCCACACTGTCAGCATCCTGCATCCTGATTGGCTGTCTGCACTTCCACGTATACACACTTCCATGTATGGTTTAGCATTAGCCAAAGAGACTCCAAGTTTTGTTGTTCCAGTGAAGTTCAGCCTAGCAAACAGTAGTCTCAGCTACAAGCCACAAAGATATTAGTCTCAGCTATTCATTTAGAACATTGTGACACTGTTCTGCGTGTTTGTCTAAATATCTACTCACATGGTGCTTAACTGTAGCTCGGAGAAGACGAGTGAGGAGGAATTATTGTTTACCTCAGAAGCAGCACTAACTCCTGTAGCCGTAGCTATGTACACACAGCCGGCGTACCGCCCGATGGAATCCTGGGATAGGACAGTGTGCTGGGGCTCGACAAACACTACGTATTCGGACACTCTAGTCACTCTCGCGCACTGCTTTTGCGTACTGTTCAGTATGGAAGTACTTCGATTTCGGACGCACCAATAGACATTTCTATATACTTGTCAGTATAACCCAAGTATACTTAAGTATGGCTGTGTTTAGTATATCACTGAGAAGTACATAAAGAGTAAACTAAAAGCATACTCAAATGTGTTTAGTCTAATTTAGTCTAGAGGACTAATAACACACTTGAACACATTTATGGTAGACCCTGCCTGGAGCTGGGTCACGCAGCGGGGTCTGGCCCTTTAAGAGGTCACTGAGAGAGTCCGGAACTGGTTTCAAGTTCAGCTCAGCTTCGTTTTTCTGCTTATTTCATTATAAAGTCTCAGTTCGTCTCAGCGACTTTACTAAAAACCCTCCGACATGAACACACAACCCAACTCTCAACACCGAGCCGGTTCAGCCCGAGTGAACGCCGCCTGAAGGACGTATGGTGTTTGTTTGTGGGCGGCGGGCTCGTGCTGGGTCATTCATGCAGGTTCAAGGCGGCGTCACAGCAACGGGGAGCAGCTCGAGACGCGGGTGCGCGCGCGATGACATGATGTTCGAGCGCGAGCGGCCGAGCTGCGGGTGTAAATAAGCGTCTCTGCACGCGGAGTCTTCAGATCAGGGAATTCCCACAGAGCGCTTTCTCCATCTATCAGTCTGCTCCTCCTCTCCACCGAGCTCTTATAGAATCACGTCCTCGAGTGTAGAAACTCTACCTGTAGGTGTTCACAAGTTATTTTTTTGTAAACAACGTTTTCTTGGGAACTTTTTCTTGATATCGTGTCGGCTCGGTGGGCGCTCCCTTTACCCCGGTGGTCTAATGGCTAGGGCACTGGCCTCCTAGGTCAGAGATTGTGGGTTTGAGTCCCACCTGGGGTGTTGAGCCAGCAGAGTGATGATGTGTAGCACTAAAATGTATAATAACGTTAATACAATCAAGATAAAGCCGGAATCTAATACATCCTTCCATTATCTTCTGCATTATACCTCTAGTAGGAGTCATGGGGGTCCCACGCACACCTCCGGCCAATGAAGAGTGACCAGTTAACCAAACATGCATGTTTTTGGACTGTGGGAGGAAACCCACTCACATGCAGACTCCACACAGAACGACCAGGGACATGGTTTTAATTTTTTAGGTAAAAATGTGCTGAGCATCAGATACTATGTGGTGAGCACTTGATATTATCAGGTGAGCACTTGATATTATCAGGTGAGCCCCAAATACTATCAGGTGAGCACCCAACACTATGTGGTGAGCACCCGACACTATCAGGTGAGCACCTGACACTATTAGGTGAGCACCTGACACTATCAGGTGAGCACCCGACACTATCAGGTGAGCACCAGATACTATGTGGTGAGCACTTGATATTATCAGGTGAGCATCCAATATTATCAGGTAAGCACCTGATACTATGTGGTGAGCACCCAATATGATCAGGTGAGCACTCAATACTATCAGGTGAGCACCAGATACTATCAGGTGAGCACCAGATACTATCAGGTGAGCACCAGATTCTACATGGTGAGCACTTGATATTATCAGTTGAGCACCCGATATTATGAGGTGAGCACCAGATACTATGTGGTGAGCACCTGATACTATGTGGTGAGCACCTGATATTATCAGTTGAGTACCCGATACTATGTGGTGAGCACCCGACACTATCAGGTGAGCACCCAATACTATCAGGTGAGCACCCAATACTATCAAGTGAGCACCAGATACTATCAGGTGAGAACCAGATACTATGTGGTGAGCACCCGATACTATGTAGTGAGCAAACGATACTATGTGGTGAGCACTCGATACTATCAAGTAAGCACCAAATGCTATCAGGTGAGCACCAGATGTTGTAAATCTTGCACCAAATACTATCAGATGAGCATTTTCTTGCACTTGGGTAAGAACTATTTTGTAGTTTAGCTCATGCTGAATGGATTTTGGCGACTATATTAAAGTGTACTTTTGGCTAGGTCTCAAACATAAAGACATAGCTTTATTCTTGCCAGTCGTCATGGATACATCATCACTGAGATACATTTAAAACTAGGGACTATTTTTCACAAAAGAACTATAGCAACATAAACATAGATATTATAGATAGATATTATCGTGTTTATTCAACACCGTGTAAGAAATAGAGAAGACCTAAATAGCTAGAGGAGATTGTCAAGTCACGTTACTACAGTGCTCAGTGAACACTAACACTGTAATACACATACACATAAAGATCAAAGCTGATAGTATTGGGTGCTCACCACATAGTACTGGGTGCTTACCTGATCATATCGGGTGCTCACCACATAGTACTGGGTGCTTACCTGATCATATCGGGTGCTCACCACGTAGTATTGGGTGCTCATCTGATAGTATCAAGGCTCACCACATAGTATTGGGTGCTCACTACATAGTATTGGGTGCTCACCACATAATATCTGGTGCTCACCACATAGTATCGGGTGTTCACCATCTAGTGAATCTAAAAGAAGTGCACTAATAACACACTTGAACACATTTATGCTATATTGTGTAGCCTGGCTAAATAAAATAGCTACATATCACCTATAACCTCATCCAGATTCAGATGAACTGCTGGATAAACTTGTAGGGATCTTCTCTTTACCTCAGCTTTTGTGTTCACATTCCATTATGTGTGAATGTAATTAGCTAGCTAGTTGTGCAGGATGTGGGCTAACTTGTTTTAATATTAGCCAGCAGGGCTAATAGCAAGCTAACTTAGTGAACCTAGAACGTTTACCATGAGTTCCACCATCTTCCTGGTTCTGGTTGAAACCCTGAATAAATATGTAATCGTATGTTTAATCTATGAGTAAATTATCCATATTAGCCATTGGCTAAATCTAATGAAAGGCAATACCTACTCTTTTCTTCCTTTCTTATCCCTCTGGAGTGCTAACACTTGTCTTGAGTTGGACGGATGACCATGGATCTCTCTTATCCTTCAGCCCAGATTAAGGGCAGCTAGATTGAAAATGGTTTGAAGGCCTGATCAATTTGGTCACTTTGAGGTGCAGTGAGCAGAGAGATAGAAAACTGAAGTGCTTTTGTTCTCCTGCCAGGTCGAGGGGATTTGGGGTTTAGCTCTGAAGAGGAACATCTGCCACCTCTGAGTGAAATATACCGAATACATACCCACCAGGGGGGGTTCACTCGCAGATCATTTATTACTATCCTATAGGAAATCAGACAACCCTGCCGAGAAAAAGAAGACCATTAGCACCATTAAGACCAAAGACCATTAGAACCATTAAGATTGACAGCTGATGGTTTTGCTTTCTAAAGGGAATCGACTTAATGGTTACCATTTGTGAGCACTACTTTCCTGCAGGACATCTTTAAATCAAATGCAATTCTGGAATTGATCCCAGAACACCTGTTAAACCATCCGAGTCATTTACACTGAGAAATGAACCCATCAGGAAAACACAAAGCACCATTAGTAGCTACTGGGCACCTCCAGGAACCTCCAGGAAACGGATCTATATGGAAATATTTAACATGGAAGGATTTGTTAAGTGTAAACTGAGGTATGAATCAGGAGTTTGCTAAATAATGTAGGCCTAAATAAAAGAGGAACCCTGAGGAATGTCCGTGCCTTCAGAAGATCCCAACAGACGATTGTCAGGATTTGTCAGATCTCTCATTGGTTAAAACTACTGAAGCTGAACTGACATGGTTAATGTCACATTATCCACTAACATATTAGGAACTGACCTCTTTCTGATTTTATCATTTGAAACCAATTCTGTCATAACAACCATCATTTTATACATGATGGTTTTAAGCTTCAAATAAAACACAGAGTGTATTCAGATTAGGGCTGGGCGATATGGGAAAAAAATCTTATCACGATAATTTTTTTATATCAGTCGATATCGATATATATCACGATATAAATCAAATCACTATTTCCTTTTTACTTTAAGTGAGATATGAAGATATTAAAATTTTATATCTATTTAATATCTTTTTTTTTTCTTAAATTGTTTATATCCTCTGATTTATTTTCAGACAAATAGACAAATGTACTATAGAACATTAAACAACTGTATTAAACACACACACACACACACACACACACACACACACATATATATATATATATATATATGTGGGGCAGTATTCATATGAACAGTATTCACACACAGACGCTGTGTGCTTCAACCAAACATGAAATGGCTGGAACTCTAGTTCAGCCACCTGATTGGTTTGGAGCGTTGCTATTCTCATTCTCATTGGCTATTCGTGTTGTCTCTCAAAACACAGACGGAACTTAATTTTCTATCTTTCTATCGACTACGTGTTATAGTTCCATCGATGAAACGCTATTTCACAATAATTAGCGTTATCGTTTTATTGCCCAGCCCTAATTCAGATGTTGGTGTTTCTCTAGAGAAGCCAAACATTTCTATGAATTGGTGTTAGCTTGGTGCAAACATACTACTGATGTCCCATAGAGGCACTAGCAAATACCTGCACTATTGTAAAGGTGTTTTATTCTCATTTTTGACTGGGTTGTAAAGATTTCTTACCTATCAGGTCCCCGTCTGTTAAATTGAGTCTGTTTGCTGTCACAAACATGTTCAGCTTTTAAAACAGCTGTCAGATGTTTATATCCTGGGTTCTTTGACAGCCAAACCTCGGTAGGAAGCCCAAGCCCTGGAGATAAAGACTTGGCCAGGTGGACCATGTGGGCCTTAGAAGAACGTCAACTGTTATCTACTCTGAACGGGTTTCCTTTTCATTTTGATGGCAAGAAAAGAAGTTGCAACAACTGAATGTTGAATTTATGTTCTAAACTGAAGGTCTAGCACTAATAGTTATGGATGGCTACTGTTTAAATTACAAGAACGTACTGTTTTCCTACGTTTTTTTAATTCTCATTGTAAACTATTGTATTTGTGGACGTTCACAGAGCAAAAAGCTGCTTAAATAGTCAAAACTGGTTGGGTACCTGATTCTTTTTTTTATTCATGGATGTTTAAATAGGAATTTAATGGTAATAAGGTAGAGTGAGGTGTGTCGGCCATAATCAACATGGCAATAAAATTGTCATGGCGATTTTGCATCAGACCTAATACAATTTCCAGAAAATGACCAGGAGGGCAGAAGCTGATACATTACTGGCAAATACAATGGCATCTCTGTTATGGCCTGCAGAGCAGAATGTTTTTTTAATGTTTTTGTATTTACAGGGTTGGCTTTTGCAGGTAAAAGCCGTGGCAGCAGTGTACGGTGTAGAACTTGTACTTGTTTTCTCACTATATGCTAGTCGCTTACTGTAACACCCCCTATAAATACGTGCTGCATGAAAGCATATGCTTGTGATTATTGATTAGGCTGTGAGAGAAACGAGACTCAGTCTTTCTCCTAATAACTCCAGCTGCCTGTTTCTGCCAATAGCCATAACCACAGCAGTACCTTATTGCTTCTCTATAAAAAGAGCTTTTGGCATCGGCCTTCACCTTCAATGCTCTCAGGAGCTCTTCCTGTGCCTCACACCGTCGCCCACCACTCTGGAGAGTATGTGTTGGGATGGTTTAAGAAGTTGTAAAGAACAAATGGAATGTGTAAACACACGACCAGGTCCTGATCTGCTGTGGCCAGATGCAGGTCAGGCGAATGCTTTTGTCTGCTGAGATATACGGGGGCAGTCGGTGGGCAGAAGGGGTTAGAGAGTGTTCACTGTCCCAGTAAATGCACACAGCAGGCATGTGCCCATGGCTGCCAGTCTCTATACCCACCGGTCTCTATACCCACCAGTCTCTATACACACCAGTCTCTATACTCGCCAGTCATTAAACCCACCAGTCTCTATACTCACCAGTCTCTATACCCGCCAGTCTCTATACCCGCCAGTCTCTATACCCACCAGTCTCTATACGCGCCAGTCTCTATACCCACCAGTTCCTATACCCGCCAGTCTCTAAACCCACCAGTTCTATTCTCGCCAGTCTCTATACCCACCAGACTTTATACTCGCCATCTCTATACCCACCAGTCTCTAAGCCCACCAGGTTCTATACTCGCCAGTCTCTATACCCACCAGTCCGTATATCTGCCAGTCTCCATACCCACCAGTCCTATACCCGCCAGTCTCTAAACCCAACAGGCTCTATACTCACCAGTCTCTATACCCACCAGTCCTATACCCGCCAGTCTCTAAACCCAACAGGCTCTATACTCACCAGTCTCTATACCCACCAGTCCTTATATCTGCCAGTCTCTATACCCACCAGGCTGTATACTCGCCAGTCTCTATACCTGCCAGTCTCTATACTCACCAGTCTCGGTACCTGCCTGTCTTTATACCCGTCAGTCTCTATACCCACCAGGCTCTATACTCGCCTGTCTCTGTACTTGCCAGTCTCTATACCCACCAGGCTCTATATTCGCCAGTCTCTGTACTCGCCAGTCTCTGTACTCACCAGGTTCTATACTTGCCAGTCCCTGTACTAACCAGTCTCTAAACTCACCAGGCTCTATACTCATCAGTCTCTTAATCCACCAGGCTCTATACTCGCCATTCTCTATACCTGCCAGTCTCTAAACCCACCAGTTTCTATACCCACCAGTCTCTATACCCACCAGGTCCTGATCTGCTGTGGCCAGATGCAGGTCAGGCGAATGCTTTTGGCTGCTGAGATATACGGGGGCAGTCGGTGGGCAGAAGGGGTTAGAGAGTGTTCACTGTCCCAGTAAATGCACACAGCAGGCATGTGCCCATGGCTGCCAGTCTCTATACCCACCGGTCTCTATACCCACCAGTCTCTATACACACCAGTCTCTATACTCGCCAGTCATTAAACCCACCAGGCTCTATACTCACCAGTCTCTATACCCGCCAGTCTCTATACCCGCCAGTCTCTATACCCACCAGTCTCTATATGCGCCAGTCTCTATACCCACCAGTTCCTATACCCGCCAGTCTCTAAACCCACCAGTTCTATTCTCGCCAGTCTCTATACCCACCAGACTCTATACTCGCCATCTCTATACCCACCAGTCTCTAAGCCCACCAGGTTCTATACTCGCCAGTCTCTATACCCACCAGTCCGTATATCTGCCAGTCTCCATACCCACCAGTCCTATACCCGCCAGTCTCTAAACCCAACAGGCTCTATACTCACCAGTCTCTATACCCACCAGTCCTTATACCTGCCAGTCTCTATACCCACCAGGCTGTATACTCGCCAGTCTCTATACCTGCCAGTCTCTATACTCACCAGTCTCTGTACCTGCCTGTCTTTATACCCGTCAGTCATTATACCCACCAGGCTCTATACTCGCCTGTCTCTGTACTTGCCAGTCTCTATACCCACCAGGCTCTATATTCGCCAGTCTCTGTACTCGCCAGTCTCTGTACTCACCAGGTTCTATACTTGCCAGTCCCTGTACTAACCAGTCTCTAAACCCACCAGGCTCTATACTCATCAGTCTCTTAATCCACCAGGCTCTATACTCGCCATTCTCTATACCTGCCAGTCTCTAAACCCACCAGTTTCTATACCCACCAGTCTCTATACCCACCAGTCTCTAAACCCAGCAGGCTCTATACTTGCCAGTCTCTATTACCACCAGTCCCTATATCTGCCAATCTCTATACCCACCAGTCTCTATACCCGCCAGTCTCTAAACCCACCAGGCTCTATACTCGCCATGCTCTATATCTGCCAGTCTCTATATCCGCCAGTCTCTAAACCCACCAGGCTCTATACTTGTCAGTCTCTATACCTGCCAGTCTCTATATCCGCCAGTCTGGAAACCCACCAGTCTCTATACTTGCCAGTCTCTATACCACCAGTCCCTATATCTACCAGTCTCTATACCACCAATCTCTATATCTGCCAGTCTCTATACCCACCAGTCTCTATATCTGCCAGTCTCTATACCACCAGTCCCTATATCTGCCAGTCTCTCTACCCACCAGGCTCTATACTTGCCAGTCTCTATACCACCAGTCCCTATATCTGCCAGTCTCTATACCACCAGTCCCTATATCTGCCAGTCTCTAAACCCACCAGTCTCTATACCCACCAGGTCCTGATCTGCTGTGGCCAGATGCAGGTCAGGCGAATGCTTTTGGCTGCTGAGATATACGGGGGCAGTCGGTGGGCAGAAGGGGTTAGAGAGTGTTCACTGTCCCAGTAAATGCACACAGCAGGCATGTGCCCATGGCTGCCAGTCTCTATACCCACCGGTCTCTATACCCACCAGTCTCTATACACACCAGTCTCTATACTCGCCAGTCATTAAACCCACCAGGCTCTATACTCACCAGTCTCTATACCCGCCAGTCTCTATACCCGCCAGTCTCTATACCCGCCAGTCTCTATACCCACCAGTCTCTATATGCGCCAGTCTCTATACCCACCAGTTCCTATACCCGCCAGTCTCTAAACCCACCAGTTCTATTCTCGCCAGTCTCTATACCCACCAGACTCTATACTCGCCATCTCTATACCCACCAGTCTCTAAGCCCACCAGGTTCTATACTCGCCAGTCTCTATACCCACCAGTCCGTATATCTGCCAGTCTCCATACCCACCAGTCCTATACCCGCCAGTCTCTAAACCCACCAGGCTGTATACTCGCCAGTCTCTGTACCTGCCTGTCTTTATATCCGTCAGTCTCTATACCCACCATGCTCTATACTCGCCTGTCTCTGTACTTGCCAGTCTCTATACCCACCAGGCTCTATATTCGCCAGTCTCTGTACTCGCCAGTCTCTGTACTCACCAGGTTCTATACTTGCCAGTCCCTGTACTAACCAGTCTCTAAACCCACCAGGCTCTATACTCATCAGTCTCTTAATCCACCAGGCTCTATACTCGCCATTCTCT
Source organism: Megaleporinus macrocephalus (assembly GCA_021613375.1). Classification (NCBI taxonomy): domain Eukaryota; kingdom Metazoa; phylum Chordata; class Actinopteri; order Characiformes; family Anostomidae; genus Megaleporinus; species Megaleporinus macrocephalus. The sequence goes on along the minus strand of CM038724.1, from coordinate 14,731,326 downwards.
ATACCTGCCAGTCTCTAAACCCACCAGTTTCTATACCCACCAGTCTCTATACCCACCAGGTCCTGATCTGCTGTGGCCAGATGCAGGTCAGGCGAATGCTTTTGGCTGCTGAGATATACGGGGGCAGTCGGTGGGCAGAAGGGGTTAGAGAGTGTTCACTGTGCCAGTAAATGCACACAGCAGGCATGTGCCCATGGCTGCCAGTCTCTATACCCACCGGTCTCTATACCCACCAGTCTCTATACCCGCCAGTCTCTATACCCACCAGTCTCTATATGCGCCAGTCTCTATACACACCAGTTCCTATACCCGCCAGTCTCTAAACCCACCAGGCTCTATACTCACCAGTCTCTATACCCGCCAGTCTCTATACCCGCCAGTCTCTATACCCACCAGTCTCTATATGCGCCAGTCTCTATACCCACCAGTTCCTATACCCGCCAGTCTCTAAACCCACCAGTTCTATTCTCGCCAGTCTCTATACCCACCAGACTCTATACTCGCCATCTCTATACCCACCAGTCTCTAAGCCCACCAGGTTCTATACTCGCCAGTCTCTATACCCACCAGTCCGTATATCTGCCAGTCTCTATACCCACCAGTCCTATACCCGCCAGTCTCTAAACCCAACAGGCTCTATACTCACCAGTCTCTATACCCACCAGTCCTTATATCTGCCAGTCATTATACCCACCAGGCTGTATACTCGCCAGTCTCTATACCTGCCAGTCTCTATACTCACTAGTCTCTGTACCTGCCTGTCTTTATACCCGTCAGTCATTATACCCACCAGGCTCTATACTCGCCTGTCTCTGTACTTGCCAGTCTCTATACCCACCAGGCTCTATATTCGCCAGTCTCTGTACTCGCCAGTCTCTGTACTCACCAGGTTCTATACTTGCCAGTCCCTGTACTAACCAGTCTCTAAACCCACCAGGCTCTATACTCATCAGTCTCTTAATCCACCAGGCTCTATACTCGCCATTCTCTATACCTGCCAGTCTCTAAACCCACCAGTTTCTATACCCACCAGTCTCTATACCCACCAGTCTCTAAACCCAGCAGGCTCTATACTTGCCAGTCTCTATTACCACCAGTCCCTATATCTGCCAATCTCTATACCCACCAGTCTCTATACCCGCCAGTCTCTAAACCCACCAGGCTCTATACTCGCCATTCTCTATATCTGCCAGTCTCTATATCCGCCAGTCTCTAAACCCACCAGGCTCTATACTTGCCAGTCTCTATACCTGCCAGTCTCTATATCCGCCAGTCTGGAAACCCACCAGTCTCTATACTTGCCAGTCTCTATACCACCAGTCCCTATATCTACCAGTCTCTATACCACCAATCCCTATATCTGCCAGTCTCTATACCCACCAGTCTCTATATCTGCCAGTCTCTATACCACCAGTCCCTATATCT
>CM038724.1:14647401-14724901 GCA_021613375.1 Megaleporinus macrocephalus | reverse complement strand
CCTAATCACTGACCACTATATCTGCAAGCTGAGTCACATTTGCTAGTATTGCGAAGTCATCATCCACACTATAAAAGATGGATGAGTCATGGAATGGGGCTCATTTCAGGCTTTTGTTGGGGTGCATCAGCCGGCCCACCTGAATAAACATACAACCACCCCCGAACAACTTCTGCTGATGCTCACTTTCCTGGAAATAACATCATAACATCAAGAACCCTGCACCTGACCTCGTCCTGCCTACTCCGCCTCTCTATATCCACCTTTCCACACCTCTCACGCACCAAGGGCATTGATAGAATGGACATCAGGAGGAGAATTCTATCTAGGACTATGCTCTGTGGGTGGGCCACTGAGAGCGTGACAAAGTCAAAGACCATCCAGGACAAAGGGGAGCAAATTTTAGAGTGCACATATCCAGACACGTTAGTGGTCTATTGGCTATTTGCCAAAGCGAATGCACCTGCCCCCAACATACTGCTGGACATACAGTGCATTTGGTTCCTCTACAAAAATGATTAAGCAAACTAAAGTTGAAGTATCTTTACCAAGTATACTTTATGTAGTGTTTATGAAGTGTACCATACATGTACTAGTAGTACGTAAGTGTACTATATCAGTATTTCTTTAGAAAACTATACCGTAAGAGGAAGGTGTAAGAGTAGTAAACTATCTAGTAAACTATCTATCTTATTACTATCTAGTTCTTAGTACCATAATTATACTAAAAGTAAACGGTATACTGTTGGTTCACTAGTTCTTTCATTCATTAGTTCATTCATTCATCTTCTATAAAACTAATCACACAGACCTACACATTCACATACACACTCTCTAGGGGGCAGTTCAGTATCTCCCACTCACCCTGCCTGTTGGTCTTTAGACTGTGGAAGAAGTAAAATACTAGTTTAGTAGTTTTTAAGCTGCAAGTATACTGTAAGTCTTTTTTAAGTGAAATGAACTTAATACTCATAGTATTCATAGTATATATATATATATATATATATATATATATATATATATATATATATATATATATATATATATATATATATATATATATATGACTGGTATATAATACAATTTATGTATTATTTTTTCTATATAAATACACCTTTAACTATATTTAACTATATAAATAAATTAAAGTAGATGTACCAGTGGACTGCACATATAACAATAAACAAGACATACTTTGGATTAAGAACATACAAAGCTGGTTCCAATGACTTACATTACAAGTAAAAAGTGTTTTGGCCTCTTCTGTAAAGTTCTTAGTTTCTTCTTTTGACAGCGATTAGAGATATTAAAATTTCCAGAAATATTGTATGAGGTAAATATATCCTTTTATTGTCAGTATAAGCCAAGCATACTTAAGCATAACTGTGATTAGTATTTCATTGATAGTGAAAAATGAACTGAAAGTTTATTCACTTATTTTTAGTTTAAAAGCAGTAACTAACAGCACCCTTGAATAAACTTCTTTTAAAGGGTTTACATTTAAAGATAGATTGTAAGGCAGATCTATATTTGTCATTAGCAAATATGTGCTTTATGGACTGACTGGTTGCAAAATCACATTTAGTTCAATCAAGGCAAATACTGAGTACTGAGGAAGCTATTTTATGTTGGATATTTCATCCATTTGTTGGAAATTGGTTGGACATTTCCTCCATTTGCAGGACTTTCATCCTCAATTTCTTATTAAATAAGCATCCAAATAATACAAATACTAATAATTATACCTACATTTTTTCCAGATAACTAACTAGAACCATATTAAATATAAATAAATACATTTCCTGAAGAAAATGTGGAGTGATTGTGTGTAAGCGTGCTAAGAGACAATGACAAGTTTGGTTCTTTAAGATACGGTTATGGTCTTTTTGGTCTGTGGTTTGTCTGCATCAAGCTGCAGATGTACTTTGAATAATGGACTGACCACCCCAGAGTCCAGGCCTCAACACCAGTAAATGTGGCTTTGTTTACTCAATATATATATATATACATACTGTATATACATTACTCAGTATGCAGTGATTTGATTTACATTTAATTTCTATTCTGTATCGACAGCTTTGAGTTTATTTGTTTTAAAGCCAGGGTAATCTATCCATCCATCCATCCATCCATTATCTTCCACTTTATCCTGCTAATCTCAGCCATAATCCCAGCATCATTAGGCGAAGGTGAGGTACACCCTGGACAAGTCCCCAGTCTATTTCATGGCCTACACACACTCACACCTACGGGCACTTTAGAGTGACTGATCAACCTAACATGCATGTGTTTGGACTGTGGGAGGAAACCGGAGTACCCCGAGGAAACCCACTCAAGCACAAGAAGACCATTCCAACTCTGGGTGGGACATGATATACATATATAATAAAATATAATGTTAATATACACTACGCATTTGTTTGCACCAAGGATAATTGTGACATCTACATCTACAAAACATTCCCATCCCCACGTCTTCTTCATGGGTTTCCCCTTATTCTCTCTGGGTGGCAGATTAGCCTAACGCCGCCACAGTGTGCACGCATGCCTTCTGTAACATAGCAGCTGCAGCCCACCCCCAACCCCCTCCACTGCCCTATTCCAGAACCAGTCATGCGTTCGTAAGTTTCACGGTCGCAGCCTATGGGCCTCACGCCATCTGGGGCCGCCGAAGCCATGAGCTTGAGCCGTGGTAGCGGAGGAACGCAGTAGGATAAACAGATATGTTACGTACAGAAGGTGAGAAGATAGGATGAACTGAGCAGCGGGACGGTCAAAGCGAGGTCACATTTGAGAGAAAAAAAACTCGTCACACTTAAATGAACTCTTGCACTGCTTAGCTGTTAACCTGAGCTGATCTATGATGGAAATGAAATTAAATGATGCTTAGAAAGCAGAGAAAGGCTATGCAATTATAAGAAGCACCTCTTGCCTTGGTTTCCTTCATTACGAGAAGGCTGTCGAGGCAAGATCTGACACTCTCAGATAGAACAGCCATGCAAAGCAAAACCCCCACATGATAGCAATGCATACAGGAGTGCTTGCACAAACATGGTCTGTATGGCTGAGCCTTTATCACTAGGGTGAGCCTTTGGAACAACATCTAGATAAGCCAGAGGCATTTCAAAAACGACTTCATCTGTCACCAAGGGTGGCATCAGCGAAGAAGAAAGCAAAGGTGTCGAAAGTATTCACATGCATTACTCAGGTAGAAGTAGAGATACTAGGGTTTAAAATACTTCTGTAGAAGTTGAAGTATCAACTAAAGCGTATTACTCCAGTAAAAGTGTAAAAGTACTACTTTCAGAACTACTTAAAGTGTAAAAGTAAAAGTAATGTAAGGGAAAAAATGCCAGTATGGACAAAAGCTTTGTCCGCAGGACAGGGGTCCATAGTGCACTAGCCCACCTCCCCAAAAACCCCATTCTTCTAAAAGTCATAATGACTATAATGTTATATTAAAACCAGCTGAGAATGAAATAGGAGTAACGAGGCTATGTTTAAAATGTAAGGAGTAGAAAGTACTGATAATGGAGTGTAAATGTCAGGAGTAGAAAGTACAGATAATGGAGTGTAAATGTAAGGAGTAGAAAGTACTGATAATGGAGTGTAAATGTAATAAGTAGAAAGTACTGATAATGGAGTGTAAACGTAAGGAGTAGAAAGTACTGATAATGGAGTGTAAATGTCAGGAGTAGAAAGTACAGATAATGGAGTGTAAATGTAAGGAGTGGAAAGTACTGATAATGGAGTGTAAATGTAAGGAGTAGAAAGTACAGATAATGGAGTGTAAATGTAAGGAGTAGAAAGTACTGATAAAGGAGTGTAAATGTCAGGAGTAGAAAGTACTGATAATGGAGTGTAAATGTAAAGAGGGGAAAGTACTGATAATGGAGTGTGAATGTAAGGAGTAGAAAGTACAGATAATGGAGTGTAAATGTAAGGAGTAGAAAGTACTGATAATGGAGTGTAAATGTAAAGAGTGGAAAGTACTGATAATGGAGTGTAAATGTAAGGAGTAGAAAGTACTGATAATGGAGTGTAAATGTAAGAAGTAGAAAGTACTGATAATGGAGTGTAAATGTCAGGAGTAGAAAGTACTGATAATGGAGTGTAAATGTCAGGAGTAAAAAGTACTGATAATGGAGTGTAAATGTAAGGAGTAGAAAGTACTGATAATGGAGTGTAATTGTAAGGAGTAGAAAGTACTGATAATGGAATGTAATTGTAAGGAGTAGAAAGTACTGATAATGGAGTGTAAATGTAAGGAGTAGAAAGTACAGATAATGAAGTGTAAATGTAAGGAGTAGAAAGTACTGATAATGGAGTGTAAATGTAAGGAGTAGAAAGTACTGATAATGGAATGTAAATGTAAGGAGTAGAAAATACTGATAATGGAGTGTAAATGTAAGGAGTAAAAAGTACAGATAATGGAATGTAAATGTAAGGAGTAGGAAGTACTGATAATGGAGTGTAAATGTAAGGAGTAGAAAGTACTGATAATGGAGTGTAAATGTAAGGAGTAGAAAGTACTGATAATGGAGTGTAAATATAAGGAGTAGAAAGTACAGATAATGGAGTGTAAATGTAAGAAGTAGAAAGTACAGATAATGGAGTGTAATTGTAAGGAGTAGAAAGTACAGATAATGGAATGTAAATGTAAGGAGTAGAAAGTACTGATAATGGAGTGTAAATGTAAGGAGTAGAAAGTACTGATAATGGAGTGTAAATGTAAGGAGTAGAAGTAAAAAGTCAGCTGAAAAATAATTTCAGAAAAATTTCAGAAAAATAATTTCCAAAATATCTACTTAAGTAAGGTAACAAAGTATTTGTACTTCATTACTTGACACCTCTGAACAATACAGTGCTTGAAGTCAATGCTCTTTTGTTGAGCACAGCAGTAGTGGAGCAATGCCACTCAGCGCTGGCAGAAATGGGGTAGAGCAGGGCAGGTCACCAACAGCTAGACTACACCACTAGAAGTTCTACAGCAACATCCACTAACCAGCACCAAGGCCCAGCAAGGAATAGCACAAGCATCACAGCTTCAATAATAACATCCATAACAACAACATCTTTTACCAAAGCCCCATTTAAAGGCCAGCCATGTCGATAGCTTCACAGAGTTTGAGCAGAGTCCCTGGGGTTTGCAGGAGCATGCTGCCCATCTTCTCACAGCAGTCCCCCCTTAGGACTGTGGCATAAGTGCGGTGGCCTTCTTGCCTCAGCTGTTATGACTTGAAGAACATCTGGTAGGTAAGCTCCTCACCCAGCTCCTCTGGCAGAAGAGCATCCAGAAGAGTCCCCCACACCAAGGAACAATGGGTTACACTAAATGTCAGCAAATTCTAGGAGTGCCACAGTCCGTCAAGAAGATGATGCTGAAGAGAAGCTGGTTTCCATAGAAGGATAATTAAACATACCTCAAAATCCACCATGAACTGCTTCAAGCTGAAGAAAATCAAACAAATTGAAATGTGTCTTATGTAGGCTATCAATGAGTTCTTTAATTAAATAGTTAATACATGGCTGATTATGACTGTATTTAAATCTGCAGTGCTCTTCAACACTCATCAAGAGTTCATTCCAGCTGTGGAACTTTTAAAAGTATATTTCTTTTTGTTTTGCTTTTAATGAAACGTAGTATAACTCGCAGTATAATTGGCCGTATTTTGCTCAGGCTTAGTCATCGCTCACTGAAGTGAAGTGCATATTCTGTTCGACTAGGCAATCACAGCCCCGGCTCTGTGTATGGCTTGCTTTTTTTTCATTCATTCATTAGTGTGGCTTCCGTTTGATGAACTGTTGTTTGAAAAACGTCTGAAACGCTGCCTGGTGCCATTATGGTTTTCTGTGGAGTCGCGACGTTGTATTTTGAAAGCTTGCGTTCATCAGTATTCATCTGGCATGTGGCCTGGACCTCTCTCAGCATTTAGGAGGACATCATGTAGGAAAGTGTGTGTCTTTGTCTTCACAGAGTAGGACAATACTCCCAATACGCCATAGGTCAAGATTCTGGTTGCAATGTACTTGAAAGCTTCTGTGTAATATATGATATAATCTAATATAATCTTATATAATATAATATAATATAATATAATATAATATAATATAATATAATATAATATAATATAATATAATATAACGTAATCCAGTAATAAACATGTCATAAGAGACACCAAAGGCTGTTGTGTTTTGTCATAACAAGTTAAGTCAAGTTACTATTATTCTACAACTTTTAAACTAGAACCATAGAACTACTCTGAGAGATGTGGGAGCCTATACACAAATAGTGTGCTTGACTAAAACACATTTGAATGAAAGAATGAGGACATACTTGTTCCGCTAATATTATATAATATATGGGATAATACAGGAGTGGCCTAACCACCCCTTAGGAACCACCGGGGATAGTACAGCAGTAGCCTAACAACACCTTAGAGACCACCTGGTATAGTACAGCAGTAGCCTAACAACACCTAAGGGACCACCTGGGATTGTACAGCAGTGGCCTAACCACCCTTTAGGAACCACCGGGAATAGTACAGCAGTAGCCTAACAACACCTTAGAGACCACCTGTTATAGTACAGCAGTGGCCTAACCACCCCTTAGGAACCACTGGGGATTGTACAGCAGTGGCCTACCAGCACCTAAGGGATCACCTGGAGTAGTACAGCAGTGGCCTAACCACCCCTTAGGAACCACCGGGAATAGTACAACAATAGCCTAACAACACCTTAGAGACCACCTGGAATTGTACAGCAGTGGCCTATCAACATCTTGAGAACCACCCCATATAGTATAACAGTGACCCAACAGCACCTTAGGAACCACCTGGGATAATACAGCAGTGGTCTAACAGCACCTAAGGGACCACCTGGGATAGTACAGCAGTAGCCTAATGGCACCTAAGGGATCACCTGGGATAGCACAGCAGTGGCTTAACCACCCCTTAAGAACCCCCTCAAATACCATTGCAGGGATCTAATTACACAGCAATAACTTGGGACCCCTGTAGTACTAAAGCAATGACTTAGCACCATGTTACCAACATAATACCTCAACCCCCTCACTCCCACATCCCCTCACCCCCACATCCCCTCACTCCCACATCCCCTCACCCCCACATCCCCTGCAGTAGTTGCAGGAGCAAGGGCTTTAGAACATCCACTGTCCCAGTAACACCCACATATCGTCCTCCCTCCAGCCACATTTAGAAGATGTGATACTGAGAGTAACTGTTATTAATGTTAATAATGTTAATAATGTTAATAATGTTTAAGGTGTTTAGCTGTTTGGACTGGAAATAAGAATTTCATGCACAATACACAAAATATTATACTATTAATGTATTTATGAGTACCATCTAGTTCTAACGTTACTGCTGTCCAACGTGTCATGGAATAATAATGAAATGAAACAAAATAAAAAATTAAATTATGTGAATCGATAAAAAAGTCTGGCAAAGCAAGGGAATGGAGAGCGGGGCAGCGAGAGACGGAGAGAGGAGGCCTCAGAAACTGCTTCACTTGGGGTTTTTGGTTCTTGGAGTTGAGAGACTGTGAGTGTGCGTGTTGGGGGGGGACGGGGGGATGCTCACAGTGTCTGATTGAATTTTCATGCTGAAATGCAGTAGATAGTGCAGACCTGTATTACATTCTAATACTGAAATGTAGAACTCTCTCTCTCTCTCTCGTTCTCTCTCTCTTGCCACCCTCTTGTGTGGTCAGATACTGGAAATGGAGTCCACGGGTGATGGTTTTCCGAGAAAGATAACAGAATAGATATTGGAATCCATAGTCCTAACACACACACTGACACTGGGGGTAATTTGTGCTGGAACAAGTCTGTTTTATTTTGTCCACAACCAAACTAGGCATGCGTAGATGTTCCTTCCAGTTCTGTAACCAATATACTGCTTATACTTTAAAACTTTAGAATAGTGCAGCAAACACATATCCATGCAACAAGGTCCGCAAGAAAACACATTCCCATGTTTAAAGTCACTGTGGCTATATCTGTGGTGCTAACTGTGTGTTAGCTCTTCACCTTGGGATGCCTCCCATGCATCTATAGCCGCATAAGGAGTCCAAAGCAGGACGTTAATAATGGAGTCCCCCAGTCAATGACCAAACTGCCCTACTGACCACAACCAGGCCTAGCTAAGTCCTTGGGCCGTGAAAAGGATAGTTGCTTTTTACTAGGGCTGAAATGATGAAGCAAATTCTTGGCCTTGAAGATTCGTTTAATCCATACAACCATATACAGCGCCCTGTTTCACACGGATGACTTTTACTGTTGCAAAGCGAGCGCTTACGGTGTTGCTAGGTGACAAGAAGATGACGTGATTTGATGGCGTAGATTGCAAAATAGAGAAAGAGAGAGAGAGAATAAGCAGAGGTGAACAGAAGAGACAGAGCTGAGAAAACCATACACAGTGTCCAATGTCTACTGTAAACCGAACTAGCCGAGGAAGCCGTTATTGAGTGTAAACCTGAAGAAGGATGAGGCTGAAGTTAGCTTCTTATGTAAATTCCGCCGTTCCACCTTAAATACTGCAACAGTTAGAGGCGCCAGAATGTAACTTCTAGACCATTTAAGGTGGAACGAGGAATTCAAATAAGAAGCTATCTTCAGAAAGCAAGCAACTGAGCTTTCCTAGTAAACTGATAGCGAGTCTGAGTTTTATGGTAACCCCTAGCCGAGCACCACACCAGTGTCTCAGCATCTGAGCAGAAACAGTCAGTCTACACGTCCAGTCCACAGAGCAGAGCAACACAGTAATTATAACATTTAGCTTTAATCAGTGTGATGGAGAGTTGAGATGAAGACTAGTAAAGCGTGTATGTTAGTTATGGTTATATATAATGGCTACTTAAGAACGCAAGTCTTAAACATATACCCCACAGCAAACTATCAGGAGGTGTTTGTAGCAATTTGGAGCCTAAAATGCACCAAATTCAACACAGCAAGTATATTCAGTTTAGTTTGTTTACACTAAGTGGGTCAGCAAGTGTAAGACAAGCTTCAGTATAGCAACTGAGTGTAAGTTATGAACTTATAGTATGATATATAGACCTAGTAATAAATTTCAATAATAATAATTATTCAAATGTTTTCTTTAAAACTATCCTATATGCAATTTAAGCAATACAATATTAAGAAACCTGTCTTGTTATATCTTATATATTTACTATTAATTTAAAAAACGTATATTTTATATATACATCAGATTACTCGATTAATCGATGGAAAAATTGATAGAGCACTCGATTACTAAAATAATCGATAGCTGCAGCCCTACTTTCTACTTCTCACCGCTTGTAAACACACCAGGTCCAAGCCTCTACTCAGACGTATGCTGCGGTGCTGTGTTAGTCTGAAAGCTACTCAGTTGTTATTCTAGCACTTTCCTTCTGATGAGAAAGAGAAGATGTAAAGAAAACATTGGTACAAGTGGGCTGTAATGTTAGTTAGCCATCCTATTTAATGTTAGCACCCACTGACTCTCCTTGATATCAACTATGGCTGTTATAGGGTGTTTCTTCCCATACAGAAAATAAGTATACTTAAAGTTCATTTTATTAAGTATACTTTATCATTGTACTAGTAGTAAACTCGTATATGTACTATTTTTATACTTCTTGGGACTAAATTGGCCCACTTTCTAGTTTTTAAAAGTATACTTTTAAGTACACTTTAAGTGTAAGAGTAGTAAACCAAGTATACAACTAGTTTACATCTTTTGTACTGCAACTACACTAAAAGTAAACTTAAAGTTTTACTGTTAGTTTACTAGCTTACGTTTTCTGTAAGTGAACTTTAACGTAATACTTATAATTTACTGCTTATATTATTGTTGTACTTTAAAGTATATGACTAGGTTTATGGCTTTTTTTCTACTTAAAATAGAACTTAACAACATTAACCAGTGGACACACGTAAAATAAACAAGATGCACTCAGATTAAGAAACATATTTGTATCTTTATAAATCTTTATAAATTAAATATATTTTATATATATATTTTAAATATGGATGTGTTTTTGTGCAGAGCAAGAATACTTACTTCTACTATCTCAATCAAAAGATTAAGTGTAAGTAAAGGCTAAACATACTTAGACTGTTCTATATACTTGTCAGTATAACCCCAGCATACTTAAGTAGAACTGTGTTTAGTATATCACTGAGAAGTACATAAAAGGTAAACTGAAAGCATACTCACTTCTTTTTAGTTTAAAAGAAATAAACTAATGGTACACTTGAATAAACTTCTTTTCTGTAAGGGTTGCTATGAACCTACTTCTTCATGTCCTGCTTGTTAGCTGATTTTAAGTGCTGGCCAGCTTAGCTGAAACAGCTAACAGCCCTTGTCTAACCAGCAAGCCTGACAACCGAAACTTGAAGATGGGGTACTTAGCAAGAAACACCCTGTAGTCTATATCAAGAGTATCTGTAACCAGCCAGTTTTGCTATATCCAGTGGGTGCTGGCACTCTCCAGCTAGCTAAACTTTGTTTTTCTTTATTAGTTCAAGAACTGAATTACTAGGAAAGTGTTAGACTTAGATATATTCAATCAATGTGAACCAAGTAGAGGCTAAGAGCCAGACGTGAAGGTCGATACACCACAATTTAAAAACTGGATATGTTTTATAGTAAAACTAGGTATATATGTGGCAGCAGTATAGTTTTATGCCACGGTTCGGGAACCACTGGCCAAATCACATATACAGTTGATCCACAAATGCTAATCCACAGTTACTTTATATGCTATTAAATAAAAATAGACTGTGCAATGTTTAAAGTGCACGACCCCATACCAGCATACCAGGTTCACCCCCAGGCCTAACAGTTGCCAAGGTGTTCCTTTCATCAAATGCTTCTATTCTTTCTCTCCAAACACGCATTAAGGATCTTGGCCAATGTTTACTTTATCAGTCGGCAGCACCTGTTTCCTACCTGCCCCTGGCTTGTTCTTGCAGATGTTGTTTTGCGTGTTTGCACATGTTTTTACAAATGAAGCACTGCCGACGCACGAGCACTCACCACATCTATAATCTGGAGCAGCGTGAGTCCCAGTTCCACCACTAGGGGCGCCGAGTCATTGGCTACAGGCCTCTCCAGCCGGTTGTAGTTGGTCAACAGCTCCTTATACAGCCTCCTCTGGTGCTCCCCCTGCAGAGAGTCTACAGAGCCGGGTAAAGAAAGAAAGAGAGAACCAAAGAACGAACGTCAGGACGACATTTAAAACAAGCGCATGTGAGAAACAGAAGGTGGCGGGTTAAGCAGTTAATTAATAGCTCCTCTGATGGATTGACTGCTGCAGGCGGTGATAGACAGCACGGTAATTGAGCCTAATTTGCTGGGGAAGGCAGCCGCTCGGCTCTAGACAAGCACGCGCTGATAAAAGGCAGACAAAAGAGAGGGAGAAGCATAAAAAGATCAAAGAAATATCACAGGAATATTCTTCACTGACACCGTCAGCTTCCATTGAAAGTAATCATACAAACATACAAACTAATAGAGGCTTAATTCAATTCAGCATACACATGTCAGAGGAGATGGTGCCGTGACAAATAGCAGAGGTACTGTTTGTTACTGTTCATATTTCTAAACAATGGCATAATATTTGAGGTCTTCGGCATGACATTAATGAATAAACCAACTTATTTGCTTTTGTTTTGGTTTTTAATGACAGTCTGCACTCGATCTAACACGGGCTCCACAAGTTTATGCAAAGTCCTCTGACCAGCAGGTCAAACTCCCTGGAGAGTCGTCGTCTGAACGTGTGCTTCAATGGAAGACCGTTTTGTACCGTTCAGTCACAAACTTGCTTTGCCTTGTCTGGTCAACAAGGACGTCGTATATAAAAGAATAGATGTCAGTAACACTGCTCACTAGAGACTCGCTTTTATTTGCTCCTGGAAGGATGTCGTTATGTCGTTAGACTGAAGGCTCCAGTGTGATCCTCTATGTAATCCAGTCTTTAACACTTTAACAGTCTTTCTGTACAACAATACAGGACGACAAACCCAAAACAAATGTGATTATCCATTTATCTCTTCAGAGTTATTGTTGTTATTGTTATTATCAGCCACAGATGTCTTTAGTTGAGAGTGACAGACAAACAGAGGCTGTGTTACTGACTGGTCGACGAATGAGAAGCTGTGTTCATGACTGGTAAACCAATCAAGGGCTATGTTCCTGTCTGGTCGACCAATCAGAGGATGTTTTCCCTCCTGATCAGAAAGTAGAGGCTGTTTTCCTGACTGGTCGGCAAATCAGAAGCTATGTTCCTGTCTGGCCAACCAATGAGAAGCTGTGTTACAGACTGGTAAACCAATAAAGGGCTGTATTCCTGATTGGTCAGAAAGCAGAAGCTATGTTCCTGTCTGGCCAACCAATGAGAAACTGTGTTCTTGACTGGTCAGAAATCAGATGCTGTGTTCCTGACTGGTAGACCAATCAGAGGATGTGTTCCAGACTGGTCAGAAAGTAGAGGCTGTGTTCCTGACTGGTTGACAAATCAGAAGCTATGTTCCTGTCTGGCCAACCAGTGAGAAACTGTGTTCCTGACTGGTAAACCAATTAAGGGCTGTATTCCTGATTGGTCAGAAAGCAGAAGCTATGTTCCTGACTGGTCTACCAACCAGAAGCTGTGTTTCTGACTGGTTGACCAATCAAGGGCTGTGTTCCTGACTGGTTGACCAATCAGAGGCTGTGTTCCCGACTGGTCAGAAAGTAGAGGCTGTGTTCCTGACTGGTCGGCAAATCAGAAGCTATGTTCCTGTCTGGCCAACCAGTGAGAAACTGTGTTCTTGACTGGTCAGAAATCAGAGGCTGTGTTCCTAACTGGTAATAGAATCAGATGCTGTGTTCCTGACTGGTTGACCAATTGAGGGCTGTATTCCTGATTGGTCAGAAAGCAGAAACTATGTTCCTGTCTGGCCAACCAATGAGAAACTGTGTTCCTGACTGGTAAACCAATCAAGGGTTGTGCTCCTATCTGGTCAAGCAATCAAGGGCTGTGTTCCTGACTGGTTGACCAATCAAGGGCCAAATTAGAACCAATGTTTTTTCAAAATTCTTGTTTTTTATTATTTCCAAGTGTAAATGAAACTCAGACTATCAGACTTATCAGACTACAGTGTATATATAAAAATGTAGCGGGTACAATAAAATCAATTTGCTGTTTTTTTAATTAATTTGAACTCACAGTTGTCCCATTCTATGATCAGTGTTATGCACTTCCATGGCCTAAGTCCAAGAATTAGGTGGAGTGTCCACATACTTTTGGCCATATTAGAAAGGGTGTTCACATACTCTCAGCCTTTTTCAGTCCTACACTATATGTCTTTCCACAGCTGTGACTGATTCATATGGCGGTGTATGTGGGAAAGGATGGACTCCTGCACTGGACTGGGAATTGGGATGTTACTAATGTTAGGGTTGAGTTTAGCAGATGGCTTTGTGTGTTGGTAAAGTGGGGCAGGGTTACGTAAGTGGAGGAGTAAATCTCCTCTGCTTCAGATGGGACCTGAGAGGGCAGAGCGAAAAGCTTCATTGACACTCTCCTGAGTCCGGCGGGGAATGAGGAAATGATCAGATTAGGGACGTGTGTGTGTACGTTTGTGTGTGTGCACTGATTGAGCTTATGTCTCTGAATCGTTGCAGTCAGCCAGAACACATCCAGGCACGGCGCTCGAACCAAATCTGTTTAAGTTGAGGAATCCTTCAGTGAATGTGCTGACGCTAGCACACTGCGAACTCATGTCATATTAATGACCGCAGTCACCTCTACATACCTCGAGTGTCACCAAAAGTCTTTCTCACGAGGACCTGAAGGGGCCCGGTAACAGGAGCACTGAAAATACACAGTAATTAAGATCCATTAAAGGTTCTGTTACACTTAGACAGAAATTTACTGGGCTCTGTTACACTTTAAATTTTACTGGGCTCTGTTACACTTAGAATTTTACTGGGCTCTGTTTCACTTTAAATTTTACTGGGCTCTGTTACACTTAGAATTTTACTGGGCTCTGTTTCACTTTAAATTTTACTGGGCTCTGTTACACTTTAAATTTTACTGGGCTCTGTTTCACTTTGAATTTTACTGGGCTCTCTTACACTTTAAATTTTACTGGGCTCTGTTACACTTAGAATTTTACTGGGCTCTGTTTCACTTTGAATTTTACTGGGCTCTCTTACACTTTAAATTTTACTGGGCTCTGTTACACTTAGAATTTTACTGGGCTCTGTTACACTTTAAATTTTACTGGGCTCTGTTACACTTAGAATTTTACTGGGCTCTGTTTCACTTTGAATTTTACTGGGCTCTGTTACACTTTAAATTTTACTGGGCTCTGTTTCACTTAAAATTTTACTGGGCTGTGTTACACTTTAAATTTTACTGGGCTCTCTTACACTTTAAATTTTACTGGGCTCTGTTACACTTAGAATTTTACTGGGCTCTGTTACACTTTAAATTTTACTGGGCTCTGTTACACTTAGAATTTTACTGGGCTCTGTTTCACTTTGAATTTTACTGGGCTCTGTTACACTTTAAATTTTACTGGGCTCTGTTACACTTTAAATTTTACTGGGCTCTGTTACACTTAGAATTTTACTGGGCTCTGTTACACTTAGAATTTTACTGGGCTCTGTTACACTTTAAATTTTACTGGGCTCTGTTACACTTTAAATTTTACTGGGCTCTGTTACACTTAGAATTTTACTGGGCTCTGTTACACTTAGAATTTTACTGGGCTCTGTTACACTTTAAATTTTACTGGGCTCTGTTACACTTTAAATTTTACTGGGCTCTGTTACACTTAGAATTTTACTGGGCTCTGTTACACTTAGAATTTTACTGGGCTCTGTTACACTTAATTTTACTGGGCTCTGTTACACTTTAAATTTTACTGGGCTCTGTTACACTTTAAATTTTACTGGGCTCTGTTACACTTTAAATTTTACTGGGCTCTGTTACACTTTAAATTTTGCTGGGCTCTGTTACACTTTAAATTTTACTGGGCTCTGTTACACTTAGAATTTTACTGGGCTCTGTTTCACTTTAAATTTTACTGGGCTCTGTTACACTTTAAATTTTACTGGGCTCTGTTACACTTAGAATTTTACTGGGCTCTGTTACACTTAGAATTTTACTGGGCTCTGTTACACTTAGAATTTTACTGGGCTCTGTTACACTTAGAATTTTACTGGGCTCTGTTACACTTTGAATTTTACTGGGCTCTGTTACACTTAAAATTTTACTGGGCTCTGTTACACTTAAAATTTTACTGGGCTCTGTTACACTTTAAATTTTACTGGGCTCTGTTACACTTAAAATTTTACTGGGCTCTGTTTCACTTTGAATTTTACTGGGCTCTGTTACACTTTAAATTTTACTGGGCTCTGTTACACTTAGAATTTTACTGGGCTCTGTTACACTTTAAATTTTACTGGGCTCTGTTACACTTAGAATTTTACTGGGCTCTGTTTCACTTTGAATTTTACTGGGCTCTGTTACACTTTAAATTTTACTGGGCTCTGTTACACTTAGAATTTTACTGGGCTCTGTTTCACTTTGAATTTTACTGGGCTCTGTTACACTTTAAATTTTACTGGGCTCTGTTACACCTAGAATTTTACTGGGCTCTGTTACACTTAGAATTTTACTGGGCTCTGTTACACTTAGAATTTTACTGGGCTCTGTTACACTTTAAATTTTACTGGGCTCTGTTACACTTAGAATTTTACTGGGCTCTGTTTCACTTTAAATTTTACTGGGCTCTGTTACACTTTAAATTTTACTGGGCTCTGTTTCACTTTGAATTTTACTGGGCTCTCTTACACTTTAAATTTTACTGGGCTCTGTTACACTTAGAATTTTACTGGGCTCTGTTTCACTTTGAATTTTACTGGGCTCTCTTACACTTTAAATTTTACTGGGCTCTGTTACACTTAGAATTTTACTGGGCTCTGTTACACTTTAAATTTTACTGGGCTCTGTTACACTTAGAATTTTACTGGGCTCTGTTTCACTTTGAATTTTACTGGGCTCTGTTACACTTTAAATTTTACTGGGCTCTGTTACACTTAAAATTTTACTGGGCTGTGTTACACTTTAAATTTTACTGGGCTCTCTTACACTTAGAATTTTACTGGGCTCTGTTTCACTTTAAATTTTACTGGGCTCTGTTACACTTTAAATTTTACTGGGCTCTGTTACACTTAGAATTTTACTGGGCTCTGTTACACTTAGAATTTTACTGGGCTCTGTTACACTTTAAATTTTACTGGGCTCTGTTACACTTAGAATTTTACTGGGCTCTGTTACACTTTAAATTTTACTGGGCTCTGTTACACTTTAAATTTTACTGGGCTCTGTTACACTTAGAATTTTACTGGGCTCTGTTTCACTTTAAATTTTACTGGGCTCTGTTACACTTTAAATTTTACTGGGTTCTGTTACACTTAGAATTTTACTGGGCTCTGTTACACTTAGAATTTTACTGGGCTCTGTTACACTTAGAATTTTACTGGGCTCTGTTTCACTTTGAATTTTACTGGGCTCTGTTACACTTAAAATTTTACTGGGCTCTGTTACACTTAAAATTTTACTGGGCTCTGTTACACTTAAAATTTTACTGGGCTGTGTTACACTTTAAATTTTACTGGGCTCTCTTACACTTTAAATTTTACTGGGCTCTGTTACACTTAGAATTTTACTGGGCTCTGTTACACTGTAAATTTTACTGGGCTCTGTTACACTTAGAATTTTACTGGGCTCTGTTTCACTTTGAATTTTACTGGGCTCTGTTACACTTTAAATTGTACTGGGCTCTGTTACACTTTAAATTTTACTGGGCTCTGTTACACTTAGAATTTTACTGGGCTCTGTTTCACTTTAAATTTTACTGGGCTCTGTTACACTTTAAATTTTACTGGGCTCTGTTTCACTTTGAATTTTACTGGGCTCTCTTACACTTTAAATTTTTACTGGGCTCTGTTACACTTAGAATTTTACTGGGCTCTGTTTCACTTTGAATTTTACTGGGCTCTCTTACACTTTAAATTTTACTGGGCTCTGTTACACTTAGAATTTTACTGGGCTCTGTTACACTTTAAATTTTACTGGGCTCTGTTACACTTAGAATTTTACTGGGCTCTGTTTCACTTTGAATTTTACTGGGCTCTGTTACACTTTAAATTTTACTGGGCTCTGTTACACTTAAAATTTTACTGGGCTCTGTTACACTTTAAATTTTACTGGGCTCTGTTACACTTAGAATTTTACTGGGCTCTGTTACACTTAGAATTTTACTGGGCTCTGTTACACTTTAAATTTTACTGGGCTCTGTTACACTTAGAATTTTACTGGGCTCTGTTACACTTTAAATTTTACTGGGCTCTGTTACACTTTAAATTTTACTGGGCTCTGTCACACTTAGAATTTTACTGGGCTCTGTTACACTTAGAATTTTACTGGGCTCTGTTACACTTTAAATTTTACTGGGCTCTGTTACACTTTAAATTTTACTGGGCTCTGTTACACTTAGAATTTTACTGGGCTCTGTTACACTTAGAATTTTACTGGGCTCTGTTACACTTTAAATTTTACTGGGCTCTGTTACACTTTAAATTTTACTGGGCTCTGTTACACTTAGAATTTTACTGGGCTCTGTTACACTTAGAATTTTACTGGGCTCTGTTACACTTAATTTTACTGGGCTCTGTTACACTTTAAATTTTACTGGGCTCTGTTACACTTTAAATTTTACTGGGCTCTGTTACACTTTAAATTTTACTGGGCTCTGTTACACTTTAAATTTTGCTGGGCTCTGTTACACTTTAAATTTTACTGGGCTCTGTTACACTTAGAATTTTACTGGGCTCTGTTTCACTTTAAATTTTACTGGGCTCTGTTACACTTTAAATTTTACTGGGCTCTGTTACACTTAGAATTTTACTGGGCTCTGTTACACTTAGAATTTTACTGGGCTCTGTTACACTTAGAATTTTACTGGGCTCTGTTTCACTTTGAATTTTACTGGGCTCTGTTACACTTAAAATTTTACTGGGCTCTGTTACACTTAAAATTTTACTGGGCTCTGTTACACTTTAAATTTTACTGGGCTCTGTTACACTTAAAATTTTACTGGGCTCTGTTTCACTTTGAATTTTACTGGGCTCTGTTACACTTTAAATTTTACTGGGCTCTGTTACACTTAGAATTTTACTGGGCTCTGTTACACTTTAAATTTTACTGGGCTCTGTTACACTTAGAATTTTACTGGGCTCTGTTTCACTTTGAATTTTACTGGGCTCTGTTACACTTTAAATTTTACTGGGCTCTGTTACACTTAGAATTTTACTGGGCTCTGTTTCACTTTGAATTTTACTGGGCTCTGTTACACTTTAAATTTTACTGGGCTCTGTTACACCTTGAATTTTACTGGGCTCTGTTACACTTAGAATTTTACTGGGCTCTGTTACACTTAGAATTTTACTGGGCTCTGTTTCACTTTGAATTTTACTGGGCTCTCTTACACTTAAAATTTTACTGGGCTCTGTTACACTTAATTTTACTGGGCTCTGTTACACTTTAAATTTTACTGGGCTCTGTTACACTTTAAATTTTACTGGGCTCTGTTACACTTTAAATTTTACTGGGCTCTGTTACACTTTAAATTTTGCTGGGCTCTGTTACACTTTAAATTTTACTGGGCTCTGTTACACTTAGAATTTTACTGGGCTCTGTTTCACTTTAAATTTTACTGGGCTCTGTTACACTTTAAATTTTACTGGGCTCTGTTACACTTAGAATTTTACTGGGCTCTGTTACACTTAGAATTTTACTGGGCTCTGTTACACTTAGAATTTTACTGGGCTCTGTTTCACTTTGAATTTTACTGGGCTCTGTTACACTTAAAATTTTACTGGGCTCTGTTACACTTAAAATTTTACTGGGCTCTGTTACACTTTAAATTTTACTGGGCTCTGTTACACTTAAAATTTTACTGGGCTCTGTTTCACTTTGAATTTTACTGGGCTCTGTTACACTTTAAATTTTACTGGGCTCTGTTACACTTAGAATTTTACTGGGCTCTGTTACACTTAGAATTTTACTGGGCTCTGTTACACTTAGAATTTTACTGGGCTCTGTTACACTTTAAATTTTACTGGGCTCTGTTACACTTTAAATTTTACTGGGCTCTGTTACACTTAGAATTTTACTGGGCTCTGTTACACTTAGAATTTTACTGGGCTCTGTTACACTTTAAATTTTACTGGGCTCTGTTACACTTTAAATTTTACTGGGCTCTGTTACACTTAGAATTTTACTGGGCTCTGTTACACTTAGAATTTTACTGGGCTCTGTTACACTTAATTTTACTGGGCTCTGTTACACTTTAAATTTTACTGGGCTCTGTTACACTTTAAATTTTACTGGGCTCTGTTACACTTTAAATTTTACTGGGCTCTGTTACACTTTAAATTTTGCTGGGCTCTGTTACACTTTAAATTTTACTGGGCTCTGTTACACTTAGAATTTTACTGGGCTCTGTTTCACTTTAAATTTTACTGGGCTCTGTTACACTTTAAATTTTACTGGGCTCTGTTACACTTAGAATTTTACTGGGCTCTGTTACACTTAGAATTTTACTGGGCTCTGTTACACTTAGAATTTTACTGGGCTCTGTTACACTTAGAATTTTACTGGGCTCTGTTACACTTTGAATTTTACTGGGCTCTGTTACACTTAAAATTTTACTGGGCTCTGTTACACTTAAAATTTTACTGGGCTCTGTTACACTTTAAATTTTACTGGGCTCTGTTACACTTAAAATTTTACTGGGCTCTGTTTCACTTTGAATTTTACTGGGCTCTGTTACACTTTAAATTTTACTGGGCTCTGTTACACTTAGAATTTTACTGGGCTCTGTTACACTTTAACTTTTACTGGGCTCTGTTACACTTAGAATTTTACTGGGCTCTGTTTCACTTTGAATTTTACTGGGCTCTGTTACACTTTAAATTTTACTGGGCTCTGTTACACTTAGAATTTTACTGGGCTCTGTTTCACTTTGAATTTTACTGGGCTCTGTTACACTTTAAATTTTACTGGGCTCTGTTACACCTAGAATTTTACTGGGCTCTGTTACACTTAGAATTTTACTGGGCTCTGTTACACTTAGAATTTTACTGGGCTCTGTTACACTTTAAATTTTACTGGGCTCTGTTACACTTAGAATTTTACTGGGCTCTGTTTCACTTTAAATTTTACTGGGCTCTGTTACACTTTAAATTTTACTGGGCTCTGTTTCACTTTGAATTTTACTGGGCTCTCTTACACTTTAAATTTTACTGGGCTCTGTTACACTTAGAATTTTACTGGGCTCTGTTTCACTTTGAATTTTACTGGGCTCTCTTACACTTTAAATTTTACTGGGCTCTGTTACACTTAGAATTTTACTGGGCTCTGTTACACTTTAAATTTTACTGGGCTCTGTTACACTTAGAATTTTACTGGGCTCTGTTTCACTTTGAATTTTACTGGGCTCTGTTACACTTTAAATTTTACTGGGCTCTGTTACACTTAAAATTTTACTGGGCTGTGTTACACTTTAAATTTTACTGGGCTCTCTTACACTTAGAATTTTACTGGGCTCTGTTTCACTTTAAATTTTACTGGGCTCTGTTACACTTTAAATTTTACTGGGCTCTGTTACACTTAGAATTTTACTGGGCTCTGTTACACTTAGAATTTTACTGGGCTCTGTTACACTTTAAATTTTACTGGGCTCTGTTACACTTAGAATTTTACTGGGCTCTGTTACACTTTAAATTTTACTGGGCTCTGTTACACTTTAAATTTTACTGGGCTCTGTTACACTTAGAATTTTACTGGGCTCTGTTTCACTTTAAATTTTACTGGGCTCTGTTACACTTTAAATTTTACTGGGCTCTGTTACACTTAGAATTTTACTGGGCTCTGTTACACTTAGAATTTTACTGGGCTCTGTTACACTTAGAATTTTACTGGGCTCTGTTTCACTTTGAATTTTACTGGGCTCTGTTACACTTAAAATTTTACTGGGCTCTGTTACACTTAAAATTTTACTGGGCTCTGTTACACTTAAAATTTTACTGGGCTGTGTTACACTTTAAATTTTACTGGGCTCTCTTACACTTTAAATTTTACTGGGCTCTGTTACACTTAGAATTTTACTGGGCTCTGTTACACTGTAAATTTTACTGGGCTCTGTTACACTTAGAATTTTACTGGGCTCTGTTTCACTTTGAATTTTACTGGGCTCTGTTACACTTTAAATTGTACTGGGCTCTGTTACACTTTAAATTTTACTGGGCTCTGTTACACTTAGAATTTTACTGGGCTCTGTTTCACTTTAAATTTTACTGGGCTCTGTTACACTTTAAATTTTACTGGGCTCTGTTTCACTTTGAATTTTACTGGGCTCTCTTACACTTTAAATTTTTACTGGGCTCTGTTACACTTAGAATTTTACTGGGCTCTGTTTCACTTTGAATTTTACTGGGCTCTCTTACACTTTAAATTTTACTGGGCTCTGTTACACTTAGAATTTTACTGGGCTCTGTTACACTTTAAATTTTACTGGGCTCTGTTACACTTAGAATTTTACTGGGCTCTGTTTCACTTTGAATTTTACTGGGCTCTGTTACACTTTAAATTTTACTGGGCTCTGTTACACTTAAAATTTTACTGGGCTGTGTTACACTTTAAATTTTACTGGGCTCTCTTACACTTTAAATTTTACTGGGCTCTGTTACACTTAGAATTTTACTGGGCTCTGTTACACTTTAAATTTTACTGGGCTCTGTTACACTTAGAATTTTACTGGGCTCTGTTTCACTTTGAATTTTACTGGGCTCTGTTACACTTTAAATTTTACTGGGCTCTGTTACACTTTAAATTTTACTGGGCTCTGTCACACTTAGAATTTTACTGGGCTCTGTTACACTTAGAATTTTACTGGGCTCTGTTACACTTTAAATTTTACTGGGCTCTGTTACACTTTAAATTTTACTGGGCTCTGTTACACTTAGAATTTTACTGGGCTCTGTTACACTTAGAATTTTACTGGGCTCTGTTACACTTTAAATTTTACTGGGCTCTGTTACACTTTAAATTTTACTGGGCTCTGTTACACTTAGAATTTTACTGGGCTCTGTTACACTTAGAATTTTACTGGGCTCTGTTACACTTAATTTTACTGGGCTCTGTTACACTTTAAATTTTACTGGGCTCTGTTACACTTTAAATTTTACTGGGCTCTGTTACACTTTAAATTTTACTGGGCTCTGTTACACTTTAAATTTTGCTGGGCTCTGTTACACTTTAATTTTTACTGGGCTCTGTTACACTTAGAATTTTACTGGGCTCTGTTTCACTTTAAATTTTACTGGGCTCTGTTACACTTTAAATTTTACTGGGCTCTGTTACACTTAGAATTTTACTGGGCTCTGTTACACTTAGAATTTTACTGGGCTCTGTTACACTTAGAATTTTACTGGGCTCTGTTTCACTTTGAATTTTACTGGGCTCTGTTACACTTAAAATTTTACTGGGCTCTGTTACACTTAAAATTTTACTGGGCTCTGTTACACTTAAAATTTTACTGGGCTCTGTTTCACTTTGAATTTTACTGGGCTCTGTTACACTTTAAATTTTACTGGGCTCTGTTACACTTAGAATTTTACTGGGCTCTGTTACACTTTAAATTTTACTGGGCTCTGTTACACTTAGAATTTTACTGGGCTCTGTTTCACTTTGAATTTTACTGGGCTCTGTTACACTTTAAATTTTACTGGGCTCTGTTACACTTAGAATTTTACTGGGCTCTGTTTCACTTTGAATTTTACTGGGCTCTGTTACACTTTAAATTTTACTGGGCTCTGTTACACCTTGAATTTTACTGGGCTCTGTTACACTTAGAATTTTACTGGGCTCTGTTACACTTAGAATTTTACTGGGCTCTGTTTCACTTTGAATTTTACTGGGCTCTCTTACACTTAAAATTTTACTGGGCTCTGTTACACTTAATTTTACTGGGCTCTGTTACACTTTAAATTTTACTGGGCTCTGTTACACTTTAAATTTTACTGGGCTCTGTTACACTTTAAATTTTACTGGGCTCTGTTACACTTTAAATTTTGCTGGGCTCTGTTACACTTTAAATTTTACTGGGCTCTGTTACACTTAGAATTTTACTGGGCTCTGTTTCACTTTAAATTTTACTGGGCTCTGTTACACTTTAAATTTTACTGGGCTCTGTTACACTTAGAATTTTACTGGGCTCTGTTACACTTAGAATTTTACTGGGCTCTGTTACACTTAGAATTTTACTGGGCTCTGTTACACTTAGAATTTTACTGGGCTCTGTTTCACTTTGAATTTTACTGGGCTCTGTTACACTTAAAATTTTACTGGGCTCTGTTACACTTAAAATTTTACTGGGCTCTGTTACACTTTAAATTTTACTGGGCTCTGTTACACTTAAAATTTTACTGGGCTCTGTTTCACTTTGAATTTTACTGGGCTCTGTTACACTTTAAATTTTACTGGGCTCTGTTACACTTAGAATTTTACTGGGCTCTGTTACACTTTAAATTTTACTGGGCTCTGTTACACTTAGAATTTTACTGGGCTCTGTTTCACTTTGAATTTTACTGGGCTCTGTTACACTTTAAATTTTACTGGGCTCTGTTACACTTAGAATTTTACTGGGCTCTGTTTCACTTTGAATTTTACTGGGCTCTGTTACACTTTAAATTTTACTGGGCTCTGTTACACCTAGAATTTTACTGGGCTCTGTTACACTTAGAATTTTACTGGGCTCTGTTACACTTAGAATTTTACTGGGCTCTGTTTCACTTTGAATTTTACTGGGCTCTGTTACACTTAAAATTTTACTGGGCTCTGTTACACTTAAAATTTTACTGGGCTCTGTTACACTTAAAATTTTTCTGGGCTCTGTTACACTTAAAATTTTACTGGGCTCTGTTTCACTTTGAATTTTACTGGGCTCTGTTACACTTTGAATTTTACTGGGCTCTGTTACACTTTAAATTTTACTGGGCTCTGTTACACTTAGAATTTTACTGGGCTCTGTTACACTTTAAATTTTACTGGGCTCTGTTACACTTAGAATTTTACTGGGCTCTGTTACACTTAGAATTTTACTGGGCTCTGTTACACTTTAAATTTTACTGGGCTCTGTTACACTTTAAATTTTACTGGGCTCTGTTACACTTTGAATTTCACTGGGCTCTGTTACACTTTAATTTTTACTGGGCTCTGTTACACTTTAAATTTTACTGGGCTTTGTCACACTTAGACAGAATTTTACTGAGCTTTGTTACACTTAGATAGAATTTTGCTGGGCTCTGTTACACATAGACAGAATTTTAATGGGCTCTGTTACACTTAGACAGAATTTTAATGGGCTTTCTTACACATAAACAGAGTTTTACTGGGCTCTGTTACACCTAGACAGAATTTCACTGGGCTCTGTTATACTTAGACAGAATTTCACTGGGCTCTGTTATACTTAGACAGAATTTTACTGGGCTTTGTTACACTTTGACAGACTTTTACTGGGCTCTGTTAGACTTAGACAGAATTTTACTGAGCTTTATTATACTTAGACACAATTTTAATGGGCTCTGTTACACTTAGACAGAATTTTACTGGGCTTTGTTACACTTTGACAGAATTTTACTGGGCTCTGTTAGACTTAGACAGAATTTTACTGAGCTTTATTATACTTAGACACAATTTTAATGGGCTCTGTTATACTTAGACAGAATTTTACTGGGCTTTGTTACACTTTGACAGAATTTTACTGGGCTCTGTTAGACTTAGACAGAATTTTACTGAGCTTTATTATACTTAGACACAATTTTAATGGGCTCTGTTACACTTAGACAGAATTTTACTGGGCTTTGTTACACTTGGACACCATTTTAATGGGCTCTGTTACACATAGACAAAATTTTAATGAGCTCTTACACCTAGACAGAATTTTACTGGGCTCTGTTACACTTAGACAGTATTTTACTGGGCTTTGTTACACTTGGACAACATTTTAATGGGCTCTGTTACACATAGACATAATTTTACTGGGCTCTGTTATACTTAGACACAATTTTAATGGGCTCTGTTACACATAGACAGTATTTTACTGGGCTCTGTTAGACTTAGACAGAATTTTACTGGCCTCTGTTACACCTAAACAGAATTTTACTGGGCTCTTTTATACTTAGACAGAATTTTACTTTTGTAAAATTTTTAATTTGTTATATATATTTTTTTTATTTGTTTAAATACTTTGTGAATCAAGTTATTGTATTGTCATGTTTCTCTTGTATAGAAGATATACATACAGCATACATAATATTCCACTCCAGGAACATCATAATAACTGCTTAGCAAACATAACAAGACACCATAGCCACCACCTAACACCCTCTAGCAATAATAGGGAATTACTGACGCTGTATTAAACCTAAATATTAAGTTTTTCATATTGCATACAAAATAATATGATTAGATTGAGCGGAAGCCCCGCAGGAAGCATTTTGATTAGGACCCTTAATATGTTTGGAAATGCTGATGGCTATAAGCTTTCAGTTTTGAACTAACAAGGAAAACTTCCGACATCTCCGCTGACTGAGTGCGTTTGAGAACACTGTGGAGAGCTATTGCTGTAAGAGCCCCACTGACAGGTGAGCTTCCAGCCATGAAGGTCACTCGAGCAGGTGAGTGGAGCAGCATTAACATTAACCCTCCTCTTAAATAATGAATACACTTCTCTTTGTCTCCTGAAGAGAACCACTGCCTCCAGCAGCCTCCGTCAGTCAGGCTGACCCAGACATGACGTTTTATTGGCAAGGTTAAAACTCTTTCAGCCCCGGATAAACAGACCTCCTCAGATTGCATCACTTCTCCAGACGGGCTGTTCGGAGAGCAGCCTGCTCCGCTCCTGACTGAGTCACATTAAGCACCGTTACGGACACGTACCTCGCAAACTAAGTGAAGCGGAGTAATCAGAAACACAAACAGCCGCAGAAAACAGACGAACGAGCAGAACAAAGGACAAATATATGGTCACATGAGTTCAGAACAGACCAAACAAAGCATATATAAACAAAGCAAGCACACCCGAGCATGTAAACACACGAGCCATACGTTTAAACACTGCAGGAGAAAAAACACAAACACTGACATTTACAGCCTAAACAAATATAAAGAAGTCTCGTTGGGGGTGGGGTGTAAGAGGTTGAGGGGGTGGGGGTTGATGGGCACAGATTACACTCATAGGCGCACCATACATTACCTGTATTAACCTATTCACTTATTAAAGAGTTTAAACTTTTATTTCATTTCATATTTTATTTATCTCTTCTCTGATGGCCGCTACTGGTGGCTACTGGTGGTTGGGTGATGAAGGCCGGATCAAACAGAATGTTGTTACGCTCAGGTCTGCTGTGTGGTTTGGGTAGAATTTCGTTTCGAATATGATGATGCGGTTCATTTTAGAGCTGATTTTGCTTAAACAGGTTTATGTGATTAAGTCCAGTTTTGGACACATACCTTATACAGAATTATATACACAAAATTCTGTTGGGTTCAGGTTGTGCTTGGACAGAATTCTGTTGGGTTGGGGTTACACTTGGACAGAATTTTGTTGGGTTGGGGTTACACTTGGACAGAATTCTGGGTTGGGGTTACACTTGGACAGAATTCTGTTGGGTTGGGGTTACACTTGGACAGAATTCTGTTGGGTTGGGGTTACACTTGGACAGAATTCTGGGTTGGGGTTACACTTGGACAGAATTCTGTTGGGTTGGGGTTACACTTGGACAGAATTCTGGGTTGGGGTTACACTTGGACAGAATTCTGTTGGGTTCGGGTTACACTTGGACAGAATTCTGTTGGGTTCGGGTTACACTTGGACAGAATTTCATTGGGTTAGTGTTGCACTTGGACAGAATTCTGTTGGGTTGGGGTTACACTTGGACAGAATTCTGGGTTGGGGTTACACTTGGACAGAATTCTGTTGGGTTCGGGTTACACTTGGACAGAATTCTGGGTTGGGGTTACACTTGGACAGAATTCTGTTGGGTTCGGGTTACACTTGGACAGAATTCTGTTGGGTTCGGGTTACACTTGGACAGAATTTCATTGGGTTAGTGTTGCACTTGGACAGAATTCTGTTGGGTTTGGGTTACACTTGGACAGAATTCTGTTGGGTTCAGATTGCACTTGGACAGAATTTTGCTAGGTTCAGGTTACACTTGGATAGAATTCTGTTGGGTTTGGGTTACACTTGGACAGAATTCTGGGTTTGGGTTACACTTGGACAGAATTCTGTTGGGTTTGGGTTACACTTGGACAGAATTCTGGGTTTGGGTTACACTTGGATAGAATTCTGTTGGGTTTGGGTTACACTTGGACAGAATTCTGTTGGGTTTGGGTTACACTTGGACAGAATTCTGGGTTTGGGTTACACTTGGATAGAATTCTGTTGGGTTTGGGTTACACTTGGACAGAATTCTGGGTTTGGGTTACACTTGGACAGAATTCTGGGTTGGGTTTACACTTGGACAGAATTCTGCTGGGCTCTGTTGCACTTGGACAGAATTTGTACAGTTTTTTCCAGAACTGGATCAGTTTTAGGCTCAAACCATGATGGTGTGCTTCAGGCTGGTTTTGGACAGGTTCTGTCTTAGGTCCAGCTCTAAAACATTTGGCCAGCCTCAGGTCAGTTTCAGACTCGAAACATAGTCATGTGGTTTGGGTCGGGCCAGGACACAAAATGTCATGCTATGATTTGGGTACCCAGCCCATTAAAGCTCTAATATGGACCCTGTGTCTGGATGTAGTGGCCTGCAGCTTGTAAAATGAAGTAAATGTTGCAGAAAAAGAAATATTGTTACATGTACTGTCTCTTCTATTGCACCTGTGTCCTCGAGTTCCATGATATTATATGTTTGCCCCTAGGAAGGACATCCATGAGATCAGCAGGATCTCCAGGAATTGGCGCTGTCCTGATGAGGCCTGGAAAATGAAATCACTCTGAATTGATGTTTATACTAATGCAGTGGATGAAAAAGCAGGCAGGGCTGAATAAGGCCACGGTGACGGCCATTCTGAGGAGCAGGAGGAGGACAGACACAGAGAGTGTGAAAAGATTGAGACCAGGACGCAGTGGCTGAGAGGGGAGCTCTGAGATGGAGGGAAGGGATGAAGAGATAGAGGAAGACTGGGCACAGACTTTAAAAGGTAGGGAGCGAGGGAAGCCCTGTGGTGAGAGGACTTTAAAGGAATCGAAGCAGAGCCATACCTCTTCATCTCTCCTGGCCCACGATATCATCTTCTGATGGAAGGAATGTATGTGTGTGATGTTCTCTCACTCTCCAGACCTTGTACGGGAGCTCATTTCACAGGAAGTGCGATTATTCCAGCCCAACTTAAAAGCCCAGAGCCCAGATCAGAAAGTCCGGAGCCATAAATTGACCCTAATCTTGCCGCGAAAATGTAAGAGGGGGGAAAAAAAACGACAGACGCAATATTTCCTTCCCTGCCGTGGATTATTCACAAATCATTTTATATGGGAACCTGATTAGCGGTGAGATATTCTTTTATTCAGCCATTAAATCAGTCCGTTTTATAACACAATGGGTCTTTCGCATGATGAAAGGAGGACGAGAGCGAGAGAGATGGAGAGAAAGAGAGAGAGAGATGGAGAGAGAGAAATCCCCGTGGAATAAATGGGTCAGTGCTCTCGCTGTAGGATTGTGTTCTACTCCAGCTTAGCCCTCTTTAAAGGCTTGAATGACTAGCACGTCCCTCTATCCCCTCCAAAAAAAAAAAAGAAGAGGAGCGAAAAAGATGAAACGCAATCTCCGCAATTGATTCACTCGATAAAAGCCAGATTGAAGGCACAAAAGGGAGAGCAGAGGTTGCTCCGATACATTCTCCTGGAGGGGTCCGCGCTCTTTCTAGAAGGGTCCGCGCTCTCAGGTGAAATAGCTGCTGACTTCTAACAGCAGAATTAAAGACTTTCAACATTCGCTTTTCCCTCAAACGAGCCACAGTCACTGACCTGTTCCACCTGCCCATCCACTTTTACCTTTATTTAAGACCTCCAAGGGGCCCGATTAAGGGGTCCTTTTTAGGGCTGCAGAAGTGGTCAGTAATTTAATGGTCAATATCCATGTTTTAAAAAATGGCATGTATAGAAATTCCACACATACAGTTAATTTATGGGAAAATAGAAAAAACGATTCACAGACGCTTGTGTTCATTTTAATGGCTGTTGCTGTTATTAAGATGGTATGACTGTATGTGGGAATAACTAGTGAAACTACTGAATTGTAAGAGATTTAAATTTTTTACAGTTTCTTGGCATCAAAGATCATTTTACTGGTAAGTAGTAGGTTATGTCTGCACTCCTTATACAGGACTTCCCACAAAAAAAAAAATTATATATATATATGTATGTGGAGTGGGCATGTTCTCCCTGTGATTAAGTGGGTTTCCTCCAGGTACTCCAGTTTCCTGCCACAGTCTAAACACATGCATGTTAGGTTGATCACTCTCTCTAAACTGCCCGTAGTTGTGAGTGTGTGTTGGCCGTGTGATGGATTGATGACCTGTCCGCAGCCCGATGATGCTGGGATTAGCTCCAGCCCCCTCTGTGATCCCAAGTAGTGGGATAAAGCAGAAGATAACAGGTGGATGGAATATATATATATATATATATATATATATATATATATATATATGTGTGTGTGTGTGTGTGCTTTATTTATAGCCATTTTTATAATGAAACAGTTATTGACCATTCAATTTTACATTACTTTTACAGTTTTTTTTGGGGGGGGTTATAAAAATAGATTTTGTGAATTTGCACTTTCATTTCTTCACAAGAAATAGAATAGAACAGAATAGAACTCCAGTCTACAGTATAGAAACCCACTAAACTTTAAACATGAGAGTAAAGGCCACTTTAGTAGCCTTGGTGTATCCTGTTTACTGAAGTAGTCTAGTATCAGCATCTTATACCATCAGCTACTGAAACACCAACACATCACACATACCGTTCAGTATATTTCAGTAAAACTTGTTTCTTTCACTTCAAATAAAAACAAGGGCTACATTAAAAAAAAACTGAATGCATTTGAAAAAAGTGCATCTTAAAGTTTTTATTTATGGAGAAAGTAAATAAAACGTGCCTCTTCTTGTTAACTCAGCTTCACAGATTGACATGTTGGTTGTACAGAGCGGTATTCTCCAAAACTAGACCTGCTCGGTCCATTCCAGAACCGTTCCTGTTAAACACTCAGTTTTCTCTGTTCACTTTTCTGTTTTTAGAGCTCGTTATTCTTTCTGACTCGCTTTAGTCTCCGATTCTCAATAGTTTATCGCTTTGGGTCCGCATTGGACAACGTCTGGGTCTGGATCCGGACCGCGGTCCGCCTATTAGTGACCTCTGGTATAATGTAAGGTGGTCACCCAGGTGGGGAAGAGAACCCCAGTCTACAGCATAGAAACCCACTAAGCTATACACATGACAGTTAAGGTAGTCTTAACCAAGGACTCTCATTGGTATAGTGTAAAGTGGTCATCCAGGTGGGGAAGAGAAGCCCAGTCTACAGCAGAGTAACCCACTAAACTATACACTTGAGAGTTAAGGTAGTCTTAACCAAGAACTACTATTGGTATAGTGTAAGGTGGTCACCCAGGTGGGAGTGGAACCCCAGTCTAGAGCACAGAAACCCACTTAACTATACACAAGACAGTTAAGGTAGTCTTAAGTGTAAGGTGGTCACCCAGGTGGGTAATAGAACCCCAGTCTACAGCATAGAAACCCACTAAGCTGTACACATGACAGTTAAGGTAGTCTTAACCAAGGACTATAATTGGTATAGTACAAGGTGGTCACCCAGGTGGGAAATAGAACCCCAGTCTACAGCATAGAAACCCACTAAGCTATACACATGACAGTTAAGGTAGTCTTAACCAAGGACTACTATTGATATAGTGTAAGGTGGTCACCCAGGTGGGAGTAGAACCCCAGTCTACAGCATAGAAACCTACTAAGCTATACACATGACAGTTAAGGTAGTCTTAACCAAGGACTACTATTGGTATAGTGTAAGGTGGTCACCCAGGTGGGAGTGGAACCCCAGTCTAGAGCACAGAAACCCACTTAACTATACACAAGACAGTTAAGGTAGTCTTAACCAAGGACTACTATTGGTATAGTATAATGTGGTCACCCAGGTGGGGAAGAGAACCCCAGTCTACAGCATAGAAACCCACTAAGCTATACACTTGACAGTTAAGGTAGTCTTAACCAAGGACTCTAATTGGTATAGTACAAGGTGGTTACCCAGGTGGGGAAGAGAACCCCAGTCTACAGCAGAGTAACCCACTAAACTATACACTTGACAGTTAAGGTAGTCTTAACCAAGGACTCTCATTGGTATAGTGTAAGGTGGTCACCCAGGTGGGAAATAGAACCCCAGTCTACAGCATAGAAACCCACTAAGCTATACACATGACAGTTAAGGTAATCTTAACCAAGGACTCTTATTGGTATAGTGTAAGGTGGTCACCCAAGTGGGAGTAGAACCCCAGTCTACAGCATAGAAACCCACTAAGCTATACACATGACAGTTAAGGTAGTCTTAACCAAGGACTACTATTGGTATAGTGTAAGGTGGTCACCCAGGTGGGAGTGGAACCCCAGTCTAGAGCACAGAAACCCACTTAACTATACACTTGACAGTTAAGGTAGTCTTAACCAAGGACTACTATTGGTATAGTATAAGGTGGTCACCCAGGTGGGGAAGAGAACCCCAGTCTACAGCAGAGTAACCCACTTAACTATACACTTGACAGTTAAGGTAGTCTTAACCAAGGACTACTATTGGTATAGTATAAGGTGGTCACCCAGGTGGGAGTAGAACCCCAGTCTACAGCATAGAAACCCACTAAACTATACACATGACAGTTAAGGTAGTCTTAACCAAGGACTACTATTGGTATAGTGTAAGGTGGTCACCCAGGTGGGAGTGGAACCCCAGTCTAGAGCACAGAAACCCACTTAACTATACACAAGACAGTTAAGGTAGTCTTAACCAAGGACTACTATTGGTATAGTATAAGGTGGTCACCCAGGTGGGAGTAGAACCCCAGTCTACAGCATAGAAACCCACTAAACTATACACATGACAGTTAAGGTAGTCTTAAGTGTAAGGTGGTCACCCAGGTGGGGAAGAGAACCCCAGTCTACAGCATAGAAACCCACTAAACTATACATTTGACAGTTAAGGTAGTCTCTTATTGGTAGTGTAAGGTGGTCACCCAGATGGGGAATAGAATCCCACTCTACAGCATGTAGGGCAGCAGTGTAATCACTACACTCCACAAACCAAGACATACACAGTGCAGTTTTGTGTGTTCAGTGTTTGAAACCAGATGGACGTGTCTCGTCTCAATCTGAACAGCAGTTCTGGACCATGTGGATTGTTATCACTTGTTGACTGAGGTTGAGTGAAATGTGTCCAGCCCTGCCTGTAGGACCCGTAACAGCCTAGGACATTTTGTACTTTGTCCCTATGCAGAAGCAGCAACATACAGATTAGAGGACTTGCCTAATGTGTTGTTGGCGCTTCTGGCCACTTATAACCGTTTGTAACTGTCATGAAATATTTCAGTGGGGGGAGCGGTTGGGGGCGACCGAACAAGGGAAACAATTCAGAGCGTCAGCGCGCTCCCATTGAGCTACATGCCTGAGACAGGATGATTCAGTATTAAAAGGCGACGCTGAAAGCTTGTGGGGGCCTGGCTCGGGTCTGTCCTGTACAGATAATACGGGCCGCAGCGAAAGATTCTCCCTGCTTTTGTCTGAGGAGCTTTTGAGGAGTGAAACAGTGACGGCTATTATAGCACACTGTATAGGCCACAACGGAGGGTTAAAACAGGGTGGGCGTGTGTGTTTATGTGTTTGCGTGTGTGCTTGCGTCCAAGAAACCGGGATGCGTAAACAGCTGTTCTTGTTTTAGGCTATTAAGAAAGTCAAACAGAAGAAGCTGCTCTTGTAGCACAGATACACAGCAAATAGTTTTCGCGGCCAATGAGCACCAGCGCGGCGCGGCAGACGAAAACAAACACAATGCAGATTTCTATTTCTACCCAGACGGCTCCAGAAAGAAAGGACTGGTGTATGTGATCAATAGGAGCCCAAGCCTGATATTACCTTCAGATTGTTTTCATATGTGAGTACTTTAGGAGCCGGGCTGAATGTTGCTTTGCATTTCCTTCCAGTCCTCAGAAAAACATCTACTGTATCTTCAGTTTTATCAATGGTACTTCTGGTAAAGCTGTTCTTTATATCCTGTGAAAGTTTTATGATGGATTGATCATTAGGAACTTTGAAACTTTAGAATCACTGCAGTTGCACGGTTGCAATAAACTGCAAGGTTTCAGCTTATCTAGTGGCAGGATTTTGTCATATGTCTCTTTCTATATGATATGAAAGTTCCTATATGGTTTTATCTTGGACAGTCCTGATCCTGGTGATCCACCATCCTGCATAAATGAGCTCCGAGTGTAATATTATTTCTTACCAGAGAACACAGCCACTGTTCTTAACATACTGCGACAGTTTCATGATGGATGGACCAATAGAAATTCTCCAAAATCACTTGGAATAAAACTTCTTTACATTACTTTATATTGAAAGTAAATAATGTTTTTGTCCTTTGTCCAATGAGCGTATAATAAATGACAATAAATGATTTATAACACCGGTGATACTTCAATTGCGGGCTCTTTCTTAACTTTTGTAATGTTTAGTTTTATAAGCTAATGCATTTCACATGAATTTCATTATAAAATCACTCTGTTACACTTAATTATATTTAATTTCTAAATAATTTATTTATAAATGATTCATATTCAGGTCAAATAAGGAAAGCAACACCTCCATACGACAGAAAAGAAAAGATTTTCTTGGCCGCGCGCGGTGGTGCAGCAGCTTCTCACGCTCCCAGCGAAAACCCAGCTTTTAGTTATTTTTACGTCGGTTCTGATAGCGACTTCACGCGCCTTAAGCCTGTGAGTTACAGCCGAACCGAACTTTTTAAGGTTAAGGACAGCTCTGCCACAAAAGTAGCAACTATGGACAGTAGTTTCAGAGCCAAGCTGGGCAGACTACAACTTCTCCGGACACCGGCGTGGCGGGTCAGAGCGGTACGAACAAAGGGCAAAAGGAAGCGATGCAGGCGAAGACTGAAGAGAGGGAAGCGGGCCGGCGTGCTAGCCAGGCTCAAGGCTAACGCCGACAGACCCCCGATTCCATCTCTCTTCCTGTCCAATGTTCGCTCTTTGGACAACAAGCTGGACCTTCTGCGGCTGAGGATGAGTGTTTCTGATGAGATGAGGAACTACACTGTGATCTGTCTCACGGAAACATGGCTAAACGACAGCATGCCGGACTCAGCCTTCCAGCTCGCCGGCCGGCAGCTCTTCCGCGCGGACCGCAACCAGCTGTCCGGAAAAGCACGAGGGGGCGGCTTATGCGTCTACATAAACAAAGGTTGGTGCACAAACTGTGTGAGTGTAAACGCCCTATGCTCCGAGGCAACAGAACAGCTGACCGTGAAGTGTCGGCCACACTATCTGCCTCGGGAGTTTACAGCTGTGGTCGTCATTGCCGTTTACATAGCACCGGATGCTAATGCTAACAACGCACTGAAAGAGCTACATGACAACATCAGCTCGCTTCAGAACAAGCATCCGGAGGCGTTTTACGTGGTGGCGGGGGATTTTTAGAAAACCACGTGAACCTGACGAACATTTGCCGAGGTTTTTACCAACACATAGACATTTCAACACGGGGAGACAGACACACCTTCGACCGTGTTTACACCCAACATCAGAGACGGCGTACAGGAGCCGACCCCCACCCCCACCTCTCGGGCTCTCCGACCACATCTCCATTATGCTGGTCCCTGCATACCACCCCCCGCTGCGACGCTCCGACCCACACAGAAGACCATCACTGTGTGGGCCCGGTGACGCAGACGCTGTGCTGCAGGACTGTTTCGGCTGCACAGACTGGCATGGTCTTTAGGGAGGCTGCTGAGAGTGAGGGGGAACTGGATCTGGAGGATTACACATCTTGCTGTCCTCGGGTACATCAGCAAGTGTGTGGAGGGATGTCACCACCACAAGACAGTGACCTGCTACCCGAACCAGAAACCCTGGGCTAATGGAGAGGTGCGTTCTCTACTGAAAGCCGAGGGATGCTGCCTTCAGGTCTGGCGACGCACAGGAACTCAGGAGGGCTAGAAGAGAGGCTGACCGCAAGGTGTTAAGGAAGGGCCAAAGCTGCATATGCTCTGAAAATCCAGGGACACATCGTCCTCCCCAGGATCCTAGGAGCATGTGTAGGGGAATTAAGTGCATCACAGACTATAAAAACCAGAGATTGCACAATTGTTCCAAAGACCCCTCCTGCCCGAGGGCTCTCAACAAATCTATGCCCGCTTTGAGGACCCTGACACCCCCCCAGCATAAGACTCACCCCTCCACCTGGAGAAAGTACCCCTCTGTGTGAACACCAGCAGGAGTAAGGAGGACCCTCAGTGAGGATCAGACCCCCGGGAAAGGTGCTGGTCCGGATAACATACCCGGACGAGTACTACGGGAGTGCGCTGATCATATCTCCGAGGTCCTGGCAGAGCAGTTTTCAATGGTCTCCCTCACACCAGGCAGCTGTTCCCACCTGCCTGAAGACCGCCACCATCATCCCCGGTCCCAAGAGCTCCACAGTGACAGGTCTGAATGACTACCGGCCGATAGCTCTCACGCCGATAGTCACTAAATGCTTTGAAAGACTGGTTATGACCCACATCAAAGCCACCATCGACGTCACTGTGGACCCACACCAGTACGCCTACAGGAGGAACCGATCCACAGACGATGCCATTTCCTCGGTGGTCCACACTGCCCTCACCCACCTGGAGCAGAAGGACTCTTATGTCCGTATGCTCTTTGTGGACTTCACTTCCGCCTTCAACACCATGATACCCCAGACACTGACAGATAAGCTCTCCTCACTTGGTCTGCGCTCTTCTCTTTGCAACTGGGTCCTGGACTTCCTGACCAACAGGCCGCAGTCTGTGAGGATCCACAACCTCTCCTCCTCCACCACAATCCTCAGCACTGGCTCCCCTCAGGGCTGTGTGTTGAGCCCCCTCTTGTTCACGCTGCTCACATATGACTGCTCACCCATCCACCCAGGCTGTCATATTGTGAAGTTTGCGGACAACACGGCAGTGGTCGGATGCATCACAAACAGTGATGAGTCAGGCTACAGACGGGAGGTAGAACACCTGAGGGTTGGTGCAGAAAGAACAACCTCTGCATCAACATAAAGAAGACGAAGGAGATGATTGTGGACTTCAGAAGGGGCAGACATGCCCACCTCCCCCAGCATGTCGGAGGGTCTGCGGTGGAAGTGGTCTCCAGCTACAGGTACTTGGGTGTTCACCTGAGCAACAACCTCACCTGGAGCAACAACACTTCCAGCCTGGTCAGGAAGGCACATCAGCGGCTCTACTTCCTCAGGCGGTTGAGGCGAGCTGGGCTTGGGAGCTCGGTCCTCACCTCCTCCTACAGATGTGTGGTGGAGAGCGTTCTATGCTCCAGCATCAACGTGTGGCACGGAAGCTGTTCTGCTGCAGACAGGAAAGCTCTGCAGAGGGTGGTGAAGGCTGCACAGAGGTCTGTCGGAGTCAGCCTCCCCACCACCACGGACATATACACCTCCAGATGCAGGAAGAGGGCCACCTGCATCATGAAGGACCCCACTCATCCAGCACACTCACTGTTTGTCCCGCTCCCCTCAGGCAGGAGGCTGCGGAGCGTTAAGTGTAGAACGAACAGACTGAGGAACAGCTTCATTCCGGAAGCTGTAAGACTTTTAATCGCCACTTAGGGGAACCACTGCACTGACACTTTAACGACACCAGTCACTTTAATACACTCTGCTGCTACCTTCTCCATTCCTGCTTATTTTATTTTCATATATTTTATATATTTATGTTTATTTTATTTATTTAAGTACTGCTGTCTGGGTAAAACTGGGTCCTTGGGTACCACAATTTCGTTCCACCCCATGTACCACATGTGATGTGAATGACAATAAAGTCTCCTTGAATCCTTGAATCCTTGAATCCTTGAATTTTACTGACACAGGACTGGGGTTCCAGTGTTGCTTACATATATATGATCTGCATGGAACAGTCTAGGAAGCCTTGTCTGCGACCTCATGACAAATGGCAGTGTTTGAACTGCTTTTATTGTCATTCCATCTACTTACAAGTACACAGTGAAGTAAAATTTAGTTTCTCCAGGAACAACATGGTGCAACATAGAACGACTACTAAATACACCAGAGACATTTTGTAAACTTCTGGCAACTTTTGCTTACAATAAAAAAAAGAAGCAGCATTTGATGAAAGGAACACCTTGACTACTGTTAAATGTGAGAAAGACTATTATACATCTATGAGGCAGCCTGTTGCTCAGGAAACATCACACACGTAGTCGAAAGAATGGATTCTACACTAAATATTAGCAACTTCTGGCAACACGTGTGACCTAGCCAGTCAAGAAACTGAAGCTGAGAAGGCATCTAGAACAGGATAATGATCCAAAACATGCCTCAAAATGACCTACTACAAGAAAGGCCCTCACAGTCCCCTGGTCTGAACTTCAGAAAATCTTGGGGTTCATGTTGTTCAAGATGGCCAAAGAATAGAGCAGAGCTAGAAGACGTCCAAAAGTAAATGGGGGTAAAACAAGAACAGGCAAACTACCAACTGGCTACAAAAGGCATTGCAAGCTGTGAGATCCACTAATTGGGTACTGATGTAGTCGGACACCCTACTACACGTCACCGGTCATCAGATGTTATGATAATGTGCAATAGTATTTGAATATATGCCCTATTTTTAATTTCTAATCACCTCCGCATGACCTAATTTTAGTTTTATGACTTTGATATTCAGTTGTTCTTTTATTTATTTATTTTCATTTTCATTTCCTTTTATCATTCTTTTATCTTGATTTTATTACTATATTATTATTATTACTTTACTATTACTTGTATTATTTTTTATTATTATTTCTTTTACTATTTACTATCTTTTACTACTATATTTAAATCTACTTTTATTGACTATTTTTGTCTTATTTCTTTTTTTAGTTTCTTATTCAGTTTTTATGTTTTTTATATGATTTATCTTACCTAATTTTGTCTCTGTTCTTATTGTTTCTTTTACATTTTAAGTACTCATTAAAATATATTTTAATTTATTTACAATCCCTTTTTGTTTAGCAATTGTATTGCTCGGCGACATTGTAAATAAGGGTCTCCCTCAATGTACTCCCCGAGTGAAAATAAAGGTTGATGAATTAATAGATTGATACTTTTGCATACAACTATCGATCTCCAGGACCATAACCGGACACCCCACTTTAGAGGCCCCCCGGTTATGTACATTACGGAATAGAAAAGGCTATTTCTTCTATGAGCAGTGAACGTTTGAAAGCGTCCTTCTACTCAGCAACTATAACAAAGAAATATTGTTTCTCAGGATGTGTTGACAGTTTCATCCATCACAGTTATTCCGCTCTGGACCGTAGACCAAAGGCTTCGCAATTTCTTTGACCGGTCGAACCAACAAAGAATCACCGGTGATGCAACGTTGAAGATACCTTGGATTACTGTTGGTATCTCAGATAACCTTGTTTAAGAAGAAACGCTGTCTGCATTTTTCAATTAAAACCTCCACTAAAACTCTTCCCCGCTCGATCGATGAGTCTGTACCGCTCTGGAAAAGCTGACCTGGGAGATTCACAGGTCGATCGTCATTAAACCACTAGTAGAGCCTAAAGTGTAAATGATGATGGTCATTGAGCTAAAGGACTTTGGGAAAAGTGCTTGTCCCTACAGTGTGGTTTCGAACTGATGCCCATAGAGTCTTCCCAGAACTGAGAATAAGGACCACTCCTAGAAGACTCCTGAAGCTGCTCCTGGTTCCATTTGCTGTTATTAATATATTAGGACTACCAAGTAATATTAGGACTACCAAGTAATCCCTGAATGGTTCATCAACTGTTGGGCATATTGCTAGGCAGTACAGTATGTTGTCCTTATGGTGATATATCATGGTTCAGTATTATTTTCTAAGCACCCTGAAGACCGTATCAATAACTCTACACTGAACGCCTGCATCCATCATAGAAAGACTATTTGTAAAGGATAACTTGTGTTATTATGACACACAACATGCTCATCATGAGTACTTTAAAAACAGATGCATGCTTCATTACCAGGTCAGCATGCTTGCTTGGTAAATTCACAGCCGTGTAGTTTGTTCATCGCTGAATTATAACAATTTTCTATTTTATGTATGTTTTCAATGCAGTCCTACAGGTGCATATTGTCAATGTGTCAAAACAATCTTTAAGTCATATAATCTAATATATACTCTGCCTTGAGCGCACTCTGATATTGTGTTAGACCACCGTTAGATCTTTTATTGATGTCAGGAGAGGAGAACCACCCCGTGAGGTCTTCTACAGCACATCCCAAACACTTGCAATGGGGTTAAGGTCAGGACTCTGTGGTGGCCAAGGTTAGTGTGCGATTCCTCATACAATCTGAGCCCAATGAATCTCGCCATTGTCCTGGAATGTGTCCGCGCTGTCAGGGAACAAAGGATCCATTGATGGGGTAACCTGGTCAGTCAGTGCTATCAGGTCAGTTTCTTACCACATGACATTACAGAGCCTCGACCTGACCAACTGAAGCAGCTCCTGTTTATAACACCACATCCAGAGGCCTGTACAGTGGACACCATGCATGATGGGGGCATCACTGTATGTGCTTTCCCTCATACCCTGATACTTCCATTATTCTGGAATAGGGATAGTCTGGACACATCAGACCACATGACTAAGTTCCATCACTCCAGTGTCCGGTCTTTATGCTCCCTAGTAAACCACAGCTTTTTTTTCTGATGAGAAAAGTGGGTTTCTTATGTACAACACAGGCAAAGCAGGCAAAGGCAGGAACGGTGGCTATGAGTGCAGGTTTCTTTATTTTTCACTTTCACACTTGACAAGAGTGTATAACACAAAACGTTAGCAAAAAACACAGCATACACGAGAACACACACACAGAACAATACTGGACAAAGACAGGGGCAAAACAGAGGGTTTACATATACAAGGACAACAAGGAAAAGCAGACAGATGAGGGTGAGGGGTTGAGACACAAGGAGCACATGACAATAACAGATACACGTGGCTTGGGGCAGGGGTGCATAAACAGGACGAGGTAAACAAGAACACAGACAGGCTGTGACATTTAGTCCCAGTCCTGTGAGGTCTCATTGTGAGGACAATTCTTTCTTTGTAGTTGAGGTTCACCACGCTCCTTCCAGGTGGCAGTAATAGTACGCTGCACAGTTCTGAACCCCATTCCAGCCATTATATTATATGTACATCCATAGACACTTTGGTCTATGAGTATATGGTTCACTGGCCCAACTCCCTTTGACAGATCATGTGTCCTTATCCACTGCTGCTGACATAAGACTCTCTGTCCATTATATATAGTAGATACATGTAGGTAGTTATGTGTATATATGTATGTGTATATATGCATTGGTACTTATATCAATCAAGTCACTTTATCCTCATTTTAATGGCACTGCGTGTTATTTTGCTTCAATTTTGGGTTTTCTACTCTAACTAGTCTCTATACATGCGGGACAGTGTCAACGAGTTACTTTTCTTTAGCCTTGTGTGTTGTGTATAAGCTACTGGTTGCCTAATTTCCCATGAGATCAATAAACCATCCATCCATCCATCCATCCATCCATCCATCCATCCATCCATCCATCCATCCATCCATCCATCCATCCATCCATCCATCCATCCATCCATCCATCCATCCATCCATCCATCCATCCATCCATCCATCCATCCATCCATCCATCCATCCATCCAAGCCTCTCCTTAGTTGGTTTCTTTGCTGGATACAAGGCAATAAGTTGACTCTTTTGAAAGACAGTAACATTTTTTCCCCAACCAGACAGAATACGACTTCCCACATGACACATATCACATACTTACAAGTGAAAGTCAGAGCTAAACTTGTTTTTTTTGTTTAGAAATCGTTCATCTTTCACTCATGATGCAAAACTGGCTTTGGTCCAGATGACTCTACTTCCTTTGTTTGATTACGGTGATATAGTCTACAGACGTGTGTAAAAGGAGCCTTCAGAAGCTCGATGCCCTGTACCGCACTCTCCGCTTTGTTACTAATGCTCTTTTTAGAACT
Organism: Megaleporinus macrocephalus; assembly: GCA_021613375.1. NCBI lineage: Eukaryota > Metazoa > Chordata > Actinopteri > Characiformes > Anostomidae > Megaleporinus > Megaleporinus macrocephalus. The sequence continues at coordinate 14,683,413 of CM038724.1, read as the reverse complement.
CATCATGTTCCCTTTATACTCTGGTTAAATGCCCATCATTATATATGCGTCACAGTATACACTGGTTCACACTCATTTACAAAACTCTGTTGGGTCGGTCACCACCTTACTTACAGAATCTGCTGCAACACCAGGTCTTTTACTTCAATTGAATTAAAAGTCCCCAAAACAAACACCACTTTCGGCTCCTCGTCCTTTCAGGCATCTGCTGCTAAAGACTGGAACCCACTCCAGAAAACATTCAAATTAGAGACATCTATTCCAATCGCTGAATTTAAGAAATGCATCAGGAATATTTTTACTGATATTTGCAACTGTTTTGCTTTTAATGTTTTATTTTATTTTATTTTTTCCCCCTTACTTCCTTCCTCGTTCTCTCTCTGTCTTGTTTTATCTTTTTATTCATGTCTGTTCTTGTTATTGTATGTACCCTTTTCCTTCAAGTAGCTTCTGCTACTTGCCAGGCTTTTATTGTGAATAAGAATATGTTCTTAATGACTTGCCTGATTAAATTACAGGGTAAATAAAAATAAAATAACAATAATACGACGTCCCACATGGCTGTTTAAGGAAAAAGAAAAAAAAGTTTTTTTGTAAACAACAACAGCCACTGTCGCCACACTATCAAATTAAAACTACATGATACATAAGAAGCTAATTCCATATTAAGTTACTATGAAGACCACCGTATATAGGTACACACAGAAGTCATACACGTTTAAAGGAATCGCAGAAAAACGGAAAAACGCCAATTTACTGCGAAGCTAAATCAGATCTTTGCATGCGTTGATCATGTGGAGGGATTGATGATGCGTACACATGCCCACAGATTTGGTAGCAGATCTTTAAAAGGGCCATCTGGCCTCCCAACAGGAGGTAAGAAGCCCCCCTGCTGAATCTGGCATTAATTCGTCATTAAGTTTTTTTAAGAATGGATAATTTATACAACTAATCATTTCTCCGTCTCGTGGCACGGTGCCTTGTAGAGAAGGCTTACGGGCAGCGGAGAGGCAGAGAGGTACGCTGCCTTTAAAGGTCTCCCATGGCAGAAAAAGGTCCCAGCGGTGATGCCGGACTAAACCTACTGCATATGCTGGTCGGCAGAAATGTAGGACAGTTTATTCAAGAAACATGGAAAGACAGAACTATTGCCAGAGGATGGGACCCTGAGGAGCTGAGGATTCCTCCGAGTAGGGCTCATGCGTATGACATGGTTAGATCAAAGCCCTCGGGAAGTCTTGCTGATATAGACGAGCGAGAAAGGAGAATTCAAAGCATTAGAAACCAGTTATTACCCAATGAGAAGACAGGACAACCTGGAGGAAGACTACCCAAATGGTGGCCAGGGGTCAGGATCAATGGCACTTAATCATAATAACTTTAGTTATCAGTTTATGTGCTAATGATTCCACTTTATTTTAAAGTCACTGTTGTGTAAAAGTCTAAAGAACCTGAGCTGATTGTTTATAATCCTTAATCTGATCAATAAGTGTACTTTCACCAGTAAGAACAGCAGATCTGATTAGAACAGATGTAAATAATTATACATACAATACAAAGTATCATGAATATGTTATTGTGAGAGAAGTAGATCAGATCTTGATCCAGTTTGAAGAACAAAGTGTAGTTCCAGATTTCTCCTGGACGCCCCAGACATTGTATGAATGTATTCAGTTCCTTCAGCAGTAATCTTGAATTAGCTTAATGAAGTACTGAGCAGTCAAAGCAGGTATTAGATGAGAACTGTAAATAATACTGGGTTGTTTATAGAAGGAGAAGCCTGGAAAGGGTTAAATCAACACACTGACGTATGTAAAAGCACTACTTTAATATTTAAATAATAATGTTTTGCTGAACAAATAAAAACTTTCTAGCTTTATAAATTTAATAATGTCCCAAAGTGCCTCAAACGGTTTGCACAGTCCTGTACTTTATAGCTTTTCTAGCATAATATAAGATCAGTGTATAATTGTAATCAAATATAATAATCAAAACAGTTAGGTCAGCTGACCATAAACAATTTCCAGGGCAACAAATCCCTGGAATGCAGTAATCCAGATGGAATTTCAGAATCAATTAGACTTTAGCCATTCAGTTAATGTGCGAGGATTAGATCTGGGCCCATCACTTGATATGGAAGCAAAATGAGAGGGGGGACATCTCACCCAGGCTTCTTCCCTCCAACTTACTCTATAGATTTTCAATGTTTCCCCCAATTTTACACTGCACAGCTTAGTTTCCCAATGTTGCACCACTTCCCATATTATAATAACTACTATAAGCATGTAGTTGCCAATGGACGAAGGAACCGGGCTAAACCAGCATGTGCTCGGTAGCATTTGCTCATAAGTGTACCTGATATGACCCAGTCATGTTTTCCCAAACTGGATTGAACAGAACAGAACATCTCCCAGTGCTGACCGGCTGCAGACCCAGGAAAAACCATCCAGCGTACTCACTCCAGCATGTACATAATATCCTGATCTTATCCACTCAACACATTTAAACCTATATAATATACCAGCTGTGAAAATCCTCTCTCGCCTTCAGCTGAGAAGAGGCATAATCTACACATACTTCATTCCTGCACTCGCAGATGGAGTGGATGCTGGGATTTTTTAAGGCAGGGCTTTAAATTATGATCTGATGTGACAGCTGGGAGTGCTGAACGATGGGCTGAGGCACACGTTCATGTGATGGGTGTCATTTTAATAAGACAGGACTGACACCACCACCACCAACACTTAAGCAAGGTACGAAACACAGGGGCTCACGGAGGGGTTTGGGACCCTATAACTAACCTCTTGGATCCCCTGAATGTCTCCAATTCAAAATGTCCCATTGGGGTAAAATAGATGTTCAAATACAAACGCAAGGGAAAGCCATCCCACGAAACACTGGGCTTCTGTCTTCGGTATTCTAAAAGCATATCTGTAAATCTGAAAACTTCAAGTCTGTTGGAAAGAGTGAAACATGTAAGACCTCAGTTAATGTATGGAAGACCCCAATTACCAAACCAAACAAAGCACTACTATGGCAAGTAAGCCAACATGGGACATGGGCATTCAATTACAGCATGTATTAATGTCTATTTTATTTAAACTGGTTGGTTGAACACGTTTGCCTGTATGCTTTCAGATTGCACAATCCATTCTAAGTCTGTTCAGTGTGTTTCACTTTGTCATTAAGAAAAATACATGTGTGTGGTAACTACATTCAACCTTTAGCTGCTATCCTGATTCAGAGCTCTCACCAGACTGATCACAGGCCTACACAATCAAATGGGAAATCAATACTTATTAATACATTTGATAGATCAATTTTATTGAACTGTTATGCTCTTTGTAAAGCTTTATCTTGTTTTCCCAACCCTCCAATTACTGCACGGCTGCTGTTGCTATTCGCCATGGCTCCAAGCCTTTGGTTGAGTATTGGTATTAGAATTTGAAGCTCTGGCCGGTTGCACTTAAAACATGTGAGATGTTTAACGGAGGATGTCAATTAATACCCATCCAAAGCCCTAAAATAGTTTTCTGTTTTAATCAGATTTACTGCAAAGGCTAAAATGGTATTTGTGAATCTAACATCATTTTGGTAAATCAAAAGGTAAGACACGAATGGACCATAATCATTTGTCATTGCTTGCCATGTTTATTTGTTTATTTTATTTAGATCCGCATTAGCTCCTATAAAAATAACAGCTATTCTTCCTGGGGTCCATCAAACATAAAACATACATATACAAAAGAAAACAGGAACATATTCTATGTATATTCCAAATGTATACAACAGAAGAATATACATTATCCATATACATCATCCATGTGCATCAAAAGAAAAACAAAAGAAAAACATACTCCACGTATATTTCAGATGTAAAAATAGATAAGTAAGAAGTTGAAAGTAAAAAATGTTATTATAATCCCATTATATTTCCCTTGAACAAATTTTAGTAGTTGTGTAATGAACAAATGCATTTTTGCTTTCAATGATTAGGTTGAGATCAGGTTAATATCTGTTTGATTTGATCTCAGTCATAATATAATAATATAACAGTTTAATATAATAGTGTTGTCCCACTGTGACAGTATGCTTTAGCCTATGATGGTTAGTGTTGGTTTATAAGGTTTGCTGTGTTGTTGTCCTCTGCATTTCTATATCTCAGCATTTTGGGTTGAATAATTTTATTATCTGGACTGTTATGGTCAGCATGGGGGTGCAGTGGGTGGCACTGTGACCTCTAAGCAAGAGGGGCCTGGGTTTGATTCCCAGGCCGAGCGACCCAGAGACCTTTCTGTGTGGAGTTTGCATTCTCCCTGTGTCATTTGGGTTCTCCATGTGCTCCTGTTTCCTGCCACAGCCCAAAGACACACAGTGAGGTTAGGTGTAGATCCTAAATTAGGATAGATTCCAGGACTCAAGGACAAATGTGGCTGTGGGGACTGGACGCACGCTTTATGGTCTTTATAGTAACGGGTACGGCTAGTGTTTGTTGAGTTGGTTAACTGCCAGAACTGCAGTGAAATGAAAGGTAGGGTTTTGATTCCATGTCTATCAGAAATAGGAGACATCCTGATAGAATGACAGTGCAGGACATTAGTATGTTTGGAAGTCTCATCTACAAGACTGGCCCACTCGCATATTCACAGGCCTACCCAATCATTTATTTCTGCTTACGCCACTGTGCTGAACTAATTAGATCCCACTCCAAATCAAGAAACTTGCAGTGCATCCACATGTCTGAACAGCACTCAAAGCAGAATAAGCCCTAAACGTACAGATCAACTCGGCGCTAATGTAGCTGTCACTGGCGTAGCTGTGTATGTTATGTAAGTTAATGGGAAACTGTGTACGCCGAGCATGTTTGCAGATCCAGCGTAACACATCTTAGTTCATCTCAAAGTAATATAAGACAGACGTGGCCTCCAGCACAATAAGGCTGTGGAACATCACACGAGACGGATCCACTGATCAGTATCAGGGAGCTGTAATCTCAAGCTAAGGCACGTTTAGCAGAAAGAATCCGAAGGTGCTTGGCGGCTCGCGATAGAATCTTTAAAAATACAGGAGCCTTGGAGCAATGCCACAGAAGAACCACTTGTGGTTTTTCTAAAGAACATTTCAGTGGATGACTCTTCATAGAACTGTCTGTATTAAAGAGAAGCGATGGTACAAAGAACATGTCCATGGTTTGAAGAGGCTCTACATGATCTAAGGGTTTCTTACAGAACCGTACACTCGGAGCAAAAGGTTTATGGGTAGACTATGTTTGCGTCTTGTGCAGCCGAACCGACACATTCACAGCGTGAAACCAATTTCTGGAACCTAACTCCTTCCAGACTTGTGCACATTACATAATGAAACTAAATGAGGTTTGTCCGTCAAAGTGCTGACCCTGTGCCTCGATGTGATGTACTGCTGTTACTCGCCAGACCGACCCAATAATGATTTGTTCAATCAAAGTTCAAGCAGGGGACGTGTACGAGCGTCTGAGCATTCTCTGCTGAGATTTAGTAAAAAAAATAAATAAATAAAAAACTCAGACAGCTTATAGTTTTTTTGTATGCAGTTCAATTAAAAGTCAGACTGCTGGACCACACTGATGCTACCATACTAACCACTACACCACCATACTAACCACTACACCACCATACTAACCACTACACCACCATAATAACACTACACCACTATACTAACCACTACACCACCATACTAACCATTACACCACTATACTAACCACTACACCACCATACTAACCACTACACCACCATACTAACCACTACACCACCATACTAACCACTACACCACCATACTGACCACTACACCACCATACTAACCAATACACCACTATACTAACCACTACACCACCGTACTAACCACTACACCACCGTACTAACCACTACACCACCTTACTAACCAATACACCACTATACTAACCACTACACCACCCTACTAACCACTACACCACCATACTAACCACTACACCACCGTACTAACCACTACACCACCTTACTAACCAATACACCACTATACTAACCACTACACCACCGTACTACCCACTACACCACCCTACTAAGCACTACACCACCGTACTAACCACTACACCACCCTACTAACCACTACACCACCTTACTAACCACTACACCACTATACTAACCACTACACCACCATACTAACCACTACACCACCATACTAACCACTACACCACCGTACTAACCACTACACCACCGTACTAACCAATACACCACTATACTAACCAATACACCACCGTACTAACCACTACACCACCGTACTAACCACTACACCACCATACTAACCAATACACCACCGTACTAACCACTACACCACCGTACTAACCACTACACCACCTTACTAACCAATACACCACTATACTAACCACTACACCACCCTACTAACCACTACACCACCATACTAACCACTACACCACCGTACTAACCACTACACCACCTTACTAACCAATACACCACTATACTAACCACTACACCACCGTACTAACCACTACACCACCCTACTAAGCACTACACCACCGTACTAACCACTACACCACCCTACTAACCACTACACCACCTTACTAACCACTACACCACTATACTAACCACTACACCACCATACTAACCACTACACCACCATACTAACCACTACACCACCGTACTAACCACTACACCACCGTACTAACCACTACACCACCGTACTAACCAATACACCACTATACTAACCACTACACCACCGTACTAACCACTACACCACCGTACTAACCACTACACCACCGTACTAACCACTACACCACCGTACTAACCAATACACCACCGTACTAACCACTACACCACCGTACTAACCACTACACCACCGTACTAACCAATACACCACTATACTAACCACTACACCACCGTACTAACCACTACACCACCGTACTAACCACTACACCACCGTACTAACCACTACACCACCGTACTAACCAATACACCACTATACTAACCACTACACCACCGTACTAACCACTACACCACCTTACTAACCACTACACCACTATACTAACCACTACACCACCATACTAACCACTACACCACCATACTAACCACTACACCACCTTACTAACCACTACACCACCATACTGACCACTACACCACCATACTAACCAATACACCACTATACTAACCACTACACCACCGTACTAACCACTACACCACCGTACTAACCACTACACCCACCTTACTAACCAATACACCACTATACTAACCACTACACCACCCTACTAACCACTACACCACCATACTAACCACTACACCACCGTACTAACCACTACACCACCTTACTAACCAATACACCACTATACTAACCACTACAACCACCCTACTAACCACTACACCACCATACTAACCACTACACCACCGTACTAACCACTACACCACCTTACTAACCAATACACCACTATACTAACCACTACACCACCGTACTAACCACTACACCACCCTACTAAGCACTACACCACCGTACTAACCACTACACCACCCTACTAACCACTACACCACCTTACTAACCACTACACCACTATACTAACCACTACACCACCGTACTAACCACTACACCACCATACTAACCACTACACCACCGTACTAACCACTACACCACCCTACTAACCACTACACCACCCTACTAACCACCACACCACTGTACTAACCACTACACCACCATACTAACCACTACACCACCATACTAACCACAACACCACTGTACTAACCACTACACCACCGTACTGACCAGCAGCATGTGCTATACATTATATATGGACGACTAAAAAAGTAATGCTGGACTATTTGTAGATGTGATGAAGCTACATTCAAGTAGATAGTGTGTCTAATCAGACACCAGATCAGCAATGTTCAACATCAGTACCCGACATCACTAATACTCAATCCAATCCTCACAGCAATGTTTAACAACAGTACCTGACCTCACTAATACTCAAACAAATCCTCACAGCAATGTTCAACAACAGTACCCGACATCACTAACACTCAATCAAATACTCACAGCAATGTGCAACAACAGTACCCGACATCACTAACACTCAATCCAATCCTCACAGCAATGTTCAACAACAGTATCTGACATCACTAAAACTCAATCCAATCCTCACAGCAATGTTCAACAACAGTACCTGACATCACTAATACTCAATCCAATCCTCACAGCAATGTTCAACAACAGTACCTGACATCACTAATACTCAATCCAATCCTCACAGCAATGTTCAACAACAGTACCTGACATCACTAATACTCAATTCAATCCTCACAGCAATGTTCAACAACAGTACCCGACATCACTAATACTCAATCTAATCCTCACAGCAATGTTCAACAACAGTACTCGACATCACTAATACTCAATCAAATCCTCACAGCAATGTTCAACAACAGTACTCGACACCACTAATACTCAATCAAATCCTCACAGCAATGTTCAACAACAGTACTCGACATCACTAATACTCAATCAAATCCTCACAGCAATGTTCAACAACAGTACTCGACACCACTAATACTCAATCAAATCCTCACAGGTTCAACATCAGTACCTGACCCCACTAATACTCAATCAAATCCTCACAGGTTCAACATCAGTACCTGACCTCACTAATACTCAATCAAATCCTCACAGGTTCAACATCAGTACCTGACCTCACTAATACTCAATCAAATTCTCCCAGCAATGTTCAATATCAGTACCTGACCTCACTTATACTCAATCCAATCCTCACAGCAATGTTCAACATCAGTACCTGACCTCACTAATACTCAAATCCTCACAACAATGTCAAGTTGCTACCACAAGTCTAGTCCACAGGTTCAGTCCCCAAGGTCCTCCACGTCCCTTGACCTAATACTGGTCACATACCCTGTTGGTGTCTGTTCAGCAGCCTCTGTTTAGCAAGTTGTTGCTTTCTTTTAGTTCAGTTCAGTCTGATAGATAATTGAATTCCACTCTTGATGGTGAGAGTATTTACATAAACCTCTTAGGATTTTAAACTGCTACACTTCTTTCTCTGTTGTGTAAATGGAACAGACTGAACTGAACTTCTCAGATGTGGTCCAGACGCAGAAGAGCTCCTTCACGAGAGAAAAAATGCGCTGAGGTGGTTTTTTTTTCTGGGCTATTGATCTTTATCACTTTAAAACACAAGTGGAGCAGCGACAGATGAAGGCAGACATACAATAAAGAAGATTAAATATTGATTTGCGTCATGCGCTAAACTTTCTTGACTGGGCGATGACCACAGTCGCCGTTACGGAGTCTCGGACAGCCGAGGCTCTGATCGGAATCCATAGGTTTGTGTATAAGAGCTTGTACGGGGGTGACTGTTATCATGATGGCGTGATAATGTAAAAACTATGACTAACCTAACCACACGGATTAAGGCCTCATGCTCTGATGTCAGAGATCAGCAGATCAGCACAAAACATTGTCAAGTAAAAGTCTTAACTACAAAAAGGTAACTCCTCCAATACTGATCTGATCTGAGGGGTCCACAGAACAGGACCTACTACGGGGCTACAACTGAATGGAAACATTGACTTATTAAGGAGGAAACAACCTGAGAATCCAACACTCCATCCACTTTGTGAAGGTGGAACTCAAAGTACAGGGATGAAGATCCACTGCTCATCATTGTCCAACAAGACTATTAGCCCATGAAGTAACATTAGTTAGCACAGCTAAAAACTTATTGTTCTTGTAGATGTGAAACACATATGTAGAGAACATTGTACCATACAGTACTAGAACACTGAATCACTGAGTATATAACCGGCATAGAAAGTACTAGAACACTGAACTACTGAGTAATTAACAGGCAAAATCAGTAGTAGAACACTCAACCACCGAGTATTTAACAGGCATAGTCAGTACTAGAACACTGAACAAAAGAGTACATAACAGATAGATTCGATAGTAGAACACTGAACCACTGAGTATTTAACAGGAATCATCAGTACTAGAACACTGAACCACTGAGTATTTAACAGGAATCATCAGTACTAGAACACTGAACCACTGAGTATTTAACAGGAATCATCAGTACTAGAACACTGAACCACTGAGTATTTAACAGGAATCATCAGTACTAGAACACTGAACCACTGAGTATTTAACAGGAATCATCAGTACTGGAACACTGGACCACTGAGTATATAACAAGCATAGTCAGTAGTAGAACACTGAATAAATGAGTATATAACCAGCATAATCCGTACTAGAAAAATAACCCACTGGGTATATAATAATAATAATAATAATAATAATAATAATAATAATAATAATAATCTCTGCTAGAACACTCAACCACTAAATATATATCAGGCATAATCAGTACTAGAACACTGAACAAATGAGTTTATAACTGGCATAGTCAGTACTAGAACACTGAACAAATGAGTACATAACAGGCATAGTCAGTACTAGAACATTGAACTACTGAGTATATCAGTACTAGAACACTAAGCCACTGAGTATATAACAGGCATAGTCAGTACTAGAATACTGAACCATTTAGTGTATAACAGGCATAGTCAGTACTAGAACACTGAATTACTGATTACATAACAGGCATAATCACTACTTAAACACTGAACCATTTAGTATATAAAAGGCATAGTCAGTACTTGAACATTGAACCATTTAGTATATAACAGGCATGGTCAGTACTAGAACACTGGACCACTGAGAATTTAACAGGCATAGTAAGTACTAGAACACTGAACCATTTAGTATATAACAGGCATCATCAGTACTAGAACACTGAACTACTGATTATATAACAGGCATAATCAGAACTTAAACACTGAACCATTTAGTATATAAAAGGCATAGTCAGTACTAGTGCACTGAACCATTTAGCATATAATAGGTATAGTCAGTACTAGAACACTTGGCCACTGAATTTATAACAGGCATACTACAAACAGTACTACAACAGTAAATAGCGACTAATGTCAGTATTAGAACACTGAACCACTGAATACATAATGAGTACTGTCAGTACCTGCAGCAGGTTAGTATAGTGTAGTGGATTACACTGCTGCCCTCCATGCTGTAGACTGCATAGCCTTACACCATACCTGTAAGAGTGCTTTCACCTACCTGTGTAAATGTACATAACTCACTCTGGATTAGAGCATCAGACAAACGCTGTAAATGTAAATACAAGGACAAGCAGGACAGCAAACCTGAAATCCTAAAACAAATCATCTTAGGTGCTCATGAGCAAACTATTTCTGGTGGTCTCTCAATGGAGACACATGCCTTTTCCACTACAGAGATAATATAGTGTGACTTCTCTCATGAGAGCATCAAACCCATCAAATAGTGCTTACGTAACTGAGTGAATGTAGCTAGGCAGTACCCGGCGCCTCCGTTATTATGATTATGATGGTATTTAATCCTCTAGTCATGCTCCTCCAAGCTTGGAGCCACTCTACAATTCATGATTGAGCAACGCGTGTTACCCGAACCCCCCCTCGGGACTTCTAAACGCCTGCTCTTAGAGTGCGCGACCTTGATATGGTGTTAGTATTCAGGGTAGCCCTGCAATTCCATGGACACTTGCCTATTCCAGTTAGCGCGCACCTTCCAGGTAGCCGTGCACATGATGAATAGTGCTTTCCTCCAAACACACTCACACACAGTCACAGTCACAGTCTGGTAGAAGACAATGCCTGAAGGCTAAATGCCAAACATTGGCAGTGGAATGAATGAAGGCAAACCATGCAGTGTTGAAAGAAGTCCTAAAGAAATCGACAGCGTTCATTAACTCGTACAGGATTCTTGTTGCCGAGGAATGAATAATAATGTGATATAGCGTGGTCCAAAAACATCAGAGACCACCCTTTTGTTTGTTCAAATTCCAAAAACCAGTACTGGGAAAAGGAAATGTATGCACAGGTCCAGGTTTATTTATATGCAGATGTTGTCACAAAGCAGATGTACAGAAAATCAGGGACCCCAGTGAGCAAATCAGGGGCAACAGTGGCAGGAAACCTTGAGAGACCCAACAACGGGAACCCATCCTTCTGTGGCCGACACTGGATCGCACAACCAACACAAAAGGGCATTGAAACTGGACTCCATCTGAAACTTTGATGGCGTTGGTAGTTGGAACTGCTTGGCGCTCTGGACTTGGTAAGAAACCAAAAGTGCAGCCCCTGAGACTGAACTTCAGAGGTGTAGCTCCAACAATTAACAATGCAATGTTGACCAAGAGTGGGCAGAGTGTAAGATTTAAAAGGGGCTCTTTAGTAAAAATAGAACAGAATGTGCACAACTAGGTTTTCGGTGGTCTATAATTACGTGAAACTACAAATTGTGTTTTCAATCGTTTAGAAAGAGCCTTCAGGTCAACTTCCAACAGAAGCTGCCACCGCCATGTTTCTACAGTAGTCCAGAATGGCCAAACCACTTGGCTTGACTTTGGTGGCTTTGGCTATAGCACAAACAACAGGATGAGTAAGAAGAAATGTCTGACTAGTAGGGCCTATTTCTCGGTGGATGAATCTCCTAGCAGGAAAGTTTGAGGGTTTAAATGAAAAACACCACCAGCATTAAAACTACGAGGCAGAAGTCTGCTTCTTATTCGCCACCTTCTTGTTCCGATTTCCCTGTTCCACCTTAAATAACACAGCAGTTACTCTCTAACACTGATGTTCAGCTTCTTCCATGCCATCTCTTTGGTGGAATTTTCCCGTTACACCATAAATACTGCAGCACTTATTAAAACAACTCAGACACCTCAATGTAACGTCCCTATCTGAAAACCTGTTACCAGCATTAAAAGAACAATGATAGTTTCAATCCGCCTGTCAGGGAGTTGGTAGTGATTATTAAAACTGAGTCTGTCAAGATATATACATTTGAAACACTGAGTTACTGCACTGTATGAATGATATGAGAACCACTGGATGGATAGAATGAACAGCTAGAACTACTGTAGGACTCTTAAGTTGTGAGAAGTCTGAGGAGCCAAATATTGACAGGATGGAATTTATTATTTAGCACAAACACACACAAGGAAACCTGGGCAGACACTAAGGCAGCGGCAGAAAACCTGATGACCACTGTAGGGTCTAAGGAAGGGAAGAGTGGGCCTCAGTAGGTTACAAAAAACAATGTCACCACTAGGGGTTACACACTGTTACTTAATATATTTATATATATATATCTATATTTAATGGAATGCAAAAGACAGGTTTGGCGATTTTTGGCATACTTTGAGAACTCCAGTTCTTTACATAGCAGTGGGCTGAAGGTTAGGGATCCAGTCTTGTGACTGTAAGGACCGGAAGGTCGCCGGTTCGATTCCCTGGACCAACAGGACATGACTGAAGTGCCCTTCAGCAAGGCACCCGACCCCCTACTGCTCTCTGGGCAATGTGGATAGATCTGACCACTGCTTCGGGCAAGTGTGCTCACTGCCCCCTAGTGGGTATGTTCACTAGTGTGTGTATATATGGGTGTCGCACTGCATGCATGGGTCAAATTCTGCTGTGTGCACTGATGTATTATTTTCCATGTAAATCTGAGAAGGTTCTCCTGAGAAGGTTCTCCTAAGAAGGTCACCATTGTGGAGATCCCAGTGATGACACGTTTCCACCTCTTTCCCCGATGCTAAAAAAAGGAATGTGAGGTCCTGTGTGTGTTAATCTACCACAGAGTGTGTTCGCCTGACCCCGCACGGCATGGTTCCTTTCACTGCTGTGGGTGTCCATTACACATATTCATCCAGGCTCGCAGGCTTCCTTCAACGCTATAGGTCGTTAATCCAGCCCTGCATCTGCTCGTTCACCGGTATGTGTCTATTCAACACTGGAATATTGAGGACACTTGAACTGTCCCCGCCGGATTACCATGCTTAACGCCGCCAGCCTTTTTTTTTTTTTTTTTTTTTGAGGCGACAGCATACAAACAGCAGCACCACACCACATTAAGACCCCATAGCCTTTTTTTTTTGAGGGGGCGGGGGGGCTTATTGTTTCAGAAGCTCCAGGGATCCTGTAGCGGCTTACTGGACACATCTCAGCACAGCAGTGCCACATGTTACTCTGGGATTAAAAGGTCGGGATGTTGGGATACAAACAGCACACGGAGAACTCTTAAAAGCAGACACACACGCTGGTTTGTTTTCCTGCCTTTCTGGTGTGTTTCAACGCTAGCATTGGATAAACAAGCCCTCTATTACTTTTTCTAATATACTAATACTAATATATACTATACAATGTTATATACATACTACTATACTCAATCCACTGCTATACATTATTACATCAGTGTACATTACTGGGCAGAGATCAACCTTCTGAAATCCTCCAATGTTTCAAAAGCTTCCAGACTTGTAAGAAAACCTGCAAGGACATTTTTCCATACCTCCAAAGTTCAGTCATGGAAGTTGGTTGCATTACAGCAAGTAATCCTAAAAACACATTCCATGATGTTAAGGTTCTAGACTCTTGATCTGAGAACAGTAGCTTCTGTGCTCTCCTTCTCTTCAGTGAGGAGCTTCTTGAACAGCTACACAACCTTTTAGACCCTGAGCACTGAGGTGTCTTCTCACAGTGGAAGGATGGACAGAAACACCTGTGGATGTTCTCAGATCTGGAGCCAGAGTGGAACTTGCTTTCCTTCTCTCTCCAAGAAATCAAACTGTAAATGCTGTTTATTCGATGGGGACACTTGTGGTGGTCTACCAGGTGTTCCAGGTGGTCGCTGGGAGTCTCACTCTCTTGACGTCCGTATTATTTTCTGCACTCCTTTATTGCATTATCTCACATCTAATCTACTCATCTAATCGTTTGTACTCAACGGTGGCTTTAAGTGGGCATGAAATAAATGAAGGGTGGTCTCTGACTTTTATACAGCTCTGTGTATGTTAAGCCTACACAATCATTTATTTCCAAAATGTAGGGTTTAATCTACAATCCAAGGTGTTCATGCAGTAGTGGGGGGTTAAGAACAGCAGGTAGACAAAAAGGGGACCGAATGCCTCTACAGTGTCACACATGTTCAGGTTTCTCCACCATCCTTGGGACCTTTGGTCCCCACTAAGAGCTAAATACGAACATGTATACACACACACACACACACACACAAGTGTGCGTGCCCCCTTCTCGCTTTGGAGGACCTTTGAGTGACCAAGGTGAAGCACGTGTGCATTAGCATCCTCAGATAGGCTGGCAACTACAGAGGAGCCCCCAGGAGCAGAGGAGTCGACGGGCTGCTGCACAACTCCCGAATCCACAGGATGGAATAAAACTAACAAACAAACAAACAAGTAAATAAACAAGCCATCTTTCTGAACTCACCCTTGACGCAGAAAGCCGTCCATAGGAAAATGGCGACGTGTAGGAGTCCAAACACTCCGCGCTGCTGCTGCTGCATGGTGTGTGTGGCTCCGTGTGTGTGTGTGGAGGCTGCGCTCCTTCAGCACAGAACCGCCGACTAAAGTTTGGGCTTCCAGCACGAGAAGCGCGCGGAGAGGAGATTCTCCTCCTCCTCCTCCTCCTCCTCCCACCCTCACTCTCTCTCCCCCTCTCTCTCTCTTTCACACTCCTCCCTCTTTCTCCATCCCCCCTGCTTTTTTCTCTCCCTCGCTCTCTGACTCTCTCTTTCTCACTCTTGTCCTCTCCTGCTTACATTAAAACACTGTCGTTTAACTTCTTTAAATATGTGTGTCATGTATCTACTGACTGTAATTCCGCAGAACCCAATGTTAAGAACCAAAATCTTAAGATTCCACGTTCCGAAAAATCTCTTTTGACCGTCTTCCTAATGGAGACATCACTTTCTTTCTCTCTGCCTCTCTCTGTCCGGTGCGGCCCCAGCCAAGTCCTACCCCAATAGGAAACCACAGGGAGTGGGTAACATAGAAGGACGTGACATCTGACTAGGCTAAAGGCTTCCAACACATTGTAACCAACCCTTAACAACTTTGCATGGCCACACTCCCCAAGCTCCTCAAGTCTCTGAAAAGCCTGTGGCAGATGCCACACAGCGCCCACCCCCCAGAGTTCAGCCGCCCCAGTGAGTCACACAGTCCGAACAAAGTCCCTGGGGCATGCTGAGTCCCTGAATTGCTTGAGTGCCCCAAGGTGCACGCTCCTTGGCAGAGGTGCGCCCCCTGTCACCTCCTGAGGCCTTAGTGTAGCAGATACTCCTCCCTCTGATGTAATTTCCCAATCAGCAGGTGTTCTGCTCTCAGTGCTAGGGAGCATGTCTGGTCTTAGAAGTGACCCCAATGGTCCAGTGTCAATAACGTTGGTGAGCTGTTTCCTGTGTATTCGGCACTTGAGCCAACAGACAGTCTTCCCAGCTTCCATTTCCCGACTGACTCATGGCATTGCCTGGTCAAGCATCACCAATTCCTGCACCGGCAGCACACCAGTACTTTACCACTGTTGCTCCAGGGCTGCTGGGCAGGTCGTCTCCTCCTCAAGCCCCTCCTGTGTAGCACTGTGTTGCTCACCATTGTGTTTGTATGCCGAGAACAGGTCCTGCCCTCTGCAGTGACTTGCTGCCACATGGCATCTCAGCTCCTCCAGCAGCAACGCATTCAAAAAGTAATCAAGCGCCAACTCCTCCTACACGACCTTCAACCTGTCAAGCACTTTGCTCAGCCACTGCCTCTCTAGGAGAAGCCTGACCTGCCTGAGGTGTCACTCTAGAGTCATGGTCAACCCTATTAGGTCATCAAATTGTTCTGGCAGCAGAGCCTTAAGCACCTGTAGTACTTTCCTCTCCAACAGAGCTTCATTTTGGTGACTGCACCTTTTCTGCCCAGACGACCACTTGCAGCTGCATGGAATACGGTTCCCAGGTGTCTTCAGTGTTGATGCTCCTCTGCCATCTTGCTCTTAGCTGGTGAGACCGGTACAGGAGGCAGCAAGCCTAATGCTCTGGGTACACCCCTCTGCTGGGCTCTTGTCTTGTTTGCTCATGTACCACTCACCTTCTTCCAGCTCTGGCCATTTCCCACTTCTGACACCAATGTAGCACCAACATAGAAAACCAAAAGCATTGCACATGCACTGCAAGAAATGTCCAGCCCAGCATTACCCACCACAAGTGGGTACAGTGAGGGGTTAACGCAGGACGACATGACATACGAGGAAGGGTACACTCTTCCAACACCATGTAACCCACCCTCCTCTGTTCAAACTTCTGTATTTCTTCCCTCAGGGAAACCTTGAGAAATGTCATCAATTTCTCTGACTCGCAGCCTTCTCCCTTGTTCTCTCTCGCTCTGCGAACTGGGGATTATTTATTCTCACTTCTTCTTAGAATTTCAAATTTTTCTGAAAAACACATTTGATCTCGCTCTTTGTTCCTCTTTGCTTCCTCTTCATCTGTGTTTTTCCCCTCATCTCTCTCTTTCTCTGTCGCGTTCTTCTCCTGCTCCACATATTTCCAGGCACTCCTGTAACACAGCGAATCTTTAGATTCAGACTCGTTTTCGTTTCCTATTTTCCCTAAAAGTTTTATCCTCACGGGAACCTCCAGCTACGTCAACATTTCCATTTTCAATACATCAAGGGGATATTTAGACCCATACAGTCCTAAATACAAGCGGTATCACACACACACACACACACACACACATCTCTCACTCTTTCACTCTTGCTCTCCTGCTCTGCTCCGGTCATCTCGGCTCCATCCATTAACTTTGTTATTATTCGGCTTCACCGATCAAGCAGTAAGGCGGTATATGCTTTGTCAATAAATAAACAACTTAAACACTCACGCTCGCACACACACACACACACACACACACACACGGCGAGGGCTGGATTCACAAGCTGAAAGCCATCTGGAGTCAGCCATCCAAAACAAACTACAGAGCTGTATCACCTGGCTTGGAGACAGTTGATGCTCTTTTAACTTTAGAGGACATTTAAGGATCAGGACCCCCAAACACTCTTTGTACACTTAAGAAATGGACCCCAAAAGCAAACATTTTGAATAAAAATTGTAAAAATAAACACTGACCTATATTTAAATGTTGTAAATGTTAATCGTTTTATTTTGGGGGGCGCTACTAGAATACATTCACATAATTCAGTATTCCCCAAAAAAGACTTTACTCACCCTCGTTCTGAAATCTTTCTGTTAGAGCTCCTGTGTCTTTAAGCCCCGCCCCCTGATGAGACCAGTGTGTTCTGGTTTGTCAGCGCACCTAATCTGCTCTGAGTGGTCAACTGCCAGAGTGGTTGAAAGTCACAGCGTTGCGCGAGGGCGTGGCTGGTTGACGGGCAATAAGGATTGTGTTACAAGATGACGTCACCGTGATGGAATTCAGGCAGCTGAGAAAAATGGTTTCTCTGGCATGTACTTTGGGCTTTGCAGAATGTTTACACGCACAGAAAAGCTTTAAGACTGTAAAGGACATTCATAATTTTCCTCTTTAGTCTTTGCAAATATACGCCCATTCTGAGAACTGATGCCTGCAATATGTTACAAAAAGGTTGGGACAGAGACAATTTAAGACTAGGCCTAGTCCTTTATGATCGAGGATTAGTCAAAGCTTGCCAGCATTGTGTCAGCAGTACAAGAACAATGTTCCTTAAAGAACGTTTGCTTTGGATTTTAGGTGTTTTACCAACTACAGAGCATAATGTCACCAAACCATTCAGCAGAACTTGGGACCTTCTGTCGTTCTGATGATGGCATATGGCCTACTTCAGAGAACTCTTGTCAACAAGCACCATCAGTTGTTACATCTACAAATGCAAGTTAAGACTCTACCAGGCAAAATAGAAGCCTTGTATCAACAACATCCAGAAACACAGCTGACGTCTTTGGGATAAAGCTTATCAGAAACAGGCTGATGCAACGTGGAAACGTGCTGTGGTCTGATGAGTCTACTTTTCCAACACGACCAGACTCTGCAACAGCTTCTTCCCCCATGCCATCAGACTTCTCAACACAACTCAACGTCTGAACTGATATCTTCTGGTACATGTACACACTCTCTCTCTCTCTCTCTCTCTCTCTATCTCTCTCTCTCTCTCTCTCTCTCTCCAACCATTTACCCCAGATAAAAAAGGGAAGCATTTTTGCACAAAGCATTGCACTGATAACTCTACTACCTCACTGGACTCTATTTATTACACATTGCACAATTTGCACACTACCAGCCATTATTTATTATTCTCTGTCTGTACTGTGTTGTGTTGTGTTGTCTGTCCGCACTTGTTTGTTCGTGTTGCACTTGTGTCTTGTATGTACTGTCTATGTTGCACCATGGTCCTGGAGGAACGTTGTTTCGTTTCACTGTGTACTCTGTATGTAGTTGAAATGACAATAAAACCCACTTGACTTGGTGAGTTGGCGTTGCAGAGTGAGAAGGACGCAGCACCAGGCAGTGCTGCAAGCTTGCGCCAGCAGAGAAATGGATGAAAGTTCAACGGGCTGTGGGTTGAACGCAGCATGGACGACAGAGAGCTCATCATGCTTGCTCTTATGGAATTGCTGATATGTTTACTGCCACCAGTTACATCACACACACTCAGCGGGGCACATCAAATGGTGAGAAGGCAACCGTCCAGTGTGTAGTAGGGAAAGCAGTGGGTGGCTGAGTGAAGCTCCATTGCAGCTGTAGTCGACCCCAGCAGAGTTGATGCATTGAGCTGTGAGCATTTAAACAACATATATATTTACATGCATCTAGATTCCAACAATGCACCAGAGATCTGAACATACATATGCAGCATTGAACACACAGTACTGGTGTCTTCAACAACCCCAGTGACGTCTCCCTCTCTCTCTTTCTCTGTCTCACTTTCATTTATAAGCTTTATGCAATTGTCTCTGGGCATCAGGCACAGGCTCGGAGACTCGGACAGCACACAGGCTTCATCAAACACGGGGTCAAGAAAGACAAAGACACAAAAGAAAACGTCAGGCGTTTGGTAAACGTGTGCAGGTATACAAGAGAGTGCGAGAAATCCTTCTGTCAGCAAAGACCTGACAGCAGTACAACAAGACTGGAGCAAACATGGCCTAGTTAGCGTCTCCGGCGCCTTTTGGGGGAAAGTGCTCAGAAGACTGAACAGAGGAATTCAGACGTTGCCTCATCCTCTCCCGCTCATCCAGCTGCTGTGAATATTCATAACGCTGTGCTAAGTGTCAGTTAAAACTAGACCAGCCGGCGCAGAAAGAAACACTGCAGTCTGCGCGTCTCCAACCCAGAGAGAGCAGGAGGAGAGAGAAAAGTGTTTTTTTTTAATATATTTTTTTATTTCTGTGAATAAACTGGAGGGGATTCCAGGCGCAGGAGTCGTATCTCAGTGACCGAGGAGGCTTCTCTGCCCTCTGTCCTTCTCTTTCGCTTCCTCTCTCTTTTTATCACGGCACCGCAAAGCCAGACAGAGGACGGAACACATGGCGAGCACACTTACGCGCACACGCAGCGAACAGAAGATTGCAGGGCTCTCTCGTTGCTGGGGCGCCCTACGATGAAAAGAGAGTGAACAAGCCATAAAGAAAAAGAGAAGGAGAGAGAGAGAGAGAGAGAGAGAGAGAGAGAAAGAGAGAGAGAGAAAGCTTCTCAGAGATAATCGCACCTGTAACTCTGACCTTCAGACGCCAAGAAGTAGATTCTCTACTAATAAATAAATAGATATCGTCGCTCTCTAATGAAATACAAGCATCTCTGATATAGCAATTTTACAGGAGAGGACAAAAACTGTCTTAACTTTCAATGTAAGTCAATCGAACCAGAATTCTTTCTAAGCTATTTCCGAGCATTTCTATTGGTCCTTTCATCATGAAATTTTTACACAATATAAACGGCAGCTGGTCTGTTTAAATGATATACAAAAATAAAAATCGTCAAAAATGGGGATGCATGTTTCTCATTGGACAGCGATGATATGCATGTAGTAAGTAATAATAAAAGTATAATTATTTGCCAATGAAGCCCCCTGGATGGATCACTTTATGCTACAGTAAATGCAGCTTGGACAAAGAAGCTTTACACATTGGCACAAGTAAAGATGCTGTGCATTTGTATGTTTAGAGATAGATTTACTACACTGCAGAGCTGATGCTGTAGAACTGCCAGTTCACACAGTTTCCACATTTAGAAATTCCAAATTTAGACCAAAACTGAAAAGTCTGTAAAGCTTTCCCAATTGTGTTCATTGCTAGCAAAGCAGGCATGTAGCTGGAGCACAGTGAGATCAAAAAAATTGAAAACTCAGCGGGCATAATATTTGACTAACATAAATTATCAGCAAGGCATACTGCTCTGGCTAAATATTCCAGTATGTAATCCAAGCTATCTTTCAGATATACTGCATCCCCAAATGCAATGCAGTCGTAATCATCGATGTAACCTTCTGGATATTATTTATAGTCTCAGATGGAGCCTTTCTGATAGATTAATAATGGCAAAATGAATGAAATGGGTCCAAATGCTGCTGCACTCTGCAATACTGATTACTGAAGCCGCACCAGTTTGCTCTGCTGGTCTTTTGGTGGGTTTAGTCACTTTGTTTATTTAATACAGCTGCATTCATAGCGTGGTTAAAACCGTACTTGGTTATAGCTGGGCTCAGATGAACAATCCGCACAGCATCGGCTTTTGAGGCTTGTGTGTGAGTCACTTTCCTCATTATTCAGTCAAACTAGCTCATATTGTGTGTTTGAAAACCCACACACTTTATGTTTGAGGTTGAAGATTATTAGGAAACAGACTAGAGTGGCAATGGTTGCAAAGTAGTGACTAAGAGCTAAGAAAAATGGGGCGATTCTTGAGCTCAATCCCAATTTGGTAACCAGTAATGCAGTATACAGTACACAGTAGTGCAGTACATGCTATACAGTACACAGTAGTACAGCATACAGCACACAGCAGTGTAGTATACAGTTAACAGTACACAGTAGTGCAGTACACGCTATACAGTACACAGTAGTACAGTATACAGCACACAGCAGTGTAGTATACAGTTAACAGTACACAGTAGTACAGTATACAGCACACAGCAGTGTAGTATACAGTTAACAGTACACAGTAGTGCAGTACACTTTATGCAGTACACAGTAGTGCAGTACGCAGTATACAGTACACAGTACAAAGTAGTGCAATATCCAGTACACAGTAGGGCAGTATACAGCACACAGTAGGGCAGTATACAGCACACAGTAGGGCAGTATACAGCACACAGTAGGGCAGTATACAGCACACAGTAGGGCAGTATACAGCACACAGTAGGGCAGTATACAGCACACAGTAGGGCAGTATACAGCACACAGTAGGGCAGTATACAGCACACAGTAGGGCAGTATACAGCACACAGTAGGGCAGTATACAGCACACAGTAGGGCAGTATACAGCACACAGTAGTGCAATATCCAGTACACAGTATGGCAGTATAAAGCACACAGTATGGCAGTATACAGCACACAGTAGGGCAGTATAAAGCACACAGTAGGGTAGTATACAGCACACAGTAGGGCAGTATACAGCACACAGTATGGCAGTATACAGCACACAGTAGGGCAGTATACAGCACACGGTAGGGCAGTATACAGTACACGGTAGGGCAGTATAAAGCACACGGTAGGGCAGTATACAGCACACGGTAGGGCAGTATACAGCACACGGTAGGGCAGTATACAGCACACAGTAGAGCAGTATACAGCACCCAGTAGGGCAGTATACAGCACACAATAGGGCAGTATACAGCACACGGTAGGGCAGTATACAGCACCCAGTAGGGCAGTATACAGCACCCAGTAGAGCAGTATACAGCACCCAGTAGGGCAGTATACAGTACACAATAGGGCAGTATACAGCACACAGTAGGGCAGTATACAGCACACAGTAGGGCAGTATACAGAACACAGTAGGGCAGTATACAGCACACAGTAGTGGTGCAGTTTGTATTACCAAATACAGCCTTAGATGTTAACAGCATTATAAATAATCTAAAAAGCACCAAATCAGTTTCAGTGCTATTGGCACTTCCACTGTAGACAAACATCACACTGGCAAACATGAGTGAGGAAGTTGTAAGCCAGGCCCATGTTGGGGCTCCACAACTAAAAGACTGACCCGCTAGAAATAAAACAGCATAGCTGGTCACAAGCATTATTCACAATGAATCTGAAATGCTAAAGAAATACAGTTTATATCATATATTCTTACTGGGACTTTTACTTTCATAAAAATCCAATTGGTACAAGAACACATACCTACCTACTGCCCTACATAGCTTCAACCAAATATTTACAAGTGGTTTTCATTTAACAAATAACTATTTAATATAATTTCCTCACTGTCAAACCCCTGTCCAAAGAATAGGTTTATTTTACACATTTTACACTGAAACTGATATTCTGAAGAGTGTAAGTTGAAGAACATGCAGCTAGCGAGGTCAATTCCTGCCTTGTTAGCAGGAAGCTAGCACTTTGGGCTAATTTACACTCTGTTTCTTATAATAAAACACAGCTAAAAATGGCAGCTTTGATGAAAAACACACACTACACTTCATATCTACGTGTGATGTAATAAAGTCCAGCTGTGCTGCTTTATATGTGACCTCTCAGAGCGGCTGTTCACTTAGCAGTGGAGCTAGCTCTCTTTAGCTAAGAGCTAAGCTCCAAATGCTGTGAGAAAGCAGCGGATTTTCAGGGAAAAAGCTCTGCGTGTGGCCTCATCATCGTGCAGCCGTTTCAAGCAGGCGTTTCACGTCTCAAAGGAGCAAAAACACGCCAGAGGCTAAAACAGAAGAGGCAGCAGAAACTTTTGTGTTAAAATAGGAAACTGTTCCAAAATGGAGATTTTTTTTTTCCACAAACAGTGAGCTAAACCTTAAACTGTGTTCCTTCATAACAGCTTCAGCTCTAAACCCCACAGAGAAACTAGGCTCTTCTAGACCTTTCATACAGTTTTTCCTCCCATAAGAGGCTCCAAACACATACAGTGACCCAAAACAGGTTCCACAGCATCGGAGCTGGACCGCATGTGCTAGCTAACGCAGACCGACATAATGTCCACTCTCATTAACTGAGCGCGCTCCTTAGTGCAGGTGAGTCGTAGCTCGCTGTCGTGTTATCACGCCAGCTAACAGGAGGTGACACAGCCTGAACTTTTTCTATATGACTCGGCAGAAACTTTGGTGGCTAACAGCTCTGGAGCCTCAACAGCATCAGTCACCCAAACCACAGTCCCCTGTGGGTTAAATCATTACTGAGCCGAGTTAAGCTGTTGTTTAGTCATTTCTGAAAGAACGTCACGTTCCAGCTGTCGTCCAGTTTTCTTCTTGCTAAAATCCAGCTTCCGTGGTGTGACAGCCACAGGGGGGCATTGCCTTTCATGACGTAGCCATGCAGAGAACCATAAGAAGAGGCTCTTGTTAGAAAGGAACTGCACTGTGTTTTATGTTAATGTTGTGTTGGTTGTGTTCTATGTCACTATGTGTTCTCAGGGTTTGGATAGTTTTAGGGTCAAGCTTGGATAGGGTCAAGCTTGGGGCTATTTTAGTGCCCCCCCCCTCAATGTGACCTCATTTCAGCTGCTTACATTTAATAATAAGCATGTTCCTGGGCAGATCATTGTTCCATCTGATTGCTCCTCCCCACAGCAATATAACTGATCCAAAAAAAGGGGGAAGGTATCCCACCTGGAAAGGAGTGTTGCTACCACAAACTCAAAACTAGATGCTAAAGAAGGAGAAATGAAGGTAGAACAATGAAGAACAAAGCCAGCAAAGGAAGAAACAGCATGGTGAGACTGGCTACATATGTGGCTGAGCACTGCACAGCCTGTGTGGACTAGGACAATGGATAGAAGAGTTAAGGGGGCATGGTGATCTCATATACCCCAGGGACTTTGTTCAGACTATGCGATTGTCATGAGGATGGTTGATTTTAAATGTGGGGGAGGCTGTGTGGTCATGCAGAGAGCACTGATCCTACAATATGTAGATGTCAGATGGTCTATGGCTTCTGATTGACTAACTATACATCATTGAAGGTCTACGTCAAGCTGGTAGATCAGCTAAACCCTCAAACCCATAGGAAAGCTTAGTCTAAGCTGGCTAACAGCACAGACCAGTATGAATAGACTTAGCTGGTCACCCAGAGGGGTCATACTTTGGATGATTGGTTATAGCTACCAGAATTAATTATGACTGGTATCAGTACATAAACCACACAAACCTTATACGCTCTAGTGGTATAAGACCTAAATGAAAATAAATAGAAGGAGAATCATATTTTACATACGTTAAATATGTCTTTCAAATCATGGAAGTGACCCAACTGACAAGGTAAACAGTGATTTGGTGTTCTGCAAGAGGTTCTAAAGTTCTGACTGGCCTCAGTCATGGTCACTCTAGTGCTTCTGCTTTAAATGAGGCAGGTCCACTACGCCAGGCAGGAGATTGATTTGGGAAAAGTCTGAAGAAAGTGAATGCCATTCTTTTATATCATTCCTGGACTGGTCAGCACTGCAAGAGGTCAACGCCGAATCAGCAGGTTGTTCAATTACAGATTTGCTATGCATCACTTGTTAAATGCAAGCGAATGGCGTGATGAAGACTGAGCAGACTGCTTGCTGGCTCTATTGACCTTAAACCCACTGGAACAGTCAAACTGGGCTCAAATTAGGGTATGGCACTTATTCTCACCACAGAAGAAATTCCAGTCTGCCCACTAAGGCCGGAGCCATTCAGCCGCATTTAGTAATAAAATTATGCTGCTGCAGTTTCAGCATAATTTAAAGAGCAGCTCGACGCTGCAAGAGCTCTTCGAATCAAAGTCCTGTCTTGAGGCATGAGCATCAGGGAATGGAGATGCTTGGCTGCTGGTGCTGCTCATAGTCACACTGCCCCCTGCTGGTCAACCAATAGTAGTGGCAGGTGCGTTCAAGCCTAAATTAAAGGACCCCTGCTGTTGTGAAAAATGCATGATGCTTTTCCTAAAAGAGCGTCTTCCTGCATGCGCCCGGGTCTCTGAGGGGGTTCAGATGTTAAAGTGTCGGGTAGGGGACCTGTGGGCATGTCGTGAGGGGTGTCAGTTGCTTCAGTCGAGACTCTGCCATGGCAGATAACATCTCCAGAGCTGAATAATGCAGCAGTGCCGTGAGGTCAGACTAGCCAACTGCTGCTGCCGAGCTTTATTTCTCCAGTCAAACACCTGCTCCACCTGACACAGGCATGTTTTAGTAAATATCTGATCCAATATAATATAATGAATATCCCATAATATGTTATGAATATATGAATCAACCAAATGTTTATTTACACCACTTACCTATAACATCATGTAGCACATATACAGATTACAGAGATTACATACAGATTACACAGAAGCCTCCACAACTACATGTTATTCTTTTCAGCATTCAGTGAGTCTGCTTGGTCTAGTGAGTTCACCAGCTGGTTGCAGTTTCTGCTTCTCATGATCCCGAACAAATTCAGTTATGTTGAGGTCTGGAGGTGGTCGGTCCATTGTTCTGAGAACACCAGCAGATTTGTCACTGATGTTGACGTCTGGACTCTGAGGTGGTCAGTCCATTTTTCTGGAGACACCAACAGATTTGTCACTGATGTTGACGTCTGGAATATGAGGTGATCAGTTCATTGTTCTAGAGACACCAGAAGCTTCATCACTAATGTTGAAGTCTGGAGTTTGAGGTGATCAGTTCATTGTTCTGGAGACACCAGAAGCTTCATCCCTGATGTTGAAGTCTGGACTCTGACATGGTGAGTTCATTGTTCTGGAGACACCAGAAGCTTCACCACTGATGTTGAAGTCTGGACTCTACTGTGGTGAGTCCATTGTTCTGGAAAAGCAGAAGAAGTCTGGAATATGAGGTGGTCAGTCCATTGTTATAAGAACACCAGCAGATTTGTCACCGATGTTAAAGTCTGGACTCTGAGGTGGTGAGTCCATTGTTCTGGAGACACCAGCAGCTTCATCACTGATGTTAATATCTGGAGTCTGAGGTGGTCAGTTCACTGTTCTAAGAACACCAGCAGA
Organism: Megaleporinus macrocephalus; assembly: GCA_021613375.1. NCBI lineage: Eukaryota > Metazoa > Chordata > Actinopteri > Characiformes > Anostomidae > Megaleporinus > Megaleporinus macrocephalus. Next base: position 14,656,359 of record CM038724.1, on the reverse strand, counting down.
TTTGTCACAGATGTTGAGGTCTGTAATATTAGGGGGTCCGTTCATTGTTCTGAGAACACCAGTAGCTTCATCACTGATGTTGACGTCTGGAGTCTGAGGTGGTCAGTCCATTGTTCTGAGAATGTCAACAGACTCATAATTGATACTGAGGCCTGCACTCCAAGGTGGTCATTGTTCTGAGAACACCAGCAGATTTTTACTGATATTAAATTCTGGATTCTAAGGTGGTGCATCCACCAGTAGCTTCCATGTTTGATTTATCTCATTTTTCAGTGAGAGGCTCATAGTGCTGAGGTCTCTTCTCACAGTGGAAGGATGGACAGAAACACCTGTGAATGTTTTCAGATCTGAAGCAAGACTGGAGTTTGATGTTCTCCTCTCTCTCAAAAGTGAAAGCTCTGTATCTCACAGGTCAGTTTGGGTGGTCTTCCAGGTCATGTACTCCTAGTCCCATTTGCTCTGTTTCTTTTCTGATTTGTTCGACTCAAACAGCCAGTGTATAGGGAAGATGTAGTTAATTTTATATTTTGTTGTTATTGATTGTTATTTTAAAGTGAGGCTGCTGAAGGCTTGGCTCACTATTAAAAGTATAGACCACTGAGTGATGTATCATCCCTGCTACTGCGAGCAGTCGCCTAAAGCATAACGATTCCTGCGTCTCCTTGTACACTGACACCACAACAGTTTAGAATGATTATTAAAGAATGGTTTTCCTTTTAAATATGTCATGTTTGTCATCTTTTAAATAAGAGCATGCATGAAGTCACAGGACACATCCACAGGGCAATGACATTGATTTGTTGCACATTCTCTGCTGCCACCTGCTGTTGTAAGACAAAATAACAGTTCCAGCCACCTCATATAAAAACGTTGACAGGTGCTCAGCTTCACACCATCAGTTTCAACATGAACTGAAGCTGTGAAGCAATGTATTGCCATCAAGTGTCAAGTGTAATGCTGAGTTCCTGACAAGTGGAAGCTCAAAACTTTCCAACTCTGAACCTTCTACTTCTATGCTCACAGTGAGCTAGTCCTAGTTTGGTGGCTGTGTTTGTATAAAAACCTCTCGAAATAGTGTTAACGTTAAATATGAAGCACCATGCTGACTAGGACTGTCCTGAATACCATTCAAATCTCCAGATGCTTCCCTCGCAGAGCACTGCGGCATTCACAGCATTACTTCGCTCCTAGCTGTGATTTTTTTGAAGAGAAGAAATGTTCATGTTGAGATGTTTTGGGTTCATTGGTACAAGGACGTTTATGTTGAAGAGCCTGGATGTGGGTGGAGTGGTGGGTTTTCTGATGTAGAGCAAAGGGCTGTGCTTTTACCTGTTAGTGCAGGGGAGGCAGTTTCTTTTGTTCATGTTTGGTGGTTTTTTCAGCAAAATCAATGTAACTCTGTGTGATGGACCATAACCTGGAGTCATCTGAGTTTCTCTTTAGCAGTTTGCCTTTATTTATAGCCTACATTTAGCTAATAAAAACCTGAGCATATGAATACCAAAAACATAAACGCCAAAATAACAAATAAATAGTTGAATATTCAGCTCCAGAGTTAACAGCATTAAAAGAGCATGAACTCAAAAACCACCAGGCTCTGGAACAGTTTCTAGATTCTGAACACCTCAAACCTGACGGCTCTCCCTTCAAACGACACCTAGCCAGGTTGGTATTATTTGTACTATTTTAATAGTAATAATATTAGTGAATAATTGTGAAAAGATCAAAACTATAAAATAACATGAAATAATACTAAATGGGCAAAAAGATTCAAATATCAAACAAAACAAAAGCAAACATATGAAATACCCAGCTCAGATTTAGCCACAAAAAATAACCTGTGTTCACTCTCCAACAAGAGCAAAACAATAATACATAACAGTATTATTAACAGTACCAACAAGTCCAATGGATCCCAACAGTTCAGCAGTTTTTTTCCTTTCCTTTCGTTTCTTAGTCTTCGTTTCCTTTCTTTCTGTGTGTAAAATTGTCCCAATGTGTCAGTTGCGTGTGTTTTTATCTTCACTACCCGGGTAGACTAGTGTTGTGTGTGTGTGTGTGTGTGTGTGTGTGTGTGTGTGTGTTTGCTTCTTTTATCTGTGGTCTCGGTCTCTCTCTCTCTCAGCGCTGCGGCTTGTGTGCTCACGCTGCTGACGTCACTCGCACAGCATTCTGGGACATGTAGTCTCGGGGTGGCTCGCCATCTTGGACTCCGAGTTCGCGAGTTTTTTTTTTCTCTCCCAGCAATAAAAAAACAATCTGTACGACACAGAACTAACTTCAATGTAAAACTGTATGGCAACCACATAAATGCTAACTCGACTCGGACTCAATAAACAGCAGTATTTTACACTTTTATCGTATATTTACACAATTAAAACCAATCGCTAATGCTAATCGCTGCTAGCCTCTGCCTGCTAGCAACCCAGTTAAACGAACTCTTTAAACAACTTATAGCCCACACATTTAAGACTCCGATTGTTTTAATAACCTTTTAACCCTCTTATCAACATTTTGAACACCTTATAACACAAAAATATACACTTTATCACCTATAATCTCTCTTTAACTGGCACTACAACTCACCGGAGTTTCCCTTCACAATAGAGCAGCACAGACGAGAGTTTATGCAACTCATATACACTGGAAAACACTGAAATCAGGGTATTTTATGTTTTAACAGCATTTTAAACTTTTAATCAGCTTCTGAAAACGGCGACTCGGCATGAGCTCAGAACGTACACTCTGGAAGTGTGGTGATAGTGGTGTTAGTTGAGTTAGTTTTATATATATATATATATATATATATATATATATACTCAACTAACTAAACTAACACCACTAACCCAGCTAACATCACTTACATAACTAACTAAACTAACAAATTTATATATATATATATATATATATATATATATATATATATATATATATATATATATATATATATATATATATATAAACTGCACTACTTATCTTTCATTAAGATAATTTGTTGTATAATTATTAACATATATATTCAGTTACGTGTGTTCAAACTGGTAGTGTAGTTTGACTGGTAGTGTATACAATATATCTAATATAATATACTCTGGTGCTTTCTTACTTAATACTTTGTATTGTATTTATTTAGCAGCTTGTGGTCCAGGGGGTATTGCAGAGTATAAATTTTATTGTACAGTGCGACTGCTTGTTTCTCGGAATCTCTTGAACACTAACCTCACTTGTTGATCAGGCTGGAGATTCTCCACAAGGTGGAGCTATTAGCCAGTAGCTTTCTGTGGGCATCATTAGAATGGGTGCTATGGAAGAGTTAGAACTTAGTCAGTCATGCAGTGTGTAGCATACTCAATAAATAGCGGGAGTCATTTGAGCATTCACTTATTATTTACATAATAAATACATACATAATCAGCACAAACACACTTTTATATGGGCGCCACTGACAGAATCATAGAGGTAAAAGGGGCATTAATAGACAATATATACATTCCCGAGAGGCAAGATATATGTGGGCAGCGTTTACAGCTCAATATTGTGAGTACAGTTCATTTTCCCTAATGCTACAGTTCTTAAGAGCTGACCCCAGTTATAGTTCTTCCTCAAGGAACTCCCTATTACCAGTATGAACCAGTCTGGCATGGCTATTGTCTGCTTTCCAAGCACTTCTGTTGAGAATAAACATTAAGGAGAAGACGGTTCTACAGCAGACCTACGTACTGACACGAAGACACACAACGCATTACTGTCTTCGTAGAGTATTGCTAACATACTGGATGATACATGGACGTTGCTTCATATGACTCTCAACGCGAGTGCATGTATTAACCACACTTTACAGCAACAAGTCTGATTGATGGTTGGCTGAAATGAAGGCTGTTTCACATGGTTAACCATTTCCTCCACATACTGACCAGTGGGAGAGTCTCTTTTGTGCTCTTTTCGTCATCAAAACAAAGACAAGTATCCCTGAAATGCCCAGTCTGCTCTGGAGAAGATCCTTCATGGCTGCTATTCAGTTTGTAGACAAGCACAAACAAAATCTACTGATCTAGCATCAGTTCTCTGTGGTCCACGTAAGTAAATGAACTGAAGATATGTTGAAGAAAAGGACAGTGATGAAGATGTAAGTCTCATCAGAAGGTTAACATAGAGTTGAGAGTTAAAACTTCAGATACAAATGAGGTCTGTAAAGGGGTGATAGGGTTTGGGTGTGTAGTAAATGGGGTTTATAATGAGGTTGTATACATTTTATTGAGGTTGCTGAGGTTTGTAATTGGGTTGGTATAATTGTTGGGGGAGTGTAGTTAATAAGGTCTGTAATAGGGTTGGGGTGTGTAGTTAATGATGCTTATAATGGGGTTGTGTACATTCTACTGAGATTGCTGAGGATTATAATGGGGTTGGTATACATTTTTGGAGTGTCTAGTTAATGAGGTTTATAATGAGGTTGGTATAAATATTTGGGGTGTGGGGTTATTAAGGTTTGTAATGGAGTTGGTATATATTTTTGGGGTATGTAGTTAATGAGGTTTGTAATGAGGTTGGTATAAATATTTGGGGTGTGTAGTTAATGAGGCTTGTACTGAGGTTGGTATAAATATTTGGGGTGTGTAGTTAATGAGGCTTGTACTGGAGTTGGTAAAATATTTAAGTTGTTGGGTTAACAAGGTTTGTAATGGGTTTGGTAGAAATGCTTGAGATGTTGGGTTAATGATGCTTATAATGGGGTTGCTATAAATTTTAAAGGTGTGTAGATAATGAGGTTTATAATGGAGTTGCTATAAATCTGTGGGGTGTGGAATTAATGAGATTTGTAATGGGGTTGTATACATTTAACTGAGGTAACTGAGGTTTGTATTGTGGTTGGTATACATTTCCGGGGTGTGTAGTTAATGAGGTTTGTATTGGGGTTGGTAAATATTTCCGGGGTATGTAGTTAATGAGGCTTGTAATGGGGATGATATAATTTTTTGAAGGTGTGTAGTTAATGAGGTTTATAATGGAGTTGCTATACATTTTTGGGGTGTGTAGTTATTGATGTTGTAATGGTTTGGTATACATTTTTGAGGAATGTAGTTAATGAGGCTTATAATGGGATAAGTTTACATTTTTGGTGTCTGAGGTTAATGATGTTTGTAATGGGTTTGGTTTATATTTTCTGGGGTGTGTAGTTTATGGGGTTTATAAAGGGATTGGTATAAATTTTCAGGGTGCGTCATTAATGAGGGTTTTGGGGAAGGTATTGATTTTGGGAGTGTGTGGTTAATGAGGGTTGTATTGGGCTAGGTATTGATTTTAAGGGTTGATGTAATTTTGGGGTGGGTCTTTAAGAAGGGTTGATGTAATGTTTGGGGCGTGGAAGTTAAGGAGGTTTGTAATGGGGTTTGGACTCTGATTTCTGTGTGTAGTTAAGTATTGAGGATTGTAATGTATTTTGGGTGTGTCTTTAAGAAGGGTTGGTGTAATGTTTGGGGTGTGTAGATAATATTGGATGTAAGGGGGTGGGTATAAATCTCTGGACTGTGGGGCTAATAAGGGTTGTATTGGGGTTAGTATGAATCTTTGGGGTGTGTAGATAATAAGGGATGTAACGGGTTTGGTATAGATCTTTGGGCTGTGGGGCTAATAAGGGTTGATGTAATTTTGGGGTGGGTCTTTAAGAAGGGTTGATGTAATGTTTGGGGTGTGGAAGTTAAGGAGGTTTGTAATGGGGTTTGGACTCTGATTTCTGTGTGCAGTTAAGTAAGCTTGATTTGAGGATTGTAATGTATTTTTGGTGTGTCTTTAAGAAGGGTTGGTGTAATGTTTGGGGTGTGTAGATAATATTGGATTTAAGGGGGTGGGTATAAATCTCTGGACTGTGGGGCTAATAAGGGTTGTATTGGGGTTAGTATGAATCTTTGGGGTGTGTAGATAATAAGGGATGTAACGGGTTTGGTATAAATCTCTGGGCTGTGGGGCTAAAAAGGGTTGATGTAATTTTGGGGTGGGTCTTTAAGAAGGGTTGGTGTAATTTTTGGGGTGTGGAATTTGAGGTTTGTAATGGGGTTTGGACTCGTTTTTGACTACAGCAGGGTTGGTGTGCATAGAAATAATGGTTTTAATGGGGTTAGTTTAATTTTTTGGGTATGTTTAAGAAGGTTTAAGCCGTGCTGAGGTACATCTTCAGGGCCGGAGTGAAGATGAGGATGGTGCCGACTACAGATACTGTGAGGAAGGCCCACAGGAAGATCCGGTCCAACACTTGGGCAACAAACTTCCAGTCTTGAACCACCTGAAAATACAGATATGTATATATTATGACACCAATCAGCCACACTCATATAAAACCTGCTCTGTAGAGAGAAAAAACTGAGCAACCGATAACCGACCGAGGTGTATCTGTATCTGTAAGTGGGAACTACCTCTCTGATGAAGTGCTCTTTCCTAATGTGTCTGGATATGTAGCGCACAGAGCTGGTGGCTTTCTCCAGCATGGACAGCCAGGCCTGGTTTTCGTCCTCCTTCCCCCTGACCCCTCCTGCGCTCCTCTGCTGGCCTTTCTTCATCCCTCGTTTCAGCTCTGGGCTGCGCAGCTCCATGTCCGGGTATCTGTAGCGGTCAGTGTGGCCGTGCATGCACAGGAGCCTGGGCAGCTTTTGCAGGAAAAGGCTCTTGACCCACGGCGCCATGGGGTGGTAGGTGGCCGAAGAGCGGTGGTGCACATTGATGACGAAGACAGTGACGATGATGGAGAAGGTGACGAAAATCATGATGAAGAGCAGGTACTCACCGATCAGCGGGATGACCTACGAGTGGGCGATAGGAACTCAAATTTATATCACGATACTTCCCACCATCTACACAATTACTACAATAAGTACTCTAAGATTAACACACCAGGCCACGTCTGATTAGTCTGGGTAGACACAAATGGCCATCGCAAACATGTTCTCGTGAACTCAGCAGATGTTCCTGGCTAGCACATTCCATGTTTTAAGACTTGTTCCCAACACAGTGTTGAATAAAAAACTCTGAACTGGTCTCCTCTCTTCACTTTGAATTACCACAATCATAATTGTGTTTGCTTTTAAGATCTAGTCACATTCGCTTTGTGACTACACTAATCTAAACTACAATAATCTGAATGAAAATCGTTGCAGTCAAGTGTTTGCAGGGCTTTGATAGCAGAACACTGGTTTTCTCTAAGGGAAAATATAAATATAATTTTTTTGAAGTAGGCGCTATTGCAGACTTTAGTGAACAAAAATGCTCCAAAGCCAGTTCTTTTGTCAAATATACATTTTTTGAGAGTTATTTAATGAACCAAATTGCAAGTATTGCTACTTTGAGACTTGATAACTTTAACTGGCAAGTCCCTCACACACCAGCAAGCTCTGTCAAAGTTGGTAGTTCAGTTGCTTTGGCAGTAGTAGGCTACTTTCTGGTTGGTTGGTTGGTTGGTGTTGGGACATAACAGTGTTAACGTTAGTAACTTTCATGTGAGGTCTTCCAGTTATCAAGATTGTTAGATTATTTGTAACCTAACTGCTAAAAGATTTCCTGAATCAGAGAACCCAGTGGAATTTTCATGGTGCGCCCTGTATATCCATATACCACAAAACATATTGGGGTGACCTGCTACTGGCCTTGAGACTGACCATGCAGTGGCCACTAGTGAAGCCTCGTGTTTGTGTTATCGTGTGCTGGGCTGTAGGGTAGTTTGTGTGGTTTGGCTCCTTGGCCAGCACTGGTTCTTCACAGCTGTTGTGTTCCATAACAGAGCATAGTTGCCGAGCAGTGGAGCAACAGAGTGATGCCTTAAGCAGGTGCAGCACCCTTGCTGGTGTCTACAGCACTGTGGGCAGCGATGGAGGTAAAGAGCAGCAGAGGGGAGTGCCACTGCTGTTTCCACCATGGCAAGTAGCTCAAGAGTTGATGCTGGGAGGAGGACGTGACCCAGGAAGTATATGGGATGCATGTATAAGACGTGTATGACCTGTGCGCCTCCCAATCCTACCTTGGAGGAGGATGGGATGATCTCTTCGATGACCAGCAGGAACACTGTGAGCGAGACCAGGACGGAGGTGGAGAGTGAGAGCTTCTCGCCCTCGTCCGACGGCAGGTAGAAGACCAGCACGGTGAGGAAGGACAGGCCGAGGCAGGGGATAATGAGGAAGAGCGTGTAGAAGAGAGGAAGACGCTTCATGATGAAGGAGTAGGTGACGTAGGGGTAGGAGTAGATGCCGTCTCGGCGGCTGCCCCGGCGTCCAGTGGCGTCAAGGATCTCCCACTCACCGTTGTCGAAGAAGTCCTTGCGGTCCACGTGGGGGTCCACCAGGGCCAGGTCCACCATGGTGCCGTCGTAGGTCCACGAGCCGAACTTCATGGAGCAGTTCTGCCGGTCGAAGGGGAAGAAGGTCACGTCCATGGTGCAGGAGGACTTGTAGCTGGCCGGAGGCGTCCATGTGATGGTGCCGTCGTACTTCACGATGGCTTTGGTCATCAGAGAACCCTCGAAACGACCGTCGGCACTGAGAGGAAGAAGAAGAGAGACTTACTCCATCTGCGTGTGACTTTTTCCTCTCAGACAGAAGTCTAAGTCAGACAAAGGCGCTAAGTCTTGTTCATATAATTTCAGGAATGTTTCACACACCCGAGTTGGCTTCTTTGATTATGGATATGTTGTGACCCGCATGTGCTTTGTCCTGTGTCTAACTGGGAGTATTGAAATACCCAATATATCCCACAAACCTTCTGTGGGCAGTCGTTGCCTGAATGTTAGGGGTCCAGTCTTGTGACCGTAAGGTTACTGGTTTAATCCCTGGGACCAGCAGGACACGACTGAAGTAGCCTTGAGCAAGGCACCTAACCCCACATTTGCTCCCTGGGTGCCGTGGATAGGGCTGCCCACTGCTCTGGGCATGTATGTTCACTAGGGTGTGTGTATACGCGGGTGTTTTACTGATGGGCTGC
>CM038724.1:14572401-14642401 GCA_021613375.1 Megaleporinus macrocephalus | reverse complement strand
AAATTGTCCTAACTCTCTTGGTCTGTTAAAGCATTAAAAGTTTCTTTCACTGAAACTAAGGGGCCGAGCCCACCTCCTGAAACACAACTCCACACCATAATCCACCAAACTTTAGACTCGGCACAATGCAGTCAGACAAGTAGCGTTGTAACCGCCAAACCCAGACTCCCAAACCTGATTGGTCACTCCAGAGAACACGTCTCCACTGCTCACAGTCCAGTGGTGGCATGCTTTACACCACTGCATGAAAACCCCTTCCATGAAGCTCTCTACGCTCTGTTCTTTAGCTGATCTGAAGGCCACATAAAGTTTGGAGGTCTGTAACTCTACAAAACGTTGGTGACCTCTGTGCACTTTGCTCCTCAGCATCCGCTGACCTGCTCTGTCATTCATGGCTGAGTTGCTGTCATTCCCAATAACTCCCACTTTGTTATAAAACCACTGACAGTCGACTGTGGAATATTTAGTAGTGAGGAAACTTCACGACTGGACTTGTTGAACAGGTGGCGTCCTATTAGGTACCATGCTGGAGTTCACTGAGCTCCTGAGAGCGACCCATTCTTTTACTAATGTGTGTAGAAGCAGTCTGCATGACTAGGTACTTGGTTTTATACAACCTGTGGCCATGGAAGTGATTGGTACACCTGAACTCAATGATTTGAATGGGTAAGTGAATACTGATACTAATTATTAGTTTCTAATTATTAGCAGGTCACATACTATTCCAACTTTTATGGAATAGGCTTTGTGGTTAGAGAAGAGCTGGGCAGGTATGTTGATGTTAATAAAGGATATGGAGATTCTGGAATCCGTTTCTGTCTCCGTGGCTATTCTGCTGACTCCAGACTGGTATTAGAGTCTCGAGTGGGAGTCTCTGCTTTCTCTGGGATTGGCTCTGCAACAGCCAAGCTGACACAAGAGTTTCTAGAAGTGTCAGTCAGGCGTAGTGGAGAATCAGGGCCAGTGTGGAGACACATAACATCAAAACATAGAGCATCATGAACGCTACAAATCTTAATACATCATGCAATACAGTGGCAGGAGCACTTACCTGCCACAGCCAGACATTGGTAGTCATCAGTTGGTTCTTTTCATCCTAGAGAGACAGAGAGAGAGAGATGATTATAAGCATAACTTGACACATTTTCATAAAAAAGATTGATTATTTCTAATAATATACCTATATAACATTCTGGCTTCCTTTTATTTGCAAATTACTATGAAAAACCTTCAAAGTTGTCCATAAATCAAGCTCTGAGCTAAAAAAAATAATAAAAGCTTGCTGTCTTTGTGGCCTGGTATTGCTATTTAAGTACCACATGCTTTGATATTAAATTTGTCTTCCCGCTTTAAGTACTGTGTCTCTGCGTCTCGGCTTTGTTCGGCTATTTGCGGCTCTGAATAAATTGTCAGAATCCAGCCGGTCAGAGAGACACACATCTGTTAGATTAGACTGGAGAGAAAATCAATTTCCTCAACTCACTAATGCAAAGACAAGGTGAGGACATACAGTGGTGTTTATATACAGGGACCACCAGAGGGCGCCAAAGACCCATATAAGATACAGTGTTCTGCAAAACGATCATAAATGTTACAAGATTTAAAATCAGCAGGCTGTTGTAAACCTCACAGGCATTGTTTGTATGAACAAGTTGCCATTTAAGTGTATATTCTGGAAATAATATACTTGTTGATATAAATGCTACTGCATTCCAAAAAGTTAATATCCAGCACTGTACTAGTAGCACTGAGACTGAATTGAAATGAATTGCTAAAAGCTGTAAACAGCTTTACTACTAAAAATACACTCTATATAATAGAGGCTGACTGATATATCGGGAGGCCGATAATATTGGATGATTGGTTTATCGATTGGCACAGACTGTGCTAAAATTCCAAGTAATTCAATATAAAATTTGATTTATTTTGGACTTCAAATCTTAATTGTGGTTAATATATAAAGTCTTGCATGTGGGACTTTGCCTGTCAGGCTGAAACAGCCTTTGTCCTTTCAGCCTAAAACACTAAACAATGCATTTTACTGCAATTCAACTTTACATAGAAATAGCTAGCAGGTCAATTGCTAAGCAAGTATGGAAACTTGTCACCTAATCTAGCCGAAGTTTTAGTAAGACTGACCAACAGGCTCAGTGTTCCAGTGAGCTGGAATTCACTAAAAGAAAATCTAAAACTCAAAAAATGTTTAAACTTTTAGTTTCTAACCACCTTCAGTCAGCCTGTACCTGTACCAGTTTTTCTTTTGCCTTTTATTTATCTAATTTTATTTATCTAAGTTTTACTTTTAGCCATTTTATTTATTTTATTTATCTTTCATTTCACCTTTTTATTTATTTTATTTCCTGTTCTATTTCTGGCCTTTAAACTTTTAAATTTTTTATTAATTCTGTCCTTTTAATTATCCTATCTCTTTTTTACATTATATTTTATTGTCATTATTTACTTTCTTCATAATCTTTTAATTTTCTTACTTTTTGTAATCTTCTATTGCTTAATTGTGTTTATGTTCTATTGTTCTAATTATTATCTCTATTTTATTACTATATATTTTTAGCTTGTCCACTTTTATTCTGAATTATTTATTTCTTCTTAAATAACTCTTATATTGTTTGCCTATTTTTTAATGCTATCATTTAATTCTTATTGTTTTGCTCATAAGGTTCCTTATGGAACCTCATATAGTTTCCTTCATTAAATTCTTTATTCTAATTTTAATTTATTTTTCAGTTCCTTTAAGTTGTAAATGCTCGGTTGCATGGAAAATAAGGGTTACCCTCAATGTATTATACAGAGTGAAAAAAAACGTTGATTGATTGACAGTTTGTAGAACTTCAGTACTGTCAGACTGAAGGTTTTATCTATAATGGAATGTTTTGTTATTGAAAGCCATTTACGAGCCACATCATGTTCATGCTGGTGGGACCCTAACACAGCACTGATATATACTGACTGAGTATGCAGTCATATAGATGCTTTAATGGAGTTAGATCTTTTTTTTAAGCTATATAAATATAAGTTTGGTACACCAATCTTTAAAACGCCCCAGACTCTAGAGAGTCTATTCCAGGAAACGTTCTTTGGCTCAGGTGAGCTTTGGCCTGTTATCTCTTATAAGAAAGTATTTATCTCTCTGCATTAAGCCCCTATATCTATGCTGAGGGCTCTGCTCAGTGGACACTGACTGGACTGTTCAGTGCTCACTGGTATATGCCATGCAAATCAATATTTCATTACAAGATGATGAAACATTTACAATCCCATCTGTAAGAGGTTGGAACCTTCAAGACAGAGAGACTAGGAAAGAGAGAGAACGCAAGGCCTGTGAATGATAATAAAACAAAATGATAAGATGATAATGATAATGACGAGCCAAATGAAGCCTATTTGTTACATCGCTAGTCCACAGTTCAGGTACTTATCCCAAACGATCCTATTCTGTTCATCAGACTATTATTACTTATAATAAATAAAATAAATAAACAATAATAATAATACAAAAAGGATTATATATATATATATATATATATATATATATATATATATATATATATATATATATATATATATATATATATATATATGGAATGTAATTAATAATGAGGGCAAGAAACTCTATTATTACTACTATTACTACAGTACACCAGGTGACGATCAATGCTAAGGCTAACATGGTACCATGAAAATTCTTGTACCCTACAGTGTTAATTATGGAGAACGTGTTACCAGCATAAATTTCCTCTATATAGATTATCTGTGACGTAATATGGATCCCACGGGGTGCAGCCATCTCTAAGTATTTCCTTGATTGTTGGGAGGTCAGTAGCACAATTGGCCTCGCTCTCTCTGGGTGGGCAGGAAGGCCCTCCCACCATCGCCCAGCGTGATACCAGTCAACATGGGCTAAGAGAATTGGCAATTAGCATTCTGTTGAGCTCTCCAGTGACATTGTGTGAACATCAGTTCGACATCATTGTTCATGTCTCTGAGGCAGCTCGGGGGGTGGGTTGGGGGGATAACGAGTGCCTTGAATTGCTCATCTGAAATGGCTACACTGTAAAGTTTTGTTCATGTTATAGCTCACAGGACGTCTTACTGTGCTCTCACACCTCATCAAGTCTGCAGGACCATGATGGATGGACTTTGAGCGAGGTTATGGGGAGGTGTTTACAGAAAAGATTTGGGTGACTATTGACTTCTAGTGTTTATTAGCAACTCATGTTTTCCGTTTCCATTATAACAATAATTCCATTATAATCAAATAAGGTCTCTACTGATCTGCACATCCTCAACATATAACAGGCGAGTTCACCAAACATCTTTTCTATAAGGCTTAAAAAGCCATCCAGGCTTAATATGGAGCTTTAAGTAATGCATATACTGTTGGTCATATGACCTGGACCTACCTGCACCCTTCCAATCCATCACATATAAAGAATCGATACACAACCAAAGCCAAAACTGAACTAGACTTCTAGAGAAGGTCAAATACATTAGAGGCTAAATCACATTTCCCCATTGCTTTCCAGCTCCATTGATCTGGTCAGCGTTATCTTCATTAAAATAAACCAGTTCATTCTCAATGGAGAGCAGGCCCCCGGTGGACAAATGGCCTCCATTTTCACTCTTAAGGTTGACTAGAGGTGAAACAGCTCAGAGCATGTACATATGAGCAAGCTTATCTACATACCGAGCTAGTGCGAACTCTACATGCGAACAATATAATTGTGAAGTGGTGAAGAACATGACATAACCAATTAAGTCACATTGTATATGTGTGTTTATATATGAATACATACGCATCCTTATATAAGCTGGATCTAGTTTTGACAACTGGAGAGTCTGAACCCTCCATAAAGTCCCATTGCCCTAGATTAGATCCTAGAATGGGGTTAAGGTCAGGACCCTGTGGTGGCCACTTCATGTGTGAAGATGATTCCTCATGTACCCTAACCAACTTGGAGGCGGGCATTCACTGTATTCAGGTGGTCAGCTGACTTCATTTCATTACCATGTAATGTTGTTAAGGCTCAACTTGACCAACTGAAGCAGCTCCAGATTATAACACTGCCTCCAGAGGCTTGTACAGTGGACACTATGCATCACTTCATCCACTTCCCGTCTTACCATGACGCTCCCATCACTCTGGAATAGGGTCAGTCTGGACTCATCAGATCACATGATCACATCCAATGACTCCAGTGTCCAGTCTTTATGCTCTCTAGTAAGCTGAAGCTGATTAGTCTCAGTAACAAGTGGGTTTCTTATGTCCACACAGCTGTTTAGTCCCAGTCCTGAGAGTTCTGGTCATGTGGAAATGTCCAGTATTAAATATAGCTGTGAGTTCTACTGTCCAGTTATTGCTATTTAACCATATCACATGTTTAAGTGATCTCAGATCACCACTATTCCATTCTTTTTCTTTGGACCACATGTTTTCTGTGTAGTTGCCAGCTCTCTGCTCTCCGTCCAGGTGTTAATGATGTGCTGGACAGTTCTGAAGCCAGTTCTAGTATATAATATATATGACACATAGGTGTGACATCATGTACGGACACTGTGTAAAAGCAAGCGTGTGTGTGTGTATGAGAGAGAGAGAGAAAGTGAGAGAGATAGTCTTTTTACTTTAGTGACTGTGATTATGCTATCCATCTTTGCCCTTGTTAACTTCTGTATTTCACACTTAATGCACTTACCACACCTCTAAAATCCATTACACACTTCACTTCTCTCCCTTTATCTTCCTCCCTCTATTCCTGAGTCTTCTTTGTATCTATTCCTGCCCTCTCAGTCTCTCTCTCTCTCTAGTTAATCCTCCTTTACTGAGTTCAATATATTCGTTTATTCCCCTTTATGTCTCTGTTTTCTCTGTACTCCTTTACACGCTCTCTCTCTCTTCCTGTATCTCGTTTTCTCCCCTTATATCTTCTTTCACAATTCTCTCTCTCTCTCTTTCTCTCTCTCTCTCTTTCTCTCTCTCTCTTTCTGTATCTTTCTGTTCCTTCTCTCTCTCTCTCTCTCTCTCTCTCTCTCTCTCTCTCTCTCTTTCTGTATCTTTCTGTTCCTTCTCTCTTTCTTTTCTCTCTCTCTCTCTCTCTCTCTCTCTCTCTCTCTCTCTCTCTCTCTCTCTCTCTCTCTCTCTCTCTCTCTCTCTCTCTCTCTCTCTCTCTCTGTCAGTGTGCAGTGGAGCAGTTAACCCTTACTAAGAGCTTCTGCATCAACTTTCACACACATGGCTGAAAGTGTATGTGGTGTATATGTGTATGTGTGTGTGTGTTGTATATGTGTGTGTGTGTGTGTGTGTGTGGTGTGTATGTGTGTGTGTGTTGTATATGTGTATGTGTGTGTGTGGTGTGTATGTGTGTGTGTGGTGTATGTGTGTGTGTGTGTGTGTGTGTGGTGTATATGTGTATGTGTGTTGTATATGTGTATGTGTGTGTGTGGTGTATATGTGTATGTGTGTGTGGTGTATATGTGTGTGTGTATGTGTGTGTGTGGTGTGTATGTGTGTGTGTTTGTATGTGTGTGTATTAGTGTTTGTATGTATTTGTCTGTGCTGGTATGCGTTTTTGTGTGTAAGCATGTGTGTTTGTTCTTGAACATGTTTCTGTGTGTGTTTGTGTGTGTGTAAGTTTGTATATGTGTGGGTGCTTGTGTGTGTGAATTGTGGGTGTTTGTGTATGTAAGTGTGTGTTTGATTGTATTTGTGTATGTTTGTGTGTGTGTATGATTCTATGTATGTTTGTGTGTGTGTATGATTCTATGTATGTTTGTGTATGATTCTATGTATGTTTGTGTATGTGTGTATGATTCTATGTATGTTTGTGTATGTGTGTATGACTGTGTTTAAATGTGTTTCTTGGTTAATTTGTTTGTGTGTTTGAGCATGAATGTGTGTGTGTGTATGTATGTGTTTGCAGGTATTTTTGTATGTGTGTTTGAGTTTAAATGTGTGTATTTGTATGTAGGTGCATGTTTGCGTGTGATTGTGTGTGTGGTTAAATGCGTGTTTCTGTGTTTGAGTATAAAAGTGTGTGCTTGTGTGTATTTGTATGTATGTGTGTGTATGATTGGGTTTGTGTATGTGTGTATGTTTGTGTGTGTCTTTAAATGTGTGTGTTTGGTTTTGTTTGTATGTGTGTGTATGTTTGCGTGTGTGTGTGTTTAACTTGTGTTTCTGTGTGTGTTTGTGTGTTCGTTTGTATGTGTGTGTGTGTTTAATGTTACTGTATGTACTGCAGAGTATCTCTTTGGTAAATCTATAGAAGTCAGTTTGTTTCATTATTTAATGTTTCAAGTGTAAAAATTTTTGATTTTTGATCTTAAATCGTTGTTTTAATACTTCGTAAACAAAAGTAGTGTTTGTAAATATGGTTCCGACTGCAATTGTTTACAAATATCAATAGACCCTATCAAACTCCATAGTGAACACATAGGGGTTCATTCTGACCCATGTTGTGTGTTAGAAGGGCTTGTGATAATCAAAAACAAGTAAATGGGCGAATTCATATTACATTAATTTATTGCAAATATATAAAACATAAAATCTCACTTTTGACCCAGATTGTACATCAAAGAGTTAATATAAAAAACTATGGAACTGGAACTTCTGATACTGGACCAGTGCCCAATGGAAGAAAGCTCAGTTCCACTTTGCTGGTGCTAAAGACTCCAGTACTTGGAATCTGTATACTGGAAAAACAACTACTATCATCTAGACTACAGTTTCTATTACATCCACTAGCTTCTGACTCACCACCTGCATGCTGCCTCCATCTAATCTGCACTGCTACCTGAACAAACAGAGCCTGTTCTAACAGAGAGGACTGATATCAACACTTCAGTATGTTCTCAGCAAATCCCGGACGAGCCCCCATATGTTACGTTCCCATATAACTAAATCCTAAATAGATGTTAACGAGATCGAAGGGCCTTTCCAAGTCTGGATACTGAGGCGTCCTTGGTGTTAGCGTCACGATCATCAATCAGCCAATCAACATGGAGCTTACAGCATCATCACTCAGCTGTGAAGTCTACAAGTCAACCACTCCGCCGCCCCTTTCAACCCCAGCCCACCACAGATATGGCACTGCACTTGTTTGAAGATCCCTGGTCTAAGACAAGGGTGACTTGGTGACACATACACAAATCAGTACAAGTACCGGGTCGTGTGGTGCTGTCAGGATGGTTGTCATGGCGATGTGTGATGTGAGGTCCACGCTTGTGTGTAAACACAATGATCTGACTGCCGCGCTCTCCCACTAAGACTGAAGTAATGGAAGCCAAAGAGGCTACGGATGAGGAGAGCGGTCACTGCTGGAATGCTGGAACGGCGAAGTTCATAGAGCTCGACGTGGTGTCTGTTTCCACCCTTCATTTAAACCAGCCAATCAGCTTGCTGGATATATGCCATGAATTCCAGTCAGAATTAGGGCAGTGTGTGACTAGCTAATAAAAACACTTCATTTTTTTTTATTTTTAATTTTCACTTCTTTCCTTCTTCTGCGCTCAGCAATAAGCCAATGCCAACGTTGACCTTGATCACATAACCACTGACCGTAAAGAACATGCAACCCTGAGTGTGTGTGTGTGTTCTTGTAGTACATGTGGTCCTCACAAGTTTTGGTCGATAAATCACATCTAATAGAGCCAATAAAGACTCTTGTGGATAATGAGGTTAAGGTTAGGATCAGGTTTAAGTGGAGTAGTATTTAGCTACAGTTAGAGCTGGGCGATAAAACGATAACGATAATCATCGTGAAATAATGTTTCCTCGGTAGAACTATAATAGAAAGTAGAAGTAAGTTCTGTCCATGTTTTAGAGACAACACAAACAGCCAATGAGAATGAGAATAGCGGCGCCCCAAACCAATCAGGTGGCTGAACTAGAGTTCCAGCCATTTCGTGTTCGGTTGAAGCACACAGAGTTTAGCGGCAGCTCAACCCACGTACTAGTAATCTGGTCGAGCAGTGAGAACAAAATAAGAGAAAATAAGATAAACCGTTAACGACTACTGAAAGAAACATGATACACGTGTTAATAATCTTAAAATAATCTATAAGATAAGAGAAACAGGTAAACAGGTGCTGTTCTGCTGCTGAGTTGATGAAGCTCTACGGGATGTTTGATCTTCAAGGTCTCGTGTGTAGCAGTTGTACTGTTGTGATCATCTCCACTGTGCAGAGCTGACAGAGCACCACACTGTTGTGTTTCTGTGTGAAACACTTCCACAACTTCAGATACACGTGAGCGATTGTTTGTAGCTATAAATCCATGCTGTCTGCAGACGTGGCCACCTTAGCGACGTAATGGATAAAGATAAATATGTATATTGTAGGAGTTTGAGTGAGAACGCTGAGGCAAAGTTGACTTTATAACCAAAAATCCCGGGTAGGAAACTTTATTTTCTAATTTAAATTACAGTTGTGTAATGTTCTATAGTACATGTGTCTATCTTCTAATAGAAAACAAATCAGAGGAACAATTTAACAAAATGTTTGCATTTTGATATCTTCACTTCTCACTTAAAGTAAAAAGGCAATAGTAATTAGATTTATATCGTGATATATATCGATATCGACTGATTATTGTGATAAATTTTTTTCCCATATCGCCCAGCCCTAGCTACAGATTAATCCAAAGATCACTAGAAACCTATGAGTGTCCTCACAAATTTAGTAATACAAACGTGTGTGTGTGTGTGTGTGTGTGTGAGAGAGATTCTCACCACATCCACCAGCTGTGATATCTTCAGGCCGAAGCGGACAGAGATGGTATCGTTAGCATGAAGGACGGGCCTCACCCACTTCTGATAACCTCTGAACAGATTCCTCAACAGCGTGTCCTCCAACTCAGCCAGAGACAGGAACTCCTCAGGAGCTACAGACGGAAACAGAGAGAGAAAGAGAGAGAGATTCTGTTTCAGGTATCATACGTCGAATTTGAGTTCTCTGCATCGTATGAACGTAGCAGCTGCCGTTTACATCGTCTGAAAATTTCACGATGAACGGACCAATAGAAATGCTCCAAAATGGCTTGCAAAGAATTCTGGTTCCATTGACTTCTATTAAAAGCTAAGTATGTTTTTAGCCTCTGCTGTAAAGCTGCTATGTAGGAGGTCTATCGTTACAGATGTTGTAGAGGTTGCCATGAACACAGTGATGTTATCCTCAGCCTCCAGTTCAAGCCACCTTGCAAAAATGATTCCGGCGAATCATGAATATTTAATCTGATGAGGAATCTGAGCACGCGATTGGTCTAAACAGGGCCGCGCCCCCAGGAGGCCCAGACGGAAACACAGTCGCGGAGTGACAGCTGGTCCGAGCTCCTCTGAGCTTTCAGACTGACGCAACGAGCGCTGTGACATGATGGCCTCAGACAGGAGAGCCGGCGGGACGACATGAACACGTCACACACAAACACACACACACACACTCGTATGACATCATCACACGCAGAAGATCACACAAAGAAGTTACTGCGGCTTCTCAAAACAAATCATGGACGAGAAACTGACGGCTTGACAAAACAAGACCGAGTCTGAAGCAGACGGACTCCAGCCAGCCAGCAAGGCCAACCTCCACAAACCTACTACTGTAGGTACACCTGAACAAGCTGATCACTGACCATTGACCCCCACAGGACCAAGTAGGTACTATTTGGGTGGTGGGTCATTCTCAGCACGGCAGTGACACTGACAGGGTGGTGGTGTGTTAGTGTGTGCTGTTCTGGAGTGTTTAAACACTGGGTCCACTCACTGTCCACTCTATTAGACACTCCTATCTTGTTGGTCCGCCTTGTAGATGTAAAGTCAGAGACAGTAGATCATCTGCTGCTGCACAGTTTGTGTTCTCTAGTTCTAGTGGTCACAGGACTCTGCTCACAGGATGCTGCCCACAGGACACTGCCCACAGACATTGCCCACAGGACATTGCCCAAGGACACTGCCCAAGGACACTGCCCACAGGACACTGCCCACAGGATACTGCCCACAGACACTGACCACAGACACAGCCCACAGGACTCTGCCCACAGACACTGCCCACAGGACTCTGCCTACAGGACTCTGCCCACAGGACTCTGTCCACAGACTCTGCCCACAGGACACTGCCCACAGGACTCTGCCTACAGACATTGCCCACAGGACACTGCCCAAGGACACTGCCCACAGGACACCGCCCACAGGACACTGCCCAAGGACACTGCCCACAGAACTCTGCCGACAGACTCTGCCCACAGGACTCTGCCCACAGACACTGACCACAGACACTGCCCACAGGACACTGCCCAAGGACACTGCCCACAGGACTCTGCCCACAGACACTGCCCACAGGATACTGCCCACAGACACTGACCACAGACACTGCCCACAGGACTCTGCCCACAGGATACTGCCCACAGGACACTGTTTGCTGGATAGTGCTGGTCGGTGGACGATTCTCAGTCCAGCAGTGACACTGCAGTGCTGAGAGTGATCCACACCTCAAATAGTATCTGCTCTGTGGTGGTCCTGTGGGGGTCCTGATCATTGAAGAACAGGAGCTCCTGTATGGTCAGTGGAGCATTTCAGGACCATTTCATTTCCAGCCAAGAAGTAATAATCACTTCATTCATTTTCAGGAGATGTTTCTGAGAAAAGTGAGCAAAGAAAAGAAAAGCTTAAAGGTAGTGGAGAAACTGGGGCTCTTAGCAACCACCTGGAAGACCTGGTAGACCACTAGTTCAGTTGTTGAGGTCCAAGTGCTGGAAGATTGTGGATAGGGATGTATTAGGAGATTCAAGATTGAAATGTATGCATGTAAACACACACACACACACACACACACACACACACACACACACACACACACACACACACACACACACACATCACTCCTGTGAGGAAGAGTGTTGATGAAAGAGCAACTGTTTAATTCTGTAACAGGATAAATGGAGTCGTATCACAGCATGACTGCTCCCTCACTCTAAACTAAAGAGATTAATGCTGCACACTCCGTGTGTGTGTTCTTGTCTTGCTATATTTGTGAGGACCACATAGGTTTAGATACTGAGATTTAGGTTTAGGTTTAAATACTGATGCTAAGGTTAGGTTTAGGTTTAAATACTGCAGCTAAGGATACGGTTAAGGTTAGATTTGGATATTGAGGTTGAGGTTAGGGTTTAGGTTTGGATATTGAGGTTGAGGTTAGGGTTTAAGTTTGGACATTGAGGTTAGGTTTAGGTTTAAATACTGAGGTTAAGGTAAAGGTTAGGTTAAAGTTTGCATATTGAGGTTAAGCTTACTTTTAGGTTTGGATACCAAGGTTATGGTTAGGTTTAGGTTAGAATACTACGGTCATAGTTAGGTTTAGGCTTGGATACTGAGGTTGAGATTAGGCTTAAGTTTTGGTTTGAATACTGAGGTTAAGGTTAGGTTTAGATTTGGACACTGAGGTTAGGGTTATGTTTAATTTAGGTTTGAATATTGAGGTTAGAGTTATGGTTAGGTTTGGAAACTGTGGTCAGGGTTAGGTTTAGATACTGAGGTTAGGGTTAGGGTTAGGTTTGGATATTGAGGTTAGGTTTAGGTTTAAATACTGAGGTTAAGGTAAAGGTTACGTTTAGGTATGGATATTGAGGTTAAGCTTAGGTTTGGATGCCAAGGTTATGGTTAGGTTTAGGTTAGAATACTACGGTCATAGTTAGGCTTAGGCTTGGATACTGAGGTTGAGATTAGGTTTAGATTTGGATACAGAGGTTAGGGTTAAGGTTAGGTTTGGATACTGAGGGTAATGTTAGGGTTAGGGATAGGTTTGGATACAGAGGTTAAGGTTAGGGTTAGATCTGGATACAGAGGTTAGGGTTATGTTTTATTTAGGTTTAAATATTGAGGTTAGAGTTATGGTTAGGTTTGGAAATGGTGGTCAGGGTTAGGTTTAGATACTGAGGTTAGGGTTAGGGTTAGGTTTGGATACTGAGGTAAGGGTTAGGTTTAAGTTTAGGTTTAAATACTGTGATTAAGTTTAGGGTTAGGCTTGGATACTGAGGTTAAGGTTAGGGTTAGGGATAGGTTTGGATACAGAGGTTGGGGTTAGGGATAGGTTTGGATACAGAGGTTAGGGTTAGGGTTAGGTTTGGATACTGAGATTAAGCTTAGGGTTAGGTTTGGATACAGAGGTTAGGGTTAGGTTTGGATACAGAGGTTAGGGTTAGGGTTAGGTTTGGATACTGAGGTTAAGGTTAGGGTTAGGGATAGGTTTGGATACAGAGGTTGGGGTTAGGGATAGGTTTGGATACACAGGTTGGGGTTAGGGTTAGGTTTGGATACTGAGGTTAAGGTTAGGGTTAGGGATAGGTTTGGATACAGAGGTTGGGGTTAGGGATAGGTTTGGATACACAGGTTGGGGTTAGGGTTAGGCTTGGATACTGAGGTTAAGGTTAGGGTTAGGGATAGGTTTGGATACAGAGATTGGGGTTAGGGTTAGGCTTGGATACTGAGGTTAAGGTTAGGGTTAGGGTTAGGTTTGGATACAGAGGTTAGGGTTAGGGTTAGGTTTGGATACTGAGGTTAAGGTTAGGGTTAGGGATAGGTTTGGATACAGAGATTGGGGTTAGGGTTAGGTTTGGATTCTGAGGTTAAGGTTAGGGTTAGGGATAGGTTTGGATACAGAGGTTGGGGTTAGGGTTAGGTTTGGATTCTGAGGTTAAGGTTAGGGTTAGATTTGGGTCCAGAGATTATAATTAGGTTTAGATATGGGTACAGAGGTTAGAGTAAGGTTTGAATACTGAGGTTAAAGTTAGGATTAAGGTTAGAGCAATAGCGAGAGAGTATAAAGTAAATCAAGTAAGGAGAAACATAAAAAATATATAGTGACTAAGTGTGTGTGAGAGACAGAGAGATAGACAAAAAGAGACAGAGATAGGCAAAGAGAGAGATAGACAAAGAGAGAGAGATAGACATAGACAGAGAGAGAGAGATAGACATACACAGAGAGAGAGAGAGAGATAGGAGGGGCAGAGACAGAGAGGGTTCGTTTGGCTCCCTGCTTCAGATTAATCAGCTTTAGCAATCCCTATAGACCTCTCTCTCCACCCCCTCCCCATTTATCCTCCTTTCTTTTTAGCACCTCCACACAGAGGGGGATAGATGGTGTGATTCTCTGTGACGTACGCTGTAAATAAAGAGCTGTGGGTGGATGTTGTGTGCGCGTGTCGGGGGTTCGTTGCAGTTCACTGCACTGACTTAGATGACTTTTAAAGGGCATCTGTCTGACCGTGCGATGGAGGAGACTCGCATTTAGAGAGCCTTTTGATTGGCCCCTCCGTGATTGGCTGCCGCGTAATGGAGCGGCCTCACTGCATAACAGGACCCACGTCAATAACTCCACCAAGCATACAGCTCCGAATGTGCACGGAGAGGAAACGCTGAGCGGTAAAGTAAATAGGAAGACCCAGCGAACACAGCACTGAACAATCAGCCCACCCCACAGAACATCTGCATCCCACTGGAATGTGAAATGGAAAATGTCTCTGAGTGATGCTTTTAAGGATGGAAAGCTGCACAAAGGTGCGAGAGTATGGTCATGATGGTAAGATGGCTAATAGAGTATAGAGCCAAACAGGGGAACGTAGAGATGGTGATGGTAGAGATGGTGATTGTACACACATAGTGTTGTTTTAACTATTTCAGTGTATGTGATCTCGTCATCTGATCACAAAGACTGTTTATCTAGTGTGTCCTAGATAGGGTTAGTATTTAGGGTTAGGGTTGGGATTTAGGATATAGGGTTAGCGTTTAGGGTTGGCATTAGTGTTTATAGTTAGGGTTAGGGTTAGGATATAGGGTTAGGGTTAGCGTTTAGGGTTGGCATTAGTGTTTATAGTTAGGGTTACGGTTTGGGTTAATGTTTAGGGTTAGAGTTAGTGTTTATGGTTAGGGTTAGTGTTTATGGTTAGGCTTAGGGTTAGGATTTAGGGTTAGTGTTTAGGGTTTGGGTTAGCATTTATGGTTAGGGTTAGAATTTAGGGTTAATGTTTAGGGTTAGGGTTAGGATTTAGGGTTAATGGTTAGGGTTAGTGTTTATGGTTAGGGTTAGGATTTAGGGTTAGTGTTTAGCGTTAAGGTTAGCGTTTATGGTTAGGATTAGAATTTAGGGTTAGTGTTTAGGCTTAGGGTTAGGATTTAGGGTTAGTGTTTAGGGTTTGGGTTAGGGTTGGAATTTAGGGTTAGCGGTTAGGGTTAGAGTTGGGATTTAGGTTTAGGTTTAAATACTGAGGTTAAGGTAAAGGTTAGGTTTAGGTTTTGGATACTGAGGTTAAGCTTAGGTTTAGGTTTAGATGCTAAGGTTATGGTTAGGTTTAGGTTAGGATACTAAGGTCATGGTTACATTTAGGTTTGGCTATTGAGGTTAAAGTTAAATCTGGAAATGGTTAGGTTTAGGTAGGATACTGAGGTTTTGATTTAGGGTTAGCGTTTAGGGTTACGTTTAGTGTTGATGGTTAGGGTTAGGGTTGGGATTTAGGGTTAGTGTTTAGGGTTAGGGTTGGGATTTAGGGTTAGCGTTTAGGGTTCGGGTTAGTGTTTATGGTTATGGTTAGGGTTGGGATTTAGGGTTAGGGTTAAACCTCTTAGTTCCAATACATCCAGGACTTGAAAGCAGCATTTGCTGCTATGAGATTTTCAACTAAACGTTCATATTGCAAACTTCACCTGAAACCTCACACTAGGTCTTCTTTGTGAAGTTCCATCACTGAGCGTGAATTAACATTGTATTCAATGAAAATATGGCACCGTAGGTTACATGGTTTGCACCTTACTACCAGCACCAGTCAGCCTAACTAGATTAGAGGCTACAGGTTGGGTTAAAATGTAAAAGACTGTGTAACATTTTGACCCAACATCAGCTCACACCGTATACACCACTGAACAGTTTTTAAATGTGTAATCCTTTTTTAATAGTTTTGTTTGTGAGGTCACTTACTATGACTGTGATTGCTTTACATATATCATTAATTAAGCTTGTTAGTAGGCTACTTGGACTTGAACACTGAAAGGTCAAAAACTTTATCTAGCATTTCAGAGACTTGACTCAGACTCGCCCCTCAGAACCGAATCTAACTTATGCTACACAGACTTTAAGACTTGACAAGTCACACTTCAAAGACTTGTCTTGGCTTAAACCTTAGACACTTGGGACTTGAGTTTAACTTGCACCTAAGACACTCAAGATTTGACTGGGTCATGACTCAGACTTGCTCCTCAGAGATTTGCGAACACTAATGCTAGAGATTTAAAATTTGACTTTAACACTATTGACTCTAGACTTCACAGAGACTTGGGACTCGGCTTGGACTGCACAGGCTAAAGACTCGACTTGGACCGGTTACTCAAAGACTTGAGACTCAACTTGGACTCACATTTAAAAGAATCAAGACTCAATTTGGATTCGCACCTCAGAGACTTAACAAATTTGCACAGTGGAGGTTCAAGACTTGTTATAGACTTTTAATCGTTATAGATAATTATAGACAATATCAAAAGCCGATATCATAAGATAATATAGACCATATCATAAGAGCTGTGCTAGAGACTTCTACTCTAATTCAGCCAAACAGAGAAAGAGAGAGAGCGAGATCTTATGAGTCAAAGAAGGAGAGGAGAATTATCAAGCCTATGGCAAGAAGTGAGCGAGATGCTTTTGTTTGTGTGTTTTGAAAGGACATCCGTTTAGCCGCAGTACATTTTAAAGTGAGTGCGCATGACCAGGCATCTCTGAGGCTTCTCCAGCTGCTCATTCTTTAATGTATCTGGCACAGAGTGCACAGTGACAGTGCTGTTTTTGTATTGGAAGAAGTTGTACATAACATTACCACAGTCATGCCATACACAAGTCATGGCACGTGTAAAATCCTGTTATTCCAGAATATGTCCAGTGATTCAGCACTTTCATGTTATCATTACATTCAGTTGTCATTTTATAAATGTTTATGTATGAGCATTGCCATCAGCAGATACATTCATGAAAAAATTTGAATATTACCATCAAAACCACAGTTGCATGTGTTACATGCATTTTCTTCAGCCCGATTCATGAAATGCACCTAGTCCACTTTCTGTTTGTTGCAAAGTAAACAGTAGAACTGTGTATTGGCAAGAACCTGGAGAAACAATAAGGTATTGTGATAGAAGGCTTACGATCTGATATATTACATTACATTATGATACTGTAAGCAAAGCAATATGTGACCATTATTCCAGCCCAGAAACTTGAGACTTAACTCGGCTTCGAACACCAAAGACTCAAGACATGACTTCGATTTTCACCCAAGAGACTCAAGACTCAATCCCAGAGACTCAACTTGGACTGTAACCCAAAAGGCTCAATTCAGATTGGAATTTCAGAGACTCAAGTATCAACTCTGAAACCCCAGAGTCTCAACTCAAACTGGAACCTTAGAAACTCAACTCAGATACCAGAGAGACAAAAAAGTCAACTCAGACTCAAGACTCCAGAGACTCAGAACTCAACTTGGACTGGCACCAGACTCTCACCCCGGAAACACAGCTTAGACTTGTTTCCCAGAGACTTAACTTGGTCACAAACCCCGGAAAATCAAGACTCCACTCTCAATCTTAAGGCTCAAGAAATGACTCAGACTTTCATCACTGAGCCTCAACACTCGGACTCAATTCCCAGAGACTGAACTCTAACTTAAATCCCAGAGACTAAAATCGGACGTAATCCACAGAGACTCAAGGCTCCAGAGATGCAAGAACTTGAAGCCAAGAGACTCAGATTTGCATCACAGAGATATTAAGACTTGAATGAGACTCTTACCCAGGCACCCAAAACTTATTTCAGACTTGTTTCTGAGTGACGCAACTCAGACTTTCACCCCAGACTCAAGACATGATGCAGATTTGCATACCAGAGACTCAAGACTCAACTAAACACCAGAAATCCAAGACTTGACCTAGACTTGTTTCCTAGACTCGAGCTTGCAGCCCAGAGATTCAAGTATTGACTCAGACTTGCACCTCAGAAAAATTAGATTCAAACTAGTCTTCCAGAGACTTAACCTTAACTCGCACCTCAGAGACTCAAGACTCAACTCAGGTTTTTACCCTAAAGGTTTGAGACTGATCTTGTAGTGTACTCCAAACATTTGACACTCCAGAGAGTTCCAACTTGTGATCTCTGCAACATGCTAACCATTGATGTTACATGCTAGCCTTTAACTTCTATACACATCATAGCAGGATGACCACCTGCCCTTCAATCAAAGCAGATCCAATTGACCACCCTGTTTGCATTTAGAGGGTGATAAAAGTGCCAAACCACTGGGGGTGCTTTAATTAAAGGGGTCACTGTTACATTCACACGATAAGGCCAATTCCCTGCTGGCTCCTACAGTAAAACCATCGGACCCACGTGGGAATTCACAGATGAAAGAACTGTTACTTTTTAATCAAGGTCGAACCTGCAGCTTGTTATGTCACAGTGGACCCAGTGCTGGACAACAGAGACACGGTAAGTAAGAAACTGACCAAGGTATATTTTAACGAATGTATATATTTACTAACTTGGATGTCGTTGTGACTAAAACTAAATTTTAATAATAGTACAAACCACATGTGTCAAACTTAAGGCCCACATCCTTTTATGTGGTCCGCGAGAGCTTGAATAGTCTTAGTGTCTAAAAATAAATAGGTCAGAAGCGTGCTTTGACCAAAAACTACATTTCCCACAATGCATGTCGATTGTGTTACGGCTTACTGCCACTAGAAGACAGTGTAGTCATTGATGTGATAACGTGGCCGATCCCATAATGTCCAGAAAAAGTTGATGCAGATGGACGGCTGTTTTAACAAAGACGGGAAGGTGAATACATGTTTGTGCTTCAAGGCGAAAGACCGGTCTGAATAGTTTGATCCTTGATTAATGGAGATTGTGGATTTCAAAACATGACAAATTAAAAGGATTTATGTTATAACAGAGCAACAAGCAAACATATTTTTCCCATGCAACTGTAATGTTTTAATTGAATAAGTAATACGTTCAGTTATTTAACCTTAAGGAGTAGTTACCTTCATTTTATATTACATTTTGTTACATTTATAAGTTAGATCTGGCCCTTTGAGGACAGCTATTATGTCGATGTGGCCCTCGGTGAAAATGAGTTTGACACCCCTGATATAAACCATAATATAATCTGAGATGGAATGGTTTCCTTGTTCCTCTTAATTAGTTGTTTGATACAATAAAAGTAAAGCCACTAAATACTGGTGGCATTGTGTCAATTTCAATAAATCAACGGGACATTGATTTTTGGCTGATGTAATCAGACCAGGGACACCCAAACGTTGGAATACCTTTGCCTTATGTGCAGGGTGGACAAATAATATTATAATCCACCTGCCTGCAGTGTTTGTAGCCCCTTTTAATGTTTACTTTTACTTCAACTTTCATAAAAAACAATAATAATGACAATAAAATTGCTAATAAAAAATATAAACTATGGATAATTATGACTAGGCATGTGTACTGGCAAGATACAGGTGTTACCATCCAATATACTGCAATTTTTTAAACCTAATTTTAGGAAAACTGTCTCAGTATCAAAACATGAACTAATCAGCTAGGTTTGCTAATGCTGCCACTCTCTAAAATCAATCTTTGGATGTATTAATTTAATTTAAAAATCAATATTGCACTCAGAATTCATACCATGTTATAAAACATAATATGCTGATATCATGAGCTCTCTAGCAAGGTCTAGCTTTAGCTAACTCTATGACCTTTAGTAGCAAATAAGATACTAAGATTAGACTCTTAGATTACTACTTATCCACACGATTATTCAAATGTTTAGAGTTTGCTACACAGAACAGTCTGTAAGATCAGGCAAATGTACAGTTTCCTCTTGAGAGTGAAAACATGAGCAAAAACCACACGTTGTTTAGCTGCTAACATACAGACGAACACAGCTAGCATCAAAACTTATTTCATTAACTCATTACATTAAAGCTAGCTCTCATAGCAACGTGATTTTTTTAAAATAGTGACAAACCTACCAAAATACTACTTCAGTTTATGTTCTCACTGTTAATGTACCAGCGTCTGGTGGCTTTATTCTGAATGCTAAATACCAGTGTCATTAATCTCTTGAGCTACATGTTAGGCTAACAGTGCAGCTAAAGCCAGAGGCACTTGATATATTAAAGTCACACGTTCAAGACGCTATAAAATGCTAAGTATTTTTCTCCAATAAATAGATAGTTCAGCATATTTAGTTTGTTTATTTGCAAAACAAAACGTGTCTGAGTGAAACTGTGTCTTGTGTACACGTCATGGATAAATGCTTAAAAACAAGGTCTTTGACAACAAAAGACCCTGAAGCTGGACCGTCTACAAATGAAGCTGTATCTCTTACTGAGAGAACCGAGAAAAGCAAGCATAAATAGAAAAGAAGAAAGTACAGCAGTGAGTAGCTAGCGTTAGGCTTCACAAGCACAGGAACAGAAAACGAGCCACTACCGCTCTGAGCTGTGTGTTCGGAGGTCTTGGCAAATGAAACGTTGAAGCCAACCAAGTTACGTCGACACTTGGAGACTAAGCACAGCGAGTATGAATCTAAACCTGTGGAACAAACTTAAAGAAGACCAAAGCAGGAAACAGACCCTTGAATTGTCTTGCTCTGGAACTGATAATGCTAAAGCTGTTGAGGCTTCCTACCGTGTTGTGCAACTTATAGCAAAGGCTGGAAAGGCTGGACCAAATACAGGAATAGGCTTAATGTTGAGCCAGACCTCCGTTTTCAACTTTCTGCCCTTCAACCTGACATCCACCACTTGTTAGCTGGTAAACATCAGTTATCTCATTAGGTGAGAGACTAAAAGTGGTGTAAATGGTTCGTTTCTCTTGTTGTGTAATTATGCAGTCAGTTTCACAGGTCACGTGGATGGTTGAACTGTATTTGGTTTTAAACGGCAATATAAAATATACTGGGGGGCCGTGGAAAGTTTTGGGGTGGGTTAAGTGGGCCTTAAGTGGGTTGCAAAAGGTTGGGAACCCCTGATCTAGAAAATACACAAATACACTGTAGCATTAAAGCTAAGTGACGGGTTAACGTCAGAATAGCCCTATAAAGAAACTCAGTATTACTTAATCTGGGCTAAAAAGGGCTGTAAGATTCCTAACTAAAGGGAAGGGAAGGTGATAAACAACACAGTTTGATTGTTATTTTGATGCTGTAATTGTTTGAAACAGAGGAGTGGAGGAGTCAAACGCGGTGAACATGAGGCCATGTGTGCTTTCAACCCGAAGGCACAGCAGCAACAGGGCAGAACTAATTCCGCACAAAAGCAGAAAACAGAAGAAAGTTATTCTGACTGCACTCGCTCTTTCTGGATGGGTTTGAGGGTGGAAGAGTGTGTGAGCATGCATGTACTTGTTTTCATAGATTTTCAGGACTAAAATCATCTCCACACATTGTATCTACGTATCCACACACATTCTCTATTATATAGGAGAACTTTGTAGTTCTACACTAACAGACTGTAGTTCATCTGATTCTCTGTATACTTTATTACCATATTCTTTAATGATCAGGACCCCCACAGGACCACCATAGAGCAGATATTATTAGGGAGGTGGATCATTCTCTGCACTGTATTGACACTGACGTGGTGGTGGTGGTGTGCTGGAGTGTTTAAACACTGTCACTGTCCACTCTATTAGACACTCCTCCTACTTGCTGGTCCACCTTGTAGATGTAAAGTCAGAGACAGTAGCTTATCTTCTGCTGCACAGTTTGAGTTCCTCTAGTCCTTCATCAGTGGACACAGGACGCTGCCCACAGGACACTGTTGTCTGGATGTTGCTGGTTGGTGGACGATTCTCAGTCCAGCAGTGACCACTGAGTTGAGCCACTCACACCAGCACAACACACACTAACACACCACCACCATCATGTCAGTGTCGCTGCATTGCTGAGAATGATCAGGGGTCATGACCATTAAAGAACAGAGTGAAAGGGCCTAAACAATGTATGCAGTAAATCAGATGGATCAGTGCTCCTATATAATAAGTAGGGATGTAAGAAAATACCCAGATTCCTGGCAGACAGTGAATCATTGTGTGTTGTGTTTAAACCTCTGACCACTAGATGGCAGTGTTGTAATCCATTTTCAGCTCCACTCCAACATTAACAAGCAGCACAAGGGTGCAATGCTATTGTAAGTATTGACAAACCTGTTTATATAGTGGTGAGTTTTAATAGTAGGATTTTAAAAATCACAGTATATCACTTTGCTTGCAGTATCGCAATATATCATGATATATTGAATCGTGATCGCTGTATCACAATATGTATTGTATCACCAGGTCCTTGCCAATACACAGCCCTAATGATTAGTGGAGTTGATATTTATTTTTTTATTGTTATCATGATAAATTCTGTCTGGGCATATCTAAAAGCATAATCGGTTTAATTCAATGTATATGTGTGTGTGTGTGTGTGTGTGTGTGTGAGACCTCTGTTAAATGCTCTAGCTTGCAGTATTTCTGTGTTGACAGGTGAATAAATGATCATGGGGTCCAGCACTTCCATTCTCAGATTAAACTAATGCAAAGTGCTCCACTTCTCTCAGCACAAAGCTGCTGAGGAAAAGCTCCTGTCTCCTGCCTTCTCCAGCGCACACACACACACACACACAGTTTTATCAGATCAACAAGGATGTATGTGTGTATATAGTCAAGGTTTATCACTGCTGTTGGGAAAATATGTCTTTACAGGAGAAGAAATGAAATACTTTGCTTTTAATTTGTCAATGGAACCAGACATTTCACCACATCATTATACATCTTTATATAAAGGTATATACACTCTCCACATATACCGACACCCCTGATATATTCCCATCCATACTTCCTGCTTCACTGGGGTTTAGGTATGAACAGGAAATATATATCTACATATATATGTCACCACATATGATTAGACACCACCTATAAACCCACAAGTTGTTTAAGAAAGCCTCAGCTGTCAATGGGCAACAAACCCAAGTATCTACAGAACTGTTCAGTGGGACTATGTTCTAAAGTCAGATTGGACCAAAACAGAGCCTTTTGGCAACAAACACAAGACAAAACCTAAACAGCCCTGTAGGAAAGACACCCCCCTCAGTGGGAAGTATGGTGGAGGATGCTGCGGAGCTCAGAAACTTGTTCAGATAAATGGCATTCATGTTTCACTGACCACAGAATTACAGACCTCAGAAACTTAAGGATCAAGAGATATTCTGCATGGAGGAACAGTCTCAGATCACTTGCCTTATCTTTACAAAGTAAGGCTGCATACAAGATCAGAATTAGGTTCATACAAATATTAGATCTTCTGGTGTCAGAGGTGGGAGAGCGAAGAGAAATGGTGCAACCACAAACTGGAAGACGATGCGGTGGAGAGGATCTAGCCTGGCTGAGGACTGAGCGGAAGAAGCACCACAGCAAAGATGTGAGGCGGAAATAGGTGGCCAGGGAGGATGCTAGCACTTGCCTTGGAGCGTTGACTGCAACGCTCTGTTAATACTTCAAGCAGGCCAAGAACCAGAGGGAGGGACGGAAGGAGGGAGAGGATGCCACCATCCGTGAGGCCTAAGGGCACGCATGGCTGCCAAAATCCGCTCTGCAGACAGGCTGAGGCAGGTGACTAGGAGCTGTGGGCCCCTGGTACCCAAGGAACCCTGCTCAGACTTCCTAGGATCGATGCCAGTTGAAACAGCGGCTATAAAGCAGAGGATGCAACGTGATGTGGGTCAGCAGTGGAGTCCGGCTAAAGGATGGAGAAAGTGGTGACCATTGTGGATGCCTGGATGACAGATGGACAAGGTCTAACAGGCAGCGTTAACTCTGGTGATCCTTCAAGCAGGCCGAGAACCAGAGGGAGTGCTGCCAAAACCCTTTCTCTAGGAGTGTGGCCCCCAAGTACCCATGGAACTTTGTGAGGTCACCGAGGCGGACAACCTTTGACATGATGGCTATCTGGGGTCTCACTACTGGTTTGTTCTGTGGACACACAGAGACTTTAACCTGAAAACAAGTTGTAGTTATGGACGTATAAGTGCATATACAAGTTGTTTCTATGGTCAGAAGTGATCTGGCTGCTCTGCTGTGTTCAATAAAAGAGCATTCACTTTCCTTCCAATGCACACAACTCTCTCTCTCTCTCTCTCTCTCTCTCTCTCTCTCTCTCTCTATATATATATATATATATATATATATATATATATATATATATACATATATCAACCCCTCCAACAGAGACACCTCCTCCCTCCCCACACACACACACACAGCAGTCCCAGACATCCCCATCACCACATGAAGCCTAAGACGGAGCACAGCACAACCCGCTAACCACCACACCCCCCAACACAGCCCCCACACTCAACCTGTCAGTCTGCACACACTCCCAACACGGCACGCACAGCTCGTCAGTGAACGCGCGCGCTCCTGTACGCGCGCAGTGACAGAGAACTTGCATCGCTTCACTCCGCTGACACGAATGACCTGGTGGAACATGGATGCTGCACGAGCGTGCGTCTCTCACCTTCAGTAGTTGCATAGACGGCTGCGAGCGCGAGCCACAGGGCTAACACAACACACTTCATCCTGTTCTCCCCTCCTTCATCCCTCCTTCACCACTCTATCTCTCCATCGCTCCCGCGCGCTGGACGCTGCGAGTGTGTGTCCGTGTGTGTGCGTGTGCGTATGTGTATGCGTGTGTGCGTGCACGCGTGTGAGTGTGTGTGCGCGTGGTTTATCCCGAGACGCTCGCGCTCTCTCTGCCCTTTCGTTTACCGGAGCTATCGGTGATGTGGCGAGAGAGACAGAGAGTGCGCATGCGCGATGGAGGAGCGCGTGTATGTGTGTGTGAGAGAGAGAGAGAGAGAGGGCACAAGAGGTTGTTCATTTGCTCTGTTGCTTTTGTTTATTTATTGCTTATTTATTGTTTGTTTATTATTTATTTATAACACATATTTGTTTACTATTACTGTACGCTTTGCTTTAGACTTGTTCACACCCTGAGAGAGAGAGAAGAGAGAGAGAGAGAGAGAGAGAGAGAAGAGAGAGCGAGAGAGAGAGCGAGAGAGAGTGAGAGAGAGAGTGAGAGAGAGAGAAGAGAGAGAGCGAAAGAGAGAGTGAGAGAGCGAGAAAGAGAGAAGAGAGAGAGCGAAAGAGAGAGTGAGAGAGCGAGGAAGAGAGAGGGAGAGAGAAGAGAGAGAAGAGAGAGCGAGAGAGAGAGAGAAAGAGAGAGCGAGAGAGAGAGAGAGAGAAGAGAGAGAGAGAGAAGAGAGAGCGAGAGAGAGAGAGAAGAGAGAGAGAGAGAGAGAGAAGAGAGAGAGCGAAAGAGAGAGTGAGAGAGCGAGAAAGAGAGAAGAGAGAGAGAGCGAGAGAGAGAGAGAGAAGAGAGAGAGAGAGAGAGAGAGAGAGAAGAGTGGAATGCAATGATTGTGTATTTAACTTAGCCTCACTGCATCTGACATGTAATTGGTGTCGCTTGTGTGGCCCCGGTGTAGCACCACTCTAACTGCTGGTTGGGGTAGTCATGTAGCTGCTGTGTGGTATCACTCTAACGACCGGTCCAGGAAGCCATGTAGCTACGGTGTGGTATCACTCTAACGACCGGTCCAGGAAGCCATGTAGCTACGGTGTGGTATCACTCTAACGACCGGTCCAGGAAGCCATGTAGCTGCTGTGTGGTATCACTCTAACTGCCGATCTAGGAAGCCATGTAGCTGCTGTGTGGTATCACTCTTAACTGCCGATCTAGGAAGCCATGTAGCTGCTGTGTGGTATCACTCTTAACTGCTGGTCTGGGAAGCCATGTAGCTACGGTGTGGTATCACTCTTAACTGCCGATCTAGGAAGCCATGTAGCTGCTGTGTGGTATCACTCTTAACTGCTGGTCTTGGAAGCCATGTAGCTGCTGTGTGGTATCACTCTTAACTGCTGGTCCAGAAAGCCATGTAGCTACTGTGTGGTATCACTCTTAACTGCCGATCTAGGAAGCCATGTAGCTGCTGTGTGGTATCACTCTTAACTGCTGGTCCAGAAAGTCATGTAGCTGCTGTGTGGTATCACTCTTAACTGCCGATCTAGGAAGCCATGTAGCTGCTGTGTGGTATCACTCTTAACTGCCGATCTAGGAAGCCATGTAGCTGCTGTGTGGTATCACTCTAACGACCAGTTCAGGAAGCCATGTAGCTACGGTGTGGTATCACTCTAACTGCTGGCCCAGGAAGCCATGTAGCTGCTGTGTGGTATCACTCCTAACTGCCGATCTAGGAAGCCATGTAGCTGCTGTGTGGTATCACTCTTAACTGCTGGTCTTGGAAGCCATGTAGCTGCTGTGTGGTATCACTCTTAACTGCTGGTCTTGGAAGCCATGTAGCTACTGTGTGGTATCACTCTTAACTGCCGGTCCAGAAAGTCATGTAGCTGCTGTGTGGTATCACTCTTAACTGCCGATCTAGGAAGCCATGTAGCTGCTGTGTGGTATCACTCTTAACTGCCGATCTAGGAAGCCATGTAGCTGCTGTGTGGTATCACTCTTAACTGCTGGTCCAGAAAGCCATGTAGCTGCTGTGTGGTATCACTCTTAACTGCTGGTCCAGAAAGCCATGTAGCTACGGTGTGGTATCACTCTAACTGCTGGCCCAGGAAGCCATGTAGCTGCTGTGTGGTATCACTCTTAACTGCCGATCTAGGAAGCCATGTAGCTGCTGTGTGGTATCACTCTTAACTGCCGATCTAGGAAGCCATGTAGCTGCTGTGTGGTATCACTCTAACGACCGGTTCAGGAAGCCATGTAGCTACGGTGTGGTATCACTCTAACTGCTGGCCCAGGAAGCCATGTAGCTGCTGTGTGGTATCACTCTTAACTGCTGGTCTTGGAAGCCATGTAGCTGCTGTGTGGTATCACTCTTAACTGCTGGTCTTGGAAGCCATGTAGCTGCTGTGTGGTATCACTCTTAACTGCTGGTCTTGGAAGCCATGTAGCTGCTGTGTGGTATCACTCTTAACTGCTGGTCTTGGAAGCCATGTAGCTACTGTGTGGTATCACTCTTAACTGCCGGTCCAGAAAGTCATGTAGCTGCTGTGTGGTATCACTCTTAACTGCCGATCTAGGAAGCCATGTAGCTGCTGTGTGGTATCACTCTTAACTGCCGATCTAGGAAGCCATGTAGCTGCTGTGTGGTATCACTCTTAACTGCCGATCTAGGAAGCCATGTAGCTGCTGTGTGGTATCACTCTTAACTGCTGGTCCAGAAAGCCATGTAGCTGCTGTGTGGTATCACTCTTAACTGCTGGTCCAGAAAGCCATGTAGCTACGGTGTGGTATCACTCATAACTGCTGGTCCAGGAAGCCATGTAGCTATGGTGTGGTATCACTCTTAACTGCTGGTCCAGGAAGCCATGTAGCTACGGTGTGGTATCACTCTAACGACCGGTCCAGGAAGCCATGTAGCTACGGTGTGGTATCACTCTAACGACCGGTTCAGGAAGCCATGTAGCTACGGTGTGGTATCACTCTAACTGCTGGCCCAGGAAGCCATGTAGCTGCTGTGTGGTATCACTCTTAACTGCAGATCTAGGAAGCCATGTAGCTGCTGTGTGGTATCACTCTTAACTGCTGGTCTTGGAAGCCATGTAGCTGCTGTGTGGTATCACT
This sequence comes from Megaleporinus macrocephalus, assembly GCA_021613375.1. NCBI lineage: Eukaryota > Metazoa > Chordata > Actinopteri > Characiformes > Anostomidae > Megaleporinus > Megaleporinus macrocephalus. The sequence goes on along the minus strand of CM038724.1, from coordinate 14,614,671 downwards.
CTTAACTGCTGGTCTTGGAAGCCATGTAGCTACTGTGTGGTATCACTCTTAACTGCCGGTCCAGAAAGTCATGTAGCTGCTGTGTGGTATCACTCTTAACTGCCGATCTAGGAAGCCATGTAGCTGCTGTGTGGTATCACTCTTAACTGCCGATCTAGGAAGCCATGTAGCTGCTGTGTGGTATCACTCTTAACTGCTGGTCCAGAAAGCCATGTAGCTGCTGTGTGGTATCACTCTTAACTGCTGGTCCAGAAAGCCATGTAGCTACGGTGTGGTATCACTCTAACTGCTGGCCCAGGAAGCCATGTAGCTGCTGTGTGGTATCACTCTTAACTGCCGATCTAGGAAGCCATGTAGCTGCTGTGTGGTATCACTCTTAACTGCCGATCTAGGAAGCCATGTAGCTGCTGTGTGGTATCACTCTAACGACCGGTTCAGGAAGCCATGTAGCTACGGTGTGGTATCACTCTAACTGCTGGCCCAGGAAGCCATGTAGCTGCTGTGTGGTATCACTCCTAACTGCCGATCTAGGAAGCCATGTAGCTGCTGTGTGGTATCACTCTTAACTGCTGGTCTTGGAAGCCATGTAGCTGCTGTGTGGTATCACTCTTAACTGCTGGTCTTGGAAGCCATGTAGCTACTGTGTGGTATCACTCTTAACTGCCGGTCCAGAAAGTCATGTAGCTGCTGTGTGGTATCACTCTTAACTGCCGATCTAGGAAGCCATGTAGCTGCTGTGTGGTATCACTCTTAACTGCCGATCTAGGAAGCCATGTAGCTGCTGTGTGGTATCACTCTTAACTGCCGATCTAGGAAGCCATGTAGCTGCTGTGTGGTATCACTCTTAACTGCTGGTCCAGAAAGCCATGTAGCTACGGTGTGGTATCACTCATAACTGCTGGTCCAGGAAGCCATGTAGCTATGGTGTGGTATCACTCTTAACTGCTGGTCCAGGAAGCCATGTAGCTACGGTGTGGTATCACTCTAACGACCGGTCCAGGAAGCCATGTAGCTACGGTGTGGTATCACTCTAACGACCGGTTCAGGAAGCCATGTAGCTACGGTGTGGTATCACTCTAACTGCTGGCCCAGGAAGCCATGTAGCTGCTGTGTGGTATCACTCTTAACTGCAGATCTAGGAAGCCATGTAGCTGCTGTGTGGTATCACTCTTAACTGCTGGTCTTGGAAGCCATGTAGCCGCTGTGTGGTATCACTCTTAACTGCCGATCTAGGAGGCCATGTAGCTGCTGTGTGGTATCACTCTTAACTGCTGGTCTGGGAAGCCATGTAGCTGCTGTGTGGTTTCACTCTTAACTGCTAGTCTGGGAAGCCATGTAGCTGCTGTGTGGTATCACTCTTAACTGCCGGTCTTGGAAGCCATGTAGCTGCTGTGTGTAATCACTCTTAACTGCCGATCTAGGAAGCCATGTAGCTGCTGTGTGGTATCACTCTTAACTGCTGGTCTGGGAAGCCATGTAGCTGCTGTATGGTATCACTCTTAACTGCCGATCTAGGAAGCCATGTAGCTGCTGTGTGGTATCGCCTTAACAGCCGGTCCGGGAATCCATGTAGCTGCTGTGTACTAGTGTGGTATCACACTAACCACTGGTCTGAGAAGCCTCGTAGCAGTAGTGTGGTATCACACTAACCGCTGGTCTGAGAAGCCTTGTAGCAGTAGTATGGTATCACTCTAACTACTGATCCAGGAAGCCTCGTAGCAGCAGTGTGGTATCACTCTAACTACTGATCCAGGAAGCCTCGTAGCAGTAGTATGGTATCACTCTAACTACTGATCCAGGAAGCTTTGTAGCAGCAGTATGGTATCACTCTAACTGCTGGTCTGTGAAGCCTTGTAGTAGCAGTGTGGTATCACTCCAGACGCACTGTTCATTGTCGCCGGAGATTTCAACCACGCTAATCTCCAGTCAGTCCTCCCTAAATTCTATCAGCATGTGGACTTTGCCACGAGAGGAGCGAACGCGTTGGACCTTGTTTACACAAACATACCCAGCGCGTATCGGGCGGAGCCCCGCCCCCACCTCGCGTTCTCTGTGTATGTGACTCCAGCTTACACACCCCTCATCAGACGCTCCAGACCAGTTCAGAAGCAGGTGAAAACCTGGCCGGCAGGAGCATCTCTGCCCTTCAGGACTGTTTTGAGTGCACTGCATGGGACATGTTCAGGGAGGCTGCGACTGAAGGCGACTCTGTTAACTTGGAGGAGTGCACAGCATCAGTCACTGGCTACATCAGCAAGTGTATTGATGATGTCACTGTCTCCATGACCATCACCATACGCCCAAACCAGAAGCCGTGGATGACTCCTGAGGTGCCTGCGCTACTGAGGACCCGCGACTCGGCCTTCAGAGTGGGTGACAAGGCGGCCCTAAGGAAAGCAAGAGCCAAATTGTCACGAGCCATCCGAGAGGCAAAGCACGCGCCCAGAGAATCCACAACCACTTCAAGGACACGGGTGACACGCGGCACATGTGGCAGGGCATCCAGGAAATCACACACTACAGGACAATGCCACCGTCCTGTGACAGTGATGCCTTCCTCCCCGATGCCCTAAACGACTTTTATGCACGGTTTGAGGCTCAGAACAACACGTTGGTGAGCAAGATCACACCCAAGCCAGACGAGCAGGTGTTGTGCCTGACTGCAGTGGACGTGAGGAAAACTCTGCGCAGAGTCAACCCACGGAAAGCTACAGGACCAGACAACATCCCTGACAGAGTGCTCAGAGAGTGTGCAGACCAGTTGACAGATGTTCTCACGGACATCTTTAACGTCTCCCTGCGCAGCTCCACTGTCCCAACGTGCCTCAAGACCACCACCATCATCCACGTGCCGAAGAAGTCCACGGTGTCCTGCCTCAATGACTACCGTCCCGTAGCTCTCACGCCCATCATCATGAAGTGCTTTGAGAGGCTAGTCATGAGGAAAATCAAGACCCAACTGCCCTCTTCATTGGACCCCCTGCAATTTGCATATCGTCCCAACCGCTTCCCGGACGATGCCATCACCACCACCCTTCATCTCTCCCTTACCCACCTGGAGAAGAAGGACACCTACGTCAGAATGCTGTTCATAGACTTCAGTTCAGCATTCAACACAATCATCCCACAGAATCTTACCAGGAAGTTAAGCCTGCTGGGCCTCAACACCCCCCTGTGCAACTGGATCCTGGACTTCCTGACAGGGAGGCAACAGTTAGTCCGGTTCGGGAACAGCAGCTCCAGCACCATCACCATGAACACTGGGGCACCCCAGGGCAGTGTACTGAGTCCTCTGTTGTTCACCCTGCTGACTCATGACTGTGTTGCGAAACACAGTTCTAACAGCATCATAAAGTTCGCCGATGATACAACTGTGCTGGGTCTCATCAGCAAAGGCGACGAGTCAGCATACAGGGAGGAGGTACAGCAGCTGACAGACTGGTGTACAGTCAACAACCTTCACTGGAATGTAAAGAAGACCAAGGAAATGATTGTTGACTACAGGAAATCGAGACCGGACCACTCTCCGCTTAACATCAACGGCTCCTCTGTGGAGATCGTTAAGAGCACCAAGTTCCTTGGTGTCCACCTAGTGGAGAACCTCACCTGGTCCCTGAACACCAGCTCTACAGCCAAGAAAGCCCAGCAGCGTCTCTACTTCCTCCGGAAGCTGAGAAAGGCCCGTCTCCCTCCACCCATCCTCACCCTCTTCTATAGGGGAACCATAGAGAGCATCCTAAGCAGCTGCATCACTGCCTGGTTTGGGACCTGCACAACATCTGACCGCAAGTCCCTCCAACGCATTGTGAGGACAGCTGAGAGGATCATCGGAGTCTCTCTCCCCTCCGTCTTGGACATTTACACCACCCGCTGCATCCGCAAAGCAACCAGCATTGTGGATGACCCCACCCACCCTTCACACAGACTGTTCTCCCTCCTGCCATCAGGAAGAAGGTACCGCAGCGTCCGGTCCAACACGACCAGACTCTGCAACAGCTTCTTCCCCCAAGCCATCAGACTTCTCAACACAACTCAACGTCTGAACTGATATCTTTCTCCAACCATTTACCCCAGATAAAAAAAAGGGAAGCATTTTTGCACAAAGCATTGCACTAATAACTTTACTACCTCACTGGACTCTATTTATTACACATTGCACAATTTGCACACTACCAGCAATTATTTATTATTCTCTGTCTGTACTGTGTTGTGTTGTCTGTCCGCACTTGTTTGTTCGTGTTGCACTTGTGTCTTGTATGCACTGTCTATGTTGCACCATGGTCCTGGAGGAACGTTGTTTCGTTTCACTGTGTACTCTGTATGTAGTTGAAATGACAATAAAACCCACTTGACTTGACTTGACTCTAACTGTTGGTCCAGGAAACCTTGTAGTAGCAGTGTGGTATCACTCTAGCTGCTGGTCCAGGAAACCTCATAGTAGCAGTGTGGTATCACTCTAACTTCTGGTCCAGGAAGCCTCGTAGCAGCAGTGAGGTATTACTAAAACTGTTGGTCCGGGAAGCCATGTAGCTACGGTATGCTATCGCTCTAACTGCTGGCCCAGGATGCCCCATAGATGCAGTGTGGTATCACTCTAACTGCTGGTCTAGGAAGCCTCACAGCTACTGCATGGTTTCCCTCTAACAGTTGGTCCGGAAAGCCATGTAGCTGTGGGTGGTATCACTCTAATTTCTGGTCCAGGAAGCTGTGTGACTGTGGTGTATCATCACTCAAGCAGCCAGCCTGAGAAGCTGCGTACCTGCAGTGTGGTTTCACTCTAACTGCTGTTCCAGGAAGCCTCATAGATGCTGTGTAGCTTCGTTCAAACTGCTGCCACCAGAAGTGATGTAGCTGCAGTGATGTAGCTGTTGGTGGTATGACTCTAACTGTTGGTTCGGGAAGCTGCAGTGTGGTATTACTCTAACTACCGGTCCTGGAGGCTGTGTAGCTTCTGTGTGGTTTCACTCTAATGGTCAGTCCGGGAAGCCTTGTAGCTGAAGTATGGTATCACTCTGCTGGTCCAGGAAGCCTCATAGTTGCTGTGTAGCTTCGTTCAAACTGCTGCCAACTGAAGCGATGTAGCTGCAGTGTACTTAAGCAGCTTAAGCGACCCGCCCAAGAAGCTGTGTAGCTGCCGTGTGGTATCACTCTAACTACTGGTCCTGGAAGCCTCATAGCAGTCATGTAGCTTCACTTAAATTGATGCCAATGGAAGCCATAGCTGCAATGCATCATCACTGAAATTACTGCCCTGGGAAACCCCATACCTGTGGTGTAGCATCACTTAAACTGGTGACCTGGGAAACCTCGTAGCTGTGGTCTAGCATCACTTAAACTGGTGACCTGGGAAACCTCGTAGCTGTGGTCTAGCATCACTTAAACTGGTGACCTGGGAAACCTCATAGCTGTGGTGTAGAATCACTCAACCGGCCTGATAAGCCTCTAAAGTAACTCTCAGCTACAGTGAATATTAAAGAATCAGCCTTTTTGAGGCCGATTCCGATCGCCAATCACCTTTCAGCCTGATTGGCTGATAGCCAATACTGATCGGGAGTGGGGCTATAAGCCACGGCAGGGCTACATGCAATTATTAGTGCAAGCAAGTCATGAAACATTGATGAAACGTGGTTATCTAGCGCTATAAACTCAATCACTGGCTGGAAACATCAAATCAGACACAAACAATACAAAACACTACCCAAATAACAGCGCTGGTGCAAACCAGCAGCCATATGTCCCCAGCATACTTACACCAGAGCCCACATGCACGAGTTCCACAGCTGTTCTATTGAGGGCTGGAGGAGCTTCTGGACCTGATCCTTCCTGCTCATCTTAGTAATAAGACTTGTTCTTGAGTTGGCTCCTCTACCCAGATTATGACTGTGGGTTGTAATGTGAAATGACCATTGCACAGCATGTAAATGTTGTGACTAATATTCTGATATTTTATTCTTTGTCTATTGTGGTTGAAGACAAATGGTTTCTTCTTTTCTGCTTGAGGCTGGTTTTAGGCTCTTACATTTTTCATTTACGGCATTTGGCCGACGCTATTCTCCAGAGCTACTTATAGGCTCTGTTACCAGTAATGCACAAATAAGCTGCCAAAAAGCAGATGTACTTTGAGGTATATTGACCTTTGTTGTGTGGCAGGATGTGTAATGGTTCTTGAGCAACCATTGGAAAGTCATAATTCTGTCTGCAAGTATCAGCTATCAGTTAGAGCTATTTCACGTAGAGCTATATCAGCTAGAGCTATATCAGCTAGAGCTATATCAGCTAGAGCTATATCAGCTATCAGTTAGAAATATATCAGCTATCAATTAGAGATATATAAGCTAGAGTTATATCAGGTAGAGCTATATCAGCTATCAGTTAGAGATATATCATCTAGGGTTATATCAGCCAGAGCTATATCTACTATGAGTTAGAGGTATATCAGCCAGAGCTATATCTACTATGAGTTAGAGGTATATCAGCCAGAGCTATATCAGCCAGAGATACATAAATTATAGCTATATCTACTATCCGTCAGCACCATATCTGCGACAGTTCTATCAACTAGCGCTGTATCTGCTAGAGCTATATCTTCTAGAGCTATATCTGTTACAGTTATATCTAATAACAGTTATAGCTGTATTAAATAGAATTATATCAGTTATAGCTGTGTTAGATATACTTATATCAGTTATAGTTGTATTAAACAGAATTATATTAGTGCTGTATTATATATACTTATATCAGTTATAGCTGTATTATATATACTTATATCAGTTATAGCTGTATTAGATATACTTATATCAGTTATAGCTGTATTAGATATACTTATATCAGTTATAGCTATATTAGACTTATATCAGTTATAGCTGTATTAGATATACTTATATCAGTTATAGCTGTATTAGATATACTTATATCAGTTATAGCTATATTAGACTTATATCAGTTATAGCCATATTAGATACAGTTATATCAGTTATAACTGTATTAGATATACTTATATCAGTTATAGCTATATTAGACTTATATCAGTTATAGCCATATTAGATACAGTTATACCAGTTATAACTGTATTAGATATACTTATATCAGTTATAGCTGTATTAGACTTATATCAGCTATAGCTACATTAGATATACTTATATCAGTTATAACTGTATTAGATATACTTATATCAGTTCTAACTGTATTAGATATAATTATATCAGTTATAGCCATATTAGATATAGTTATAGCTACATTACATATACTTACATCAGTTATAGCTGTATTAAATATATTTCTATAAGTTATAGCTGTATTAGATATGCATATATCAGTTATAGATGTATTAGATATACATATATCAGTTATAGCTGTATTAGATATACATATATCAGTTATAGCTGTATTAGTCGTTTATGAGTTATAACTGTCTTAGATATACTTATATCAGTTATAGCTTTATTAGATTTATATCAGTTATAGCTACATCAGATATACTTATATCAGTTATAACTGTATTATATATACTTATATTAATTATATCTGTATTAGATATACATATATCAGTTATATATGTATTAGATATACTTAGATCAGTTATAACTGTTTTAGATATACTTATATCAGCTATAGTTGTATTAGATATACATATATCAGTTATAGATGTATTAGATATACTTATATCACTTATAGCTACATTAGATATAATTATATCAGTTATAACTGTATTAGATATACTTATATCAGTTATAGCTGTATTAGATATACATATATCTGTTATATATGTATTAGATATACATATATCAGTTATAGATGTATTAGATATACTTATCTTAGTTATAGCTGTATTAGATATACATATATCAGTTATAGATGTATTAGATATATTTATATTAGTTATAGCTACATTAGATATAATTATATCAGTTATAACTGTATTAGATATACTTATATCAGTTATAGCTGTATTAGATATACATATATCAGTTATAGATGTATTAGATATACATATATCAGTTATAGATGTATTAGATATACTTATCTTAGTTATAGCTGTATTAGATATACATATATCAGTTATAGATGTATTAGATATATTTATATTAGTTATAGCTACATTAGATATAATTTTATCAGTTATAACTGTATTAGCTATACTTATATCAGTTATAGCTGTATTAGATATACATATATCAGTTATAGATGTATTAGATATACTTATATCAGTTATAGCTACATTAGATATAATTATATCAGTTATAACTGTATTAGATATACTTATATCAGTTATAGCTGTATTAGATATACTTATATCAGTTATAGCTGTATTAGATATACATATATCAGTTATAGATGTATTAGATATACTTATATCAGTTATAGCTACATAAGATATAATTATATCAGTTATAACTGTATTAGATATAATTATATCAGTTATAACTGTATTAGATATACTTATATCAGTTATAACTGTATTTGATATACATTTATCAGTTATAGCTGTATTGGATAGACATATCAATTATAACTGTATTGGATATACTATGACATTTATGAACTCTACATATTTTAGCTGTTATTACATATACAGCTATAACAGCAAGAGATGTATATTACTCAGATGTATAACATCAGTTACAGCATTATTCTCTAGAGCTCAATTAACACCATCAGGCCTTCTCCTGGGGCCTTACCGACCCTGAGGGTTCCCCTTTGATATAAAGCAATTATGGTATTATGGGTATGAGAAGAATCCAATACAGAGCAAAACTCAGAGACATTTTACTGTATTTATGGGTTTATTTGTATTTCTTCTAATCAGTTTTGGTTAATTTAAACAATCGTTCTTTTTAAATAATGGGCATATGTGTCTAGACTGTGCATAGTACACTGTATTTAATCTGTGTATATTTGTGTATATATATATATATATATATATATATATATATATATATATATATATATATTCATAGTATTCGACTGCATCATTAAACCCCTTCGCCATTTAGAACAGCAGGTAGCATCTCCGACTGTGCTGTGATATTGCTTGTCTCATCACTGTTACTGCAATTACATCCCTGCAGCCCTAAATACCAAGCCAAATAGACCGGAACAACCGTGAAACAATACGTGGCCAAGTTGGTGGACTGGCTCGATATAGCCAGCACGTCTCCAGAGTGTAGATCGTTCCAGTGTGTGAGATTTATAATAATAAGTGGCTACCAAAACTGTCAAATCCCATTATCTGGTTTATGTTGAGTTTTCAGCTACATATTAAATGGTGCTGCAGTTACACTGAGGTTCATTAAACATCAAATGAATTTCAAACAAGAAGCTGGCAAACAAGAAGCTGGCACCAGCTCACCTTAATACATGTTTTAATTTACCTGAACAAATGCTGCTTAACCAGGAAACACCTTAAACTTTAGTTTGAATGAGTTTAATGTGTGGCACAGCAGAGCAGCTGCAGGCCTGCTGATCGGGTCTGACTGGCTGATCTAGGGCTGCGTCCCAAACCCCACATTTCTGTGCTTCACCTACTACACTAAAGAGTGCACCTGTAAGGGTATATCGTCGCCGTCCAAAGAAAATCCATTTCGATTTTCAGTTTTCTACATAATTTGAACAAAACCGTTTACATTGTGTGAAAATTTCACAATGAACGGACCAATAGAAACGCTCCAGATCCATTGAAAGTAAAGTAAAGAAAGTTGTAATTTCTGCGTTCATTTGTTATCTCTACAGCCACAAAGCAAATAATATATATAGTAGAGATGGAAAGATCGATCGGCTATGTAACGGTATCGACCGATTTTTAATCAAAATATGTGATCGGTCGATATTTCTCCAATTCAGCTGATCCCGAGAGCCGATCAATGGCATTAAACAAATAAGCCCAATTTCTGTATTTCCAGCTAGTGTTTCGTTGAAACCCCCTCAAACCAGGTCCTTGCAATTCCTATCTGAACCACTAGGTGGAAACACATACCCTTTAATTTTCCACAGACTGACTAAAGCGGCGCGCCTCACGAGAACAGTTTTCCTTTGCGCTGCGTTGCGTTTCCAGAAAGTTTTTAAAATCTGTAAAATTAACCGTGCCTCATGGGGGAACCAAAACAAAGACGTTTAACACCACTAATCAGATACGGCTTTTACGAGTACAACCACGACTGAATACAGTGAGTATCAGCAAACAGCAGAGCTAGCACAAAACAAACAACCCAGAACACCATACAGACCAGATCTGACCGGTACTAACAGAACAGCAGCAACAATTCAAGATCTACAGTTAATGATTACAGATTTAGTTTAAAATAACAGAGTCAGCGTTTAATGATTACAGTTTTTACTGCATTTATTTATTTCATTAGTTTAGTTTTAAATTAATGGTCTAAATTGAATGATTGCAGTATTGGGGATATTTGTTTGATTTATTTTGTTTATTTACTGTTAATTTAGTTTAAAATATGATGCTGTTTCATATGAGCTTGTTAAAAATGGTAATAAACCAGTTTAGATCATATTTCATGACTTGCTTGCGCTAATAACTACATATAGCCCCGCCCTCTATCGGTATTGGCTATCAGCCGATCGGGTTGAAAGGTGATTGGCGATAGGAATCGGCCTCAAAAACGCTGATCGGTCCATCTCTAATATAAATCACTTAACCCCTTAAGTGGGCGGGATTTATCAGTATTACTACACACGTCTATAACCTAAGAATAACTCTATGTAACACATGTAGTATAAGGGGTTAAAGATAAAACCCTGTATCAGAATGTATCAGCAGGTACTATGAGGGTGGTGGTGTGTTAGTGTGTGTTGTGGTGGTGTGATTGGAGTCCACTCTATTAGACACTCCTACCTCGTTGGTCCACCTTGTAGATGTAGAGACAGACAGCTTATCTGTTGGTCGTCCCTTAGTCCTTCATCAGTGGTCACAGGTTGGTGGACAATCTCAATGTCTGATCCACTCACACCAGCACAGCACACACTAACACACCGTCACCCGGTCAGTGTCACTGCAGTACTGAGAATGACCCACCATCCAAATAGTACCTGCTCTGTGGTGGTCCTGTGGGGGTCCTGACTATTGAAGACCAGAGAATCAGATGAACTACAGTCTGTGAGTGTAGGTAAGTGGATGGTAAGTATGGTAAGTGGAGCTGCTGTGTTGGGTAATGAGGAGGGGTAGATAGGAGGGGTGTGAGGCGCAGTAGACGGGGGTGGGTTTGCTGAAGGCGCTGTAGCTGATTGAGAGTTGCTGAGCTCTGTTTCCCTCTGGGAGTGTGTGTGTGTGTGTGTGTTTTTCACGGCTGGGCCACTAGAGAGCTCTGTACTGACGAGTATGATCAAACACACACACACACAGGCGCGTCACTCTCGGCTCCCATGTGGAAAAGACATTCTGGGGTGATTTGTGTGAAATGTGTATCTAATGAAACTCTTACAGCTCATCAGAGAGAGAGACTAGAACACCTGATCTCTCTCGACCACCCTGCCAAGTCCATCAGAGAGACAGAGAGAGAGAGAGAGGGGGGGGGGAGAAAGTAGAGTGAGTGAGAGAGTATAGAAGAAACCAAAAGAGAAGGGGAGAGAGAACATAAAGAGAAAGAAAGAGGAAAAGAGACTGAAAGAGGCAGAGGGAAGACGAGAAGGAGGTGGAGGACAGAAAGATACAAAGAGAAAGAGACGCAGAGGAAGACAGAATCCCAATAAAAGAAAGAGAGGAGAAAAGAGAAAGAAAGGAAGACTGAGAGAGAGGAGGGCGTCTGAGTAAGAAAAAAAGGAAAGGGAAAAGGGAGAAGGAGGGAAAGAGAAAGGAAAGAGAGGAGAAAGGAGAGGCAGAAAAGTAATGTTATCAGCAGAAAAAAAAGCAAAGAGAGAGAGAAGCAAAGTGAGTAGGTGAGAGAGTGAAAGAGAGAATCAGAGAACGGGGATGGAATAGGAAAAATGAAAAGAGAGAAGGAAAGACAGACAGAGAGAACAGAGAGACAGAAAAAAGGAGAGGTAGACAGAGAGAAAGTAATCAGAGTGAGAGAGAAAGTAAAAGAGAGAGCGAGAAAGAGAAGTAGAGAGAAAGTGAATCAGAGTGAGAAAGGAAAGAGAGAGGGAGAGAAAGAGAAGTAGACAGAAAGTGAATCAGAGTGAGAGAGAAAGTAAAAGAGAGAGAGAGAGAGAGAAGTAGACAGAGACAGTGAATCAGAGTGAGAGAGAAAGTAAAAGAGAGAGAGAGAGAGATAAGACAGAGACATAGTGAATCAGAGTGAGAGAGAAAGTAAAAGAGAGAGAGAGATAAGACAGAGACATAGTGAATCAGAGTGAGAAAGGAAAGAGAGAGAGAAAGAGAAGTAGACAGAGACATAGTAAATCAGAATGAGAAAGGAAAGAGAGAGAGGGAGAAAGAGAAGAAGACCGAGACATAGTGAATCAGAGTGAGAAAGGAAAGAGAGAGAGAGAAAAAGAAGTAGACAGAGACATAGTGAATCAGAGTGAGAAAGGAAAGAGAGAGAGTGAGAGAGAGAGAGAGAAAGAGAAGTAGACAGAAAGTGGATCAGAGAGAAAGGAAAGAGAGAGGGAGAGACAGAGAAGTAGACAGAAAGTGAATCAGAGTGAGAGAGAAAGTAAAAGAGAGAGAGAGAAGTAGACAGAGACAGTGAATCAGAGTGAGAAAGGAAAGAGAGAGAGAGAAAGAGAAGTAGACAAAGACAGTGAATCAGAGTGAGAGAGAAAGTAAAAGAGAGAGAAAGAGAGAGATAAGACAGAGACATAGTAAATCAGAGTGAGAAAGGAAAGAGAGAAAGAGAGAAAGAGAAGAACACCGAGACATAGTGAATCAGAGTGAGAAAGGAAAGAGAGAGAGAGAAAAAAAGAAGTAGAAAGAGACATAGTGAATCAGAGTGAGAAAGGAAAGAGAGAGAGAAAGAAAGAGAAGAAGACCGAGACATAGTGAATCAGAGTGAGAAAGGAAAGAGAGAGAGAGAAAAAGAAGTAGACAGAGACATAGTGAATCAGAGTGAGAAAGGAAAGAGAGAGAGTGAGAGAGAGAGAGAGAAAGAGAAGTAGACAGAAAGTGGATCAGAGAGAAAGGAAAGAGAGAGAGAGAAAGAGAAGTAGACAGAGACAGTGAATCAGAGTGAGAGAAAGTAAAAGAAAGAGAGAGAGAGAAAGAGAAGTAGACAGAGACAGTGAATCAGAGTGAGAAAGGAAAGAGAGAGGAAGAAAAAGAGAAGTAAACAGAGACATAGTGAATCAGAGTGAGAGAACGTAAAAGAAAGAGAGAGAGAGAAAGAGAAGTAGACAGAAAGTGAATCGGAGTGAGAAAGGTAAGAGAGAGGGAGGGAAAGAGAAGTAGACAGAGACATAGTGAATCAGAGTGAGAGAACGTAAAAGAAAGAGAGAGAGAGAGAAAGAGAAGTAGACAGAGACATAGTGAATCAGAGTGAGAGAACGTAAAAGAAAGAGAGAGAGAGAGAAAGAGAAGTAGACAGAGACATAGTGAATCAGAGTGAGAAAGGAAAGAGAGAGGAAGAAAAAGAGAAGTAGACAGAGACATAGTGAATCAGAGTGAAAGGAAAAGAAAGAGAGAGAGAGAACGAGAAGTAGACAGAGACAGTGAATCAGAGTGAGAAAGGAAAGAGAGAGGAAGAAAAAGAGAAGTAAACAGAGACATAGTGAATCAGAGTGAGAGAAAGTAAAAGAAAGAGAGAGAGAGAAAGAGAAGTAGACAGAAAGTGAATCAGAGTGAGAAAGGTAAGAGAGAGGGAGGGAAAGAGAAGTAGACAGAGACATAGTGAATCAGAGTGAGAAAGGAAAGAGAGAGAGAGAGAGAAGTAGACAGAGAGTGAATCAGAGTGAGAAAGGAAAGAGAGAGAGAGAAAGAGAAGTAAACAGAGACATAGTGAATCAGAGTGCAAGAAAATAAAAGAGAGAGAGAGAAAGAGAAGTAGACAAAAAGTGAATCAGAGTGAGAAAGGAAAGAGAGAGAGAGAAAAAGAGAAGTAGACAGAGATTTAGTGAATCAGAGTGTGAGAAAGTAAAAGAGAGACGACCCCTACACCCTTCACTCTCTCTAACCCCTATACCGTTTACTCTCTCCGACCCCTATACACTTCACTCTCTCCAACCGCTATACCGTTCACTCTCTCCGAGCCCTACACCCTTCACTCTCTCTAACCCCTATACCCTTCACTCTCTCCAACCCCTATACCGTTCACTCTCTCCAACCGCTATACCGTTCACTCTCTCCGAGCCCTACACCCTTCACTCTCTCTAACCCCTATACCGTCCACTCTCTCCAACCCCTATACCCTTCACTCTCTCCAACCACTACACCGCTCACTCTCTCCGAACCCTATACACTTCACTCTCTCCCCTACACCCCTCACTCTCTCCAACCCCTATACCCTTCACTCTCTCCAACCACTACACCGTTCACTCTCTCCGACCCCTACACCCTTCACTCTCTCCAACCCTTATACCCTTTACTTTCTCCAACCTCTATACCCTTCACTCTCTCCAACCCCTACACCCTTCACTCTCTCCAACCTCTATAGCCTTCACTCTCTCCAACCCCTATACCCTTCACTCTCTCCAACCACTACACCGTTCACTCTCTCCGAACCCTATACACTTCACTCTCTCCCCTACACCCCTCACTCTCTCCAACCCCTATACCCTTCACTCTCTCCAACCCCTATACCCTTCACTCTCTCCAACCACTACACCGTTCACTCTCTCCGAACCCTATACACTTCACTCTCTCCCCTACACCCCTCACTCTCTCCAACCCCTATACCCTTCACTCTCTCCAACCCCTATACCCTTCACTCTCTCCAACCACTACACCGTTCACTCTCTCCAACCCCTACACCCTTCACTCTCTCCAACCCCTATACCCTTCACTCTCTCCAACCCCTATACCCTTCACTTTCTCCAACCCCTATACCCTTCACTCTCTCCAACCCCTACACCCTTCACTCTCTCCAACCCCTACACCCTTCACTCTCTCCTACCCCTATAGCCTTCACTCTCTCCAACCCCTACACCCTTCACTCTCTCCAACCCCTATAGCCTTCACTCTCTCCAACCCCTACACCCGTCACTCTCTCCAACCCCTATACCCTTCACTTTCTCCAACCCCTATACCCTTCACTCTCTCCAACCACTACACCCTTCACTCTCTCCAACCACTACACCCTTCACTTTCTCCAACCCCTATACCCTTCACTCTCTCCAACCTCTGCACCCTTCACTCTCTCCAACCCCTAGTAGAGAAAATCAAAGAGAAAGAAAGAGTGAGAGAGAGAGAGAGAGAGAGAGAGAGATTCTGGAAGCTGATACAGCAGTTAAGTAGTTTTAGCTGATGCTGATAAATGGCTCAGAGTGTGTGTGAGTATGTGTAAGTGTGTGTGTGTGTGTGAGTGCGTATGTGTGATGCTCAGGCTGAAGTTGCGGTAATAATGAGTAATAATGACGTGGTCACTCCTGGGCAGATTGCTGGAAGACATTATGTAAATGTACAGTAATGCTTAGTGATAGACAGAACAGTGAACAACTCTCTTATTTATCTATTCATTTTTCTGAGTGCAAAAAAAAAGCCTGAAAAAGGCTGAAAATGGTAACAGCTATTAGATGGTCTTGCAAGGCTAACACAGTGAGGTTGAAGGCTGGGTCTAAGGCTAACACAGTGAGGTTGAAGGCTGGGTCCGAGACTGATGAAGTGAGGTTGAAGGCTGGGTCCGAGACTGACGCAGTGAGGTTGAAGGCTGGGTCCGAGACTGATGAAGTGAGGTTAAAGGCTGGGTCCGAGACTGACGCAGTGAGGTTGAAGGCTGGGTCCGAGACTGATGAAGTGGGGTTGAAGGCTGGGTCCGAGACTGATGAAGTGGGGTTGAAGGCTGGGTCAGAGACTGACGCAGTGAGGTTGAAGGCTGGGTCAGAGACTGATGAAGTGGGGTTGAAGGCTGGGTCCGAGACTGATGAAGTGGGGTTGAAGGCTGGGTCAGAGACTGATGAAGTGGGGTTGAAGGCTGGGTTCAAGATCAACGCAGTGAGGCTGAAGGCTGGGTCTGATGCCAGTACAGTGAGGTTGAAGGCTGGGTCTGACGCCAGTACAGTGAGGTTGAAGGCTGGATCTGAGGGGAGCACAGTGAGGTTGAAGGCCGGGTCTGACGCCAGTACAGTGAGGTTCAAGGCTGGGTCTAAGGGGAGCACAGTGAGGTTGAAGGCTGGGTCTAAGGCTAACACAGTGAGGTTGAAGGCTGGGTCTAAGGGGAGCACAGTGAGGTTGAAGGCTGGGTCTAAGGCTAACACAGTGAGGTTGAAGGCTGGGTCAGAGACTGACGCAGTGAGGTTGAAGGCTGGGTCCGAGACTGACGCAGTGAGGTTGAAGGCTGGGTCCGAGACTGATGAAGTGGGGTTGAAGGCTGGGTCAGAGACTGATGAAGTGGGGTTGAAGGCTGGGTTCAAGATCGACGCAGTGAGGCTGAAGGCTGGGTCTGATGCCAGTACAGTGAGGTTGAAGGCTGGGTCTGACGCCAGTACAGTGAGGTTGAAGGCTGGGTCTGAGGGGAGCACAGTGAGGTTGAAGGCCGGGTCTGACGCCAGTACAGTGAGGTTCAAGGCTGGGTCTAAGGGGAGCACAGTGAGGTTGAAGGCTGGGTCTAAGGCTAACACAGTGAGGTTGAAGGCTGGGTCTAAGGGGAGCAAAGTGAGGTTGAAGGCTGGGTCTAAGGCTAACACAGTGAGGTTGAAGGCTGGGTCTAAGGGGAGCACAGTGAGGTTGAAGGCTGGGTCTAAGGCTAACACAGTGAGGTTGAAGGCTGGGTCAGAGACTGATGAAGTGAGGTTGCAGGCCGGGTCCGAGACTGACGCAGTGGGGTTGAAGGCTGGGTCCGAGACTGATGAAGTGAGGTTGAAGGCCGGGTCCGAGAATGACGCAGTGAGGTTGAAGGCTGGGTCTAAGGGGAGCACAGTGAGGTTGAAGGCTGGGTCAGAGACTGACGCAGTGAGGTTGAAGGCTGGGTCCGAGACTGATGAAGTGAGGTTGCAGGCCGGGTCCGAGACTGACGCAGTGAGGTTGAAGGCTGGGTCCGAGACTGATGAAGTGAGGTTGAAGGCCGGGTCCGAGACTGACGCAGTGAGGTTGAAGGCTGGGTCAGAGACTGATGAAGTGGGGTTGAAGGCTGGGTTCAAGATCGACGCAGTGAGGCTGAAGGCTGGGTCTGATGCCAGTACAGTGAGGTTGAAGGCTGGGTCTGACGCCAGTACAGTGAGGTTGAAGGCTGGGTCTGAGGGGAGCACAGTGAGGTTGAAGGCCGGGTCTGACGCCAGTACAGTGAGGTTCAAGGCTGGGTCTAAGGGGAGCACAGTGAGGTTGAAGGTTGGGTCTAAGGGGAGCACAGTGAGGTTGAAGGCTGGGTCTAAGGGGATCACACTGAGGTTGAAGGCTGGGTCTGAGGCCAATACAGTGAGGTCGAAGGCCGGGTCTGAGGCCAATACAGTGAGGTTGAAGGCTGGGTTCAAGTCTGATGCAGAGAGGTCAAAAGCTGGATCCAAGAGCGACGCAGTGAGGTTGAAAGCTGGGTCCAAGACTAATGCAGGGAAGTTGAAGGCTGGTTCTGAGGCCAGCACACTGAGGTTCAAGGTAAGAGGCTGAAACCTTTGAAGGCTCAGCAGTTTTTGAGGGAGCAATGTAGTATCCTACTACTGGCTCGTTAGCCTGTCGACATGTGGGCGGCATGGCCATGTGAAGTGGTGGGCACCAAGTGTGAACATGCTATAGCATATAGTGTAAACATGTAAATAGCTGGGATTACTTAAAAACATTCTGTACTGGGCTATGAGGCTGGTTAGTGAATATCACCAGGGAAAGTTGTATGGCTGTTGATGACCTGACTGGGACAGGTGTTCAGTAGAGCTGGGTGGCGGCTTCCAGTGCTGCTAATAGCTTTCGTCGAAAGCGCCATGTTTCCCTCTCCCTCCCGACGTCACAGTATCATATAAATGTCTATATGCCATATTTTGTAATCCTAATCTTAAACCTCACGTTAACTTTAGAAGCTAAACAGAAACGTTTTTGCTTTGTCAGTTTTAGAAAGAGTGCTTCATAAAGTCTGGATTTATTGATCCTCCTGTAGGCTTTTCTTAGGTTTTCCTCTATTTTGTCCTACAAATGGATGAAAACAAAAAAGCATACACACACAAAGTCGTCAGGTTAGCTACCCTAATTCTTCGTGGCAGGCTGTCTTGCATCACTTCCCTTCACTTCAGGCAAGTTATCGACCCATCCGAGTTAACCACCTCTCTCTCTCTCCCTCTCTCTTTCTCTCGCTCTTTCTCTCAGCTGCTAGGCAGGAAGAAAAACTCTCTCCTTCGTCTTAATTAAGTGTTTAATGGGCCGTGTTGTGTTTGTATGTCTTAATGAGGCTCCTTCCTAATTTACATCCACTTGCCCATCGGGGACCTGGACTAACGCTATATGATTGGCACCTGCTTGTCGTTTCTCGATCCCAGGCCTTGGACAGACATTTTTGGGGGGCAGGGGCTCGAGTGGACATAAAAATGTAACAGGAGTGTAAAATAAACTGAAAACAAAAGCACCAACGGTAGCATCTGCATGGGGTTGTGAACCCTAGACATCAGTATTTAAAGCAGGGATGGCCATAGGTGGTTCTGGGTACCCACCACTGCACCAGCAGCATTGCTATCCACCACTACCTCAAGCCTTCAGTTTATAACCAGCTCCCATCATGTACGTAACTAGCATGAGGACACTAAGATCTTCAGAAGTTCTGGAAAGGTTTGCAAATAGTGATGAGAATACACGGTAAGTGTTGATCTCAGAACAGCTGTGGTTTGGTCACCAACTGAAGTTCCTGCTGTGTGTAAAAGCATGACAAAGCTTACTGTCAACGTATATTAAAGAATCAACAGGCTGAATAAACTGTGTATTGTCTGGTTAGCTGTATGAGTAGCTTTTTCAAACCTGTTTAATGTATGTATGTATGTACATCTATTTAAAGCTGCCTACATGCTTTGATGTTGGTGTGAAAGACGATGCAGGAGATATAGAGCTTTGGATACATGTGCTTTTATTCAACACACCAACAAAGCAAAGCACTCTTGAAACATGAGCATGATGCATTGACCTTAGAGTTTGAGCAGAGCTTGAGCAGAGTCCCTGGGGCACAGGGGGGCATGCCACCAAACCAAACACAGTCTCTCCACAGCAAATGATTGATACACTTACAAATTATTATTTCAGGCTTTACATGCTGACTTGCTCAACTTGTTCACCATGATAACCTTATTTTACCATATTATTTACTTCTGACTCAGATTTTTTCAATTTAAACACCATAAAACATAAAAACACCATAAAAACAAGACCACCATAAAGCCACGATATGTGCCCCCTTAATTATTCCCAACGAAAGGACAGGAGATTTTGATGACAGATGTGGAAATGTCCAGTCGTTGGCAGTTAGCTGAGCGAAAGCCCGGAGCAGTCAGCAGCCTGTGTGTGCGTGAGGAGCAGCAGGTGCTCGGCTGGCTGTGTGTGTTCTGAGAAGAACCCAGGTGGGGAGAGGAGATGGCCCTCCAGAGGCCTGCAGTGTGTGTATGTGTGTAGTGAAGGATGAAAGGATGTGAAGTCTTGCGTGGAGAGAGTTTCTTCCAGCGGGTGTCTACATGGTACTTCTAGGAGGTTCTTCCCGGGACTTTTCGGGAACGTGGCTGCAGACCAGACCCCGCAGTAGCCGAAGTGTGTATTGTGGTGCGTTGCACTCTCTGTAATGAATTCATTTCGCAAACGCTGATCTGGAGCTAAAAAGTTTTTCAGGGCTTTGATGCCTGTTTACATAAGTTGCTTATGTAAAAGTTTATATAAGGCTTTGTAGTTGCATTGCTGGCTTGCCTTTGAAACCCCACATGGAAGGAGAAAGAAGCCTACACTCTTCATAGAAGGAAGCTAGGAGTAGATGTTGGTGATGTCACACAGAGTTGCACCACTGAATGGCGGTGTATTCATAGACATACATGGTTCAGTTCAATTTCTAGTGATAGCCGTCATTAAGTATAAGCTGTTCACTTTTCTGGAGACGTGTCTGAAGAGATTGGACATCAGATTTGCTCAAGGAAGGAGGGAATCTAGGGAAAATAAGAGAGAATAGATGATTAAGCTTCAAAGAAAATGGGACCCCTGGCAGCCACCTGGGAAAAACTGGCAGGCCAACAAAACTGTCCTCTTGAGGATGTTTATCTGGACCAAAGGCCATTGAATCCTGATATTGGTGGTCCGGGGAACAAACTCTAGTGCAGTCTGAAAGCAAAGCAGCATTTATAAGACCCTCCTTCCAGAATGGGCTCAGAATCGATCCTGGGTCTGCAGAATTGCCCTAAAGCGGTCATCTTTAAGAGAGAGGAGAACATCAGGCTTCACTCTTCAGACCTGAAAACATCCACATAAGTGAACCTGATTGGCTGATTACAGAACAGTGCAAACACTTGACACGTTACTAGCTTCGGCTGGTCAATTGTCCAGTTTTTAGTGTCGCTGTTCAAAGAAAAACATGTATTCCGTAAAAACCTGCTTCTAACATTGTGTAAACATTTCATTCATGATGAATGGACCAATAGAAATGCTCCAAAGTAGCTTGAAAAAATTTCTGGTTCCATTGACTTACATTAACAGTAAAGACAGAGAATATATATATATATATATATATATATATATATATATATATATATATATATATATATATATATATATATATATACATACACCAGTATATACATACACCATCAGCTTTAGCTACTGAACACTGGTTCAACTCATCACCAGTCCAGTCATGGAGGCCTAGCATCACAGTTAAAGGCAGTTTGATTCATTACTGTTAGTTCATTAATTCATTTTAAATGAAGCCGGTTAAACTAATATAATACATCCCTTTACAGTTCCAACCATAGGTCATTTAACAAACATGGTGCTTTTCTAATAGGAACAAATAGAATAAAATGCACCCGCTGTTTACTAGAGTCTAATCAGTCCAGGGTTGTTTGGGTGCAGTTTGTTTCTTCAGAGCTTCATGAATTCACTAGAAAGCAGTTTCTTTAGACCACTAGTGCTAAAGAAATGATTTTTAGAACCTAGATCTTCAGGTATTTCGTTGTGTGAGATCCAGGCTTTGTAAGCTTTCCACATCGCGTGTTGAGATAGCGCTTGAAAAGGAACAAGAACAATGACTCAATATCTGAGCAAATGATTCACCTCGGAGAAGCTAACCTTGCTCAACACTGCTCCGCCTTTTGGTGTAATTGCCCTCCAGGCTGATTAGTCATTAATTCATTCGTTCACCAAAAAGGTTGTTTAGGCTGGAAAGCTAATGAGCGTGAGGATGCGACGTGAGAGAGCCTATAGTGTGTCCACTTACTCATTCGCTTGCTCACTCACCTGACGCCAGCACCCTCAATCTAATCTCATAAAGAATTTGCAGAAGCTCTACAGTCTTTGGGTTCTTCTCTGCAGGGTGTATTCCTGGGGCTGTAGGGCTCACTTGACCTAAATGAGTCGGTCCATGTTATTTCTACAAATCATGCAATCTCAACAATTGCAAATGGGCATCTTGTAACTATGCAATTCAAAAAAAATTCTAACCTGCAACCTTCAAATTTTGAATAACAGTTGCAAATTTGCTGTCATGCAACACTGAAAACTGAAAACTTGGAGTTCTATGGAGTTCTGACTATTCGTAAACTTGCAACCAAGCAATTCTGACAATTTCAAACCTGTTACTATGCAATCCTTACAGGTGCAAATTTACAACTATGCAATCCAGACAATTGCAACCATGCAACAGTGCATTGCTATTGACTCTAAACTCGCATTCATGCAAACCTGAAATTTGTGCACTTGCTATTTTGTAGTCCTTACAATTACAAACTCATATCTATTCAATCCTGACAATGACAAACTTGTGTAATTGTGTAGTTCTGATAATTCACAAACTTGCGACCATGCAGTCCTGAACATTGCAAATCATGCAGTCAATACAAGTGCAGCTGTGCAATCCTGACACTTGTACATATGCACTCCTAAGACTACCTGCTAGGCATGAATGGTCTCTCAAACTATTAAATTCATTTTTAGTTGTGTTTTACCAGAAAAGAGTGAGGTTTTACTTTCATTTCACACAATTAGCATCTAAAATGTATATCCTGCCCACCTTTGGGTGCATCTAATAATCCATTTGGGCTGGCATGGTGCCCTGGGTTTATGTCGGGTTCTGCCAACCAGGTTCTGGATAAATGTCGGCATTGCTTTTAGAGAATTTCTGTATCTTATTTTTTTTAAGTGAGAATTGTAATTTATTTTAAAATGATGTCATTACATTGGTAAATAATATACGGCCAGGTCAACAATACACATACAAAAATCTACACATAGATACAACATTGCCATTCAAACAAGCTTAGTGTTTTATGTTCTATAAAAATAAATGACAACCTGAAATGATACAAATAGCAGGATGTTTAAGCTAATTAGATTAGACTTAGTACATCGACATCAGTACTCTGTATCAGCCTGTACTGAAAAATTGGTATCATTATTTAAATGGAAAAGTGTAATCAGTACCAACATCATATATAATAACATGACTTAGCTATCTTACCTAGAATGTAAGCTGTGTTAGCACAGAAGTGTGCTGTAGCTGTCACCATCATCATCTTCTCATTAGCATGGTTTAGCATGTTGTCGCTGTCCAATGAAAAACAAGTATCACCAAAATGGCAACTTTACAGGAGAGGACAAAAACTGTCTTTACTTTCAATGTAAGTCAATGGAACCAGATTTTTTTTCAAGGAACTTTGGAGCATTTTCATTGATCCATTCATCATAAAATTATAACACAATGTAGACAGAGTTTGTCATGTTCAAATGATGCAAAAAAAAAAAAATGGACAAAACATGTTTTTCAGCTCAGGTTTTAGCTCAGCTACTAAGAAATATGGTCTCTTACTGATGTTGGCCTATGAAAAAGTGAAACCCTATGTCACAATGTGCAGAAGTTTCCAGAAGTGCTCTCCGCGGACACCCAAAGACGCGCACACACTCACACACGTGTGCGCCGTGAGCGATTTTCTGCTCCAGTTATGGTGTGCAGCGTGGCAGCTGCAGCAGGCGGGCAGGGTGGAGCACCCAGAGATGCAGCCGTGTGTTAACGGGACGAGCCGGACCGTCCTGCTGGCCAACTGGCCATCCGTCCACGATGCATCAGCACGGGCTGAAGCGCCCGCACTCCGGCCTGTCACTTTCCATGAGGTCTTCATCCCAGGCAGCGGTCATCGGCTTAACTACAGCACCGTGCAGTGAATGTGACCAGACAAGAGCAGAGCGACTGCTTTAATGTTTGCTAAATATGTAATACGGTGCTGCTGCTGCCAGATGCTGCGGATTACTGGATGAAGACGAGATTCCAAAATGGGGTCTAAAATCTGATTGGCTGAGCCATCTTCATAATTTCATACATCAGTTGAATTGAATATTATTGCAGGTTATCAAAAACTAGTGCTAGTTGTGAAATAATCTTTAACTGGTAAGTATGTGTGGCAACCATGGCTTACTGATTACAAACCCGGTGGTATATATATATATATATATATATATATATATATATATATATATATATATATATATATATATATATATATATATATATATATTGAAATTGTAACACAATCGTAACAAATGAAAGTCCACAAAAATGTTTTCTTTGGACAGCGAAGATATTTTGATATATTTATGGTGTACGATTTATATGAAGCCTTCTTCTGAATTACTTCTGAAGTATTTACATGTGAAACATTATTTTATGTTAAAGAATTATGTTATGATCTAATTCTACTCTGGTTCTGGAGGGCAGGTGTCCAGCAGAGCTCGAGGCTTTCCTTCCTTAAACACATCTGGTAATTAACAAATGTGTGTAATCAGGTGTGTTTGAGAAGGTAGGTCATCAAACCATACTGGACACAGGTCATCCCTGATCTAATGAAACCTAAAACATCAGTAACTGATATAGTAATGAGATAAATGTATATCCATTATCGTTTACTGGTGGCTGGCCCAAACCCCAAGCCCTCAACTCACACTTGTGAATGTCACGGCGTGTGAGGAGCAGACAAGAGTGGACACAAGCGCATGCTTTAACAGTATTTAATAAACTTAAGCACAAAAACAACCACAAAGTACAAACACGACCACAAATTTCACAAAAAGAACCACAGGGGAGAGGGCAAAACAGGTGAGGGTGAGGGAGGCGGAGCAAGGGCGGAGACACAGAGCACATGACAAAAACAAATAGATCCACGTGGCTTACACGAGCGAATGACAGGATGTAAACAGACAGGCGAGCACAGGCAGGGCAGGGCGTGACAGTACCCCCCCTCAAAGGCGCAGCTCCAGAGGCGTGAAAGTGAATACGCCCCAGGAGCCTGTCTTGAGGGGAAGACCAGGAAAACAAAACTGGGACAAGACTAGACAAGGCACAGGACTGGGAACTGAGGACAGAACGTCAGACAAACACCAGGGCAACAAACACTGGACGAGACGGGAAACCGGTCTGGGTAGGAGAACAACGATGACAAGGGAACAGGAACAAACACAATGACTGGGACAGGGATGGACAGACTTACAGGAATGGGGACAGACAAAACTGAGGACAAGGGGACAGGAACACAGACAGTGACAGGGACTAGGACAACCACGGTAACTGGGATGAACACAGAACCAGGAACAGGGGGGCGAGACCCTGTGTTCCTGCATCTCCTTCCTTGTGAAGACGTCGCATTGGTGTCAGAAGTGGGATCTACTGTGAAGTCAAAAGATGAGCAGGGGAAGAACTAAACTAAGTAAACCCGGCAAACCACAGCAAGACAAGCGATGAGAACAGGAGCTGAGATGTCAGTCAACAGCAGCAGATAGCACTGAGAACCTGTGGTCCTTCATTGTCTCTTTTATGGCCTTGACGCTCAGCCTTGACTCTTGAGTCGGAGCTGCAGCATACTCAGGCACTGCAAGCGCCCCAGTAGCATGAGGAGATCTGCCCCACTAGGGGAGTGGAGTGCAGTTTCTCTCTGCTCCAGCACTCTGGGGAAACGGACACGGACCCGAGGGAGGACCGGCGTGGCCAACAGTTGCCTGGGACGTATGTGTGTCTAGGATATTGGACATTCTGTAGGCCCAAGGACTCTGCTCGGACTTTGTGGGTTCCCCAAGACGGCTGAAAAGGGGAAGCTATATAGCGACCTTCTATTGGCTTTGGTGACACACAAGCCATCACTGGCCATGGATGCGTGTTCCCGCATCTCCTTCTTTCCCAAGATGTCACAGAACCCAATAAACTGGACTCATAAAACTGGTCCGAAGGCCAAGGACAGTGGACTGTGGAGCGCAAAGCGCTGCAAACTAGACTCTCACTCCATCAAAACTGCTCTCACACAGCAGCTAAGGGAGAGCGAGAGGTGTAAGGTTAGAGAGAGCGGGTGTATTAAGGAGGTGCTTTTATCACTCACAGCCCGCAGGCAGAAGAACAGCGATGCGGAGCTCTTTAAAGAGACAAAGCATGTGTGTGTGTGCGTCTCCTCGAGAACGGCTCGGGTGAGCGAACTTTCAGAACGTCGATAATTCTTTGATTTACGCTTCTAACGCAGCGGGACTCATCCAGTATAAATAGACTCGGCAAACTCCAACACAGCACGACCTGAACCATCCCACCGCACCAAACAAACACTCACTGGAGCTGAAATGTTCTCCACTTCCTCCCAAGTGGAGACTTGACGCCAGGGGCAAAGGGTGAATGACTTCGAACAACAGGTCAAACAACAGGACCCCTTGTCCAAAACAAGGCGTTAACCCTCGTATTATGGATTATATAGAAAGGAAAACAGAAAAACTTGATTATATATTCTCAGAAGGTTCACAACGATGAAATACAAGAACATATGATATATATATATACCATTTTAAGTATTTAATAAACATTGTTAATCAGACAACTCAAAGAGGAAACAGGTCAAATTGACTAATAATGTATTAGGAGGGTTTAATTTAGCACCATGCTTTAGGTTATCCATCACTTCTTCTTCCTTTCATAGCCAAGGAATACGTAAGCAACCCAATGTACACGTAATTGTGAACCAGATGACTCCTCCAGAAGCCGGTGTGGTTAATTCGGTATTGGTGCTATGACGATGACTGAAGAATTCTTCTCTCGATACTATCTAGATCAGGGGTATTTAATTAGAAGTCAGTAAGGTCCAGGTAAAGGAGATTTCCTCACGACAAGGTCTAAACCGTCCTTCTAACATTTCTAATGTTGCCATATCTTGTATATTTAAGTTACCGAGTATCAGCATCTTATACCATCATCAACTGAAACACAAACTTATTACAAATACCGTTCGGTATATTTCAGTATATTTACTGTTTAAATGCTGAACTCAAACAAGGGCAACATTAAAAAAAACAGAATGCTTTTGAAAAAAGAGCATCTTAAAGTGTTTATTTATAGAGAAAGTAAATAAAACTTGTAGGTTTTACAGAGCGGTATTCTCCAAAACTAGACGAGCAGGTCTATTCCATAACCGTTCCTGGTTAAACAGTCAGTTTTCACTTTGGCGATCGTTCACTGCGCCGTAAAGCCCGTCTACCGTAAAGACAAGAAAAGCTCCTCCACATAAAATAAACACAATCAAGATTAAATCGTTCTCAATAGTTTAACAATTTGGGTCCGCATTGCACAACGTCTGGGTCCAGATCTCGGCCCGCCTATTAGTGACCTCTGGTCTACAGTATCAAACAGACATTTTCAATTTCTGGATGTAAAGAAAGCTCTGGTGTTCTCCGTAGAATCTCCTTGCTTTTATAGCCTGGTTGTTTTGGGTATTCCAGATAGGGCAATGTAGAGCCCAAGCTCGAAGACCTTTCCTATAGAATCCATAGCATATGTCTGAAAACAGCACCTCCTCTCACACCTTCAGACCAGTTGTTCTTGGACAGTGTACTGTGCTGTAAAATGTAGATCTTTTCTTCTACTATGTGGAAAATTAATAAACAGGGAAAGAAAGTAGCCTCTCTTAATCATCAGTACACTTCACCGGCAGCGTGGTTGGTCGAGGTCGAGAGTTGGAGCTCCAGCAGATGTGCAGCAACCTCACTGGTACCAACATGAGGCAGAGAGCAGCTGAGGGAACGTCACTGCTGTTGCTGAGGGGTTGACGTCTTGAGCTGTGAGGAGATCCAGTGCTCACTAGGGAGAAGGATGCAGCACTGGTCTTTGTGAACATTTAGCTTACCAGCTGGTGCGATGACCTGACAGTGAGGTCCAGACAGTTAACTTATGACCAGGTGTATGTCCAGTGGCTGTCAGTGGCCAAAGACAACTGTGCATTGGGATAAATGAACAAGCATCCATCAGTTTCAGTGGAGATTGTGTACTTTCTCTTCATATCATGGAAACAGTGTATATATATATATATATATATATATATATATATATATATATATATATATATATATATATATATATATATATATATAGCTTCTACTATAGACTCTTCATTTATTCCAGCAGCTCTGTTGATGTGGAAGTTTGCTGGTGAAGGAAGAAGGACTGTGAGGGGTTTATTGTGGACCCTCTGTTGAACAGTAAGAGGCCTCCTGTGCCTTTAAGAAATCAGGGTGGCGGTTGGACAGTTTGGGGCCAGTGGACCAGCCTGAACTGAATCGCTTTTGTCAATTGTTCTGTTCATACGGTTGTGAGACTAAGCGGGGATCGGGTTATTCTCTCTGAGAGAGGGAATGTGGGGCACACGGGGGTCTAAATAAGAACAGGGCAGGTACTGAATGGATATTTCCATTGTGTGCTATTTCACACTGACTGCTGTGAAAAGACTGACCACACAATAGAGCTCTCTGAAGTCGAGCAACAGTAATCCACTAAACACAATGCTCTGTCTCTCTTTCTCTCTTTCTCTCTTTCCTTCTGTCTGTCTGTCTGTCTGTCTGTCTGTCTGTTTCTCTCTCTCTCTCGGTTTTGCACCTACAAGGTTTAAATAGTGGATAATGATATGTACCATTTGTACTGAATATTTATATAGATGTCCCATATGGAGTGTATATATGTGAATACCTTATCTGTAATTACAATTCTCTCTGTCTCACTCTCTCTCTTTCTCTCTCATACACACACACACACAAACAGGTGTGTAATCAGTGGAAAGTGTGGTGGTGGTGTAATTGGTTTTTAAAAGGTTGTTAGTGTGTCAGAGAGAGTCACTGAAGTGCATCACTCACTTGAAACACCCCGCTAATGAGAGATTCACCACAAACATAATCACCACAGAGAGAGAGAGAGAGAGAGAGAGAGAGAGAGAGAGAGAGAGAGAGAGAGAGAGAACAATCAGCAGCACTGCATACCTGCTACAGATGGAGCTTCTATAATTAAATGTAGCATTTAGAAAACGCATTTATGTAGGGACAGGGGTTAGTCTAAATGTAGAGGTTAGGGTTTAGTCTAAATGTAGAGGTTAGTGTTTAGTCTAAACGTAGAGGTTAGGGTTTAGTCTAAACGTAGAGGTTAGGGTTTAGTCTAAACGTAGAGGTTAGGGTTTAGTGTAAATGTAGAGGTTAGGGTTTAGTGTAAATGTAGAGGTTAGGGTTTAGTGTAATTGTAGAGGTTAGGGTTTAGTGTAAATGTAGGAGTTAGAGTTTAGTGTAAATGTAGAGGTTAGGGTTTAGTCTAAATGTAGAGGTTAGTGTTTAGTGTAAATGTAGAAGTTAGTGTTTAG
Organism: Megaleporinus macrocephalus; assembly: GCA_021613375.1. Taxonomy (NCBI): domain Eukaryota; kingdom Metazoa; phylum Chordata; class Actinopteri; order Characiformes; family Anostomidae; genus Megaleporinus; species Megaleporinus macrocephalus. The sequence goes on along the minus strand of CM038724.1, from coordinate 14,585,838 downwards.
TGTAAATGTAGAGGTTAGGGTTTAGTCTAAATGTAGAGGTTAGGGTTTAGTGTAAATGTAGAGGTTAGGGTTTAGTGTAAATGTAGAGGTTAGGGTTTAGTGTAAATGTAGAAGTTAGTGTGTAGTGTAAATGTAGAGGTTAGGGTTTAGTGTAAATGTAGAGGTTAGGGTTAAGTGTAAATGTAGAGGTTAGGGTTTAGTGTAAATGTAGAGGTTAGGGTTTAGTGTAAATGTAGAAGTTAGTGTTTAGTGTAAATGTAGAGGTTAGGGTTTAGTGTAAATGTAGAGGTTAGGGTTTAGTCTAAACATAGAGGTTAGGGTTTAGTGTAAATGTAGAGGTTAGGGTTTAGTGTAAATGTAGAGGTTAGAGTTTAGTGTAAACGTAGAGGTTAGGGTTTAGTCTAAACGTAGAGGTTAGGGTTTAGTGTAAATGTAGAGGTTAGGGTTTAGTGTAAATGTAGGAGTTAGAGTTTAGTGTAAATGTAGAGGTTAGGGTTTAGTCTAAATGTAGAGGTTAGTGTTTAGTGTAAATGTAGAAGTTAGTGTTTAGTGTAAATGTAGAGGTTAGGGTTTAGTGTAAATGTAGATGTTAGGGTTTAGTGTAAATGTAGAGGTTAGGGTTTAGTGTAAAGGTAGAGGTTAGGGTTTAGTGTAAATGTAGAAGTTAGTGTTTAGTGTAAATGTAGAGGTTAGGGTTTAGTGTAAATGTAGAGGTTAGGGTTAAGTGTAAATGTAGAGGTTAGGGTTTAGTGTAAATGTAGAGGTTAGGGTTTAGTGTAAATGTAGAAGTTAGTGTTTAGTGTAAATGTAGAGGTTAGGGTTTAGTGTAAATGTAGAGGTTAGGGTTTAGTCTAAACATAGAGGTTAGGGTTTAGTGTAAATGTAGAGGTTAGGGTTTAGTGTAAATGTAGAGGTTAGAGTTTAGTGTAAATGTAGAGGTTAGGGTTTAGTCTAAACGTAGAGGTTAGGGTTTAGTGTAAATGTAGAGGTTAGGGTTTAGTGTAAATGTAGGAGTTAGAGTTTAGTGTAAATGTAGAGGTTAGGGTTTAGTCTAAATGTAGAGGTTAGTGTTTAGTGTAAATGTAGAGGTCAGGGTTTAGTGTAAAGGTAGAGGTTAGGGTTTAGTGTAAAGGTAGAGGTTAGGGTTTAGTGTAAATGTAGAGGTTAGGGTTTAGTCTAAACGTAGAGGTTAGTGTTTAGTCTAAACGTAGAGGTTAGGGTTTAGTCTAAACATAGAGGTTAGGGTTTAGTCTAAACGTAGAGGTTAGGGTTTAGTGTAAATGTAGAGGTTAGGGTTTAGAGTAAATGTAGAGGTTAGGGTTTAGTCTAAACGTAGAGGTTAGGGTTTAGTGTAAATGTAGAGGTTAGGGTTTAGTGTAAATGTAGGAGTTAGAGTTTAGTGTAAATGTAGAGGTTAGGGTTTAGTGTAAATGTAGAAGTTAGGGTTTAGTCTAAATGTAGAGGTTAGGGTTTAGTCTAAATGTAGAGGTTAGTGTTTAGTGTAAATGTAGAAGTTAGTGTTTAGTGTAAATGTAGAAGTTAGGGTTTAGTCTAAATGTAGAGGTTAGTGTTTAGTGTAAATGTAGAAGTTAGTGTTTAGTGTAAATGTAGAAGTTAGTGTTTAGTGTAAATGTAGAGGTTAGGGTTTAGTCTAAATGTAGAGGTTAGGGTTTAGTGTAAATGTAGAGGTTAGGGTTTAGTGTAAATGTAGAGGTTAGGGTTTAGTGTAAATGTAGGAGTTAGAGTTTAGTGTAAATGTAGAGGTTAGGGTTTAGTCTAAATGTAGAGGTTAGTGTTTAGTGTAAATGTAGAAGTTAGTGTTTAGTGTAAATGTAGAGGTTAGGGTTTAGTGTAAATGTAGAGGTTAGGGTTTAGTGTAAAGGTAGAGGTTAGGGTTTAGTGTAAATGTAGAGGTTAGGGTTTAATGTAAAGGTAGAGGTTAGGGTTTAGTGTAAAGGTAGAGGTTAGGGTTTAGTGTAAATGTAGAGGTTAGGGTTTAATGTAAATGTAGAGGTTAGGGTTTAGTGTAAATGTAGAGGTTAGGGTTTAATGTAAATGTAGAGGTTAGGGTTTAGTGTAAATGTAGAGGTTAGGATTTAGTGTAAAGGAAGAAGTTACGGTTTAGTGTAAAGGTAGAGGTTAGGGTTTAGTGTAAATGTAGGGGTTAGGGTTTAGTGTAAATGTAGAGGCTAGGGTTAAGTGTAAATGTAGAGGTTAGGGTTTAGTGTAAATGTAGAGGTTAGGGTTTAGTGTAAATGCAGAGGTTAGGGTTTAGTGTAAAGGAAGAGGTTAGGGTTTAGTGTAAAGGTAGAGGTTAGGGTTTAGTGTAAATGTAGAGGTTAGGGTTTAGTGTAAAGGTAGAGGTTAGGGTTTAGTGTAAATGTAGAGGTTAGGGTTTAGTCTAAACGTAGAGGTTAGTGTTTAGTCTAAACGTAGAGGTTAGGGTTTAGTCTAAACGTAGAGGTTAGGGTTTAGTCTAAACGTAGAGATTAGGGTTTAGTGTAAATGTAGAGGTTAGGGTTTAGTCTAAACTTAGAGGTTAGTGTTTAGTCTAAACGTAGAGGTTAGGGTTTAGTCTAAACGTAGAGGTTAGGGTTTAGTCTAAACGTAGAGGTTAGGGTTTAGTGTAAATGTAGAGGTTAGGGTTTAGTGTAAATGTAGAGGTTAGGGTTTAGTCTAAACGTAGAGGTTAGGGTTTAGTGTAAATGTAGAGGTTAGGGTTTAGTGTAAATGTAGGAGTTAGAGTTTAGTGTAAATGTAGAGGTTAGGGTTTAGTGTAAATGTAGAAGTTAGGGTTTAGTCTAAATGTAGAGGTTAGGGTTTAGTCTAAATGTAGAGGTTAGTGTTTAGTGTAAATGTAGAAGTTAGTGTTTAGTGTAAATGTAGAAGTTAGTGTTTAGTGTAAATGTAGAAGTTAGGGTTTAGTCTAAATGTAGAGGTTAGGGTTTAGTCTAAATGTAGAGGTTAGTGTTTAGTGTAAATGTAGAAGTTAGTGTTTAGTGTAAATGTAGAAGTTAGGGTTTAGTCTAAATGTAGAGGTTAGTGTTTAGTGTAAATGTAGAAGTTAGTGTTTAGTGTAAATGTAGAAGTTAGTGTTTAGTGTAAATGTAGAGGTTAGGGTTTAGTCTAAATGTAGAGGTTAGGGTTTAGTGTAAATGTAGAGGTTAGGGTTTAGTGTAAATGTAGAGGTTAGGGGTTTAGTGTAAATGTAGAGGTTAGGAGTTTAGTGTAAATGTAGAGGTTAGGGGTTTAGTGTAAATGTAGAGGTTAGGGTTAAGTGTAAATGTAGAGGTTAGGGTTTAGTGTAAATGTAGAGGTTAGGGTTTAATGTAAAGGTAGAGGTTAGGGTTTAGTGTAAAGGTAGAGGTTAGGGTTTAGTGTAAATGTAGAGGTTAGGGTTTAATGTAAATGTAGAGGTTGGGGTTTAGTGTAAATGTAGAGGTTAAGGTTTAGTGTAAAGGAAGAAGTTACGGTTTAGTGTAAAGGTAGAGGTTAGGGTTTAGTGTAAATGTAGAGGTTAGGGTTAAGTGTAAATGTAGAGGTTAGGGTTTAGTGTAAATGTTGAGGTTAGGGTTTAGTGTAAAGGTAGAGGTTAGGGTTTAGTGTAAATGTAGAGGTTAGGGTTAAGTGTAAATGTAGAGGTTAGGGTTTAGTGTAAATGTAGAGGTTAGGGTTTAGTGTAAATGCAGAGGTTAGGGTTTAGTGTAAAGGAAGAGGTTAGGGTTTAGTGTAAAGGTAGAGGTTAGGGTTTAGTGTAAATGTAGAGGTTAGGGTTTAGTGTAAAGGTAGAGGTTAGGGTTTAGTGTAAATGTAGAGGTTAGGGTTTAGTGTAAAGGTAGAGGTTAGGGTTTAGTGTAAATGTAGAGGTTAGGGTTAAGTGTAAATGTAGAGGTTAGGGTTAAGTGTAAATGTAGAGGTTAGGGTTTAGTGTATAGGTAGAGGTTAGGGTTTAGTGTAAATGTAGAGGTTAGGGTTAAGTGTAAATGTAGAGGTTAGGGTTTAGTGTAAATGTAGAGGTTAGGGTTTAGTGTAAACGTAGAGGTTAAGGTTTATTGTAAATGTAGAGAGAGAGATTAGGGTTCAGTGTAGACATGGGGGTTAGTGGGTTATAAGGGTTATAGGGGTTAGTGTTCAGTGTAAATGTAGGGATTAGGGTTCAGTGTAGATATGGGGGTTAGTGGGTTATAGGGGTTATAGGGGTTAGTGTTCAGTGTAAATGTAGGGATTAGGGTTCAGTGTAGATATGGGGGTTAGTGGGTTATAGGGGTTATAGGGGTTAGTGTTCAGTGTAAATGTAGGGATTAGGGTTCAGTGTAGATATGGGGGTTAGTGTATATTATGATATTGTGTCTATTTAACATATTATCATATCTATTAATGTCTTGGGTTTAAATAATCTGAAATAATCATTGTAAATATATTTTAATTGCTGAATATTTTAAATAGTATTTTAGTGGCACTGTAGTTTGAACTACAGTCTCAATTCCAAAAAGTTTGGGACTGGTCCATGTCTACCATTGTACTGCATCCCCTCTTCTTTTACCAACACTCAGTAAACGTCCGGGAAGTGGGATTTTCAAAGTATTTGCAAAGTCTTTTGCTGCCCTGCCCAACTTTTTTTGTTGCTGCCATCAAGTTATACATCAGTTAATTTATTAATATTAATATGCCTGTAATGGTAAAATGTTCTACTGTGAATAAAATATGGGGTTATGAGATTTGCAAAGCATTGAATTCTGTTTTTAGATACATTTGTTTACGTTTTACACAGCCTCACAACTATTTTGGAACTGGGGTTGTAATACGGTAGAATGGTTCAAACATATTCCGCAGCCAATCAGATTTCACGACTGAAGCAATTTCTTTTACAATCACGAAACAAAACCTGTTTATGAGATTTGAGCCCACAATCATGAGCACTTCTCAGCCGGTATGAATTATTGAGTGATACAGCAGCCTCTTCCCTGTTACTTCCAGCCGGCTACACAGAAACAAACACACGGTCTTAAAGGAAGCCTCCCTGCTGACCACGCTACAGTACACGAGACCGCCTGACACAATCCATAGTGACGTATCCGGACTCGTATGTCTAAACCTGAGTGCATGTGTGTGTTTGTAGCTACATTAGAAACCCTGGAGGTTTCACTTCAGGGCCTATTTTTCCTGCAGAAGAAGATTTACATGTGTCCATAAACATGTCCAAGCACTGGAGGTGTAAAAATGAATCAATGCTTAGAAGAAGTTGATTCATCTGCACTGATGGCTCTCAGTTATTTATAAAAAGATTCAATAGAGTGAACTATTATTTTTTTGGACAACACCAACATATTTCCAAATATAAAAACTTGGTTCCGCTGTTTGCGTCACAGTGTTCAGTGCAAACCTGAACAAGTAATCCAGTTTGCAATGTCACTGATTCGTTTTCAAAGGAATCATCATCAGTAATCATGATGAGTGAATCATTTCCTAAAGAACTGTTATCAAATATAATCAAATCATGTTGCCATGTGTGTTGATTCATTTCTTAAAGATTCACAGTTAAAGAGAATCAAATTGTAGTGAAATATGAGGTTTCATGGTGCACTGAATCATTTTCAAAGACTCATAATGGAGTAGAATCAAATTACAGTTCAGTATATGAAGCTTTATGAAGCACTGAATCGTTTCCTAAAGAATCAAATTCAAGTAGCATAGAATCACAGTCAGGTTTGAGGTTTCATGACGCAATGAATTGCTTTCTAAAGAGTCTAATCCGATTACAGTGAAGTCTGAGGTTTTACGAAGCACTGAATCATTTGGACTTTCTGAAAAAGTCTTAAGGAAAGTGCAAAAGAGTGGAATCAAATCAGAAAGATGAAATCATCTGTGATTTGAGTGTTTCTAATAAAGCGGCCAGTTAGTGGAAGTACAATGTTGGTGTTTCTAATAAAGTGGCCAGTTAGTGGAAGTACAAGGTGTGTGTTTCTAATAAAGTGGCCAGTTAGTGGAAGTACAATGTTGGTGTTTCTAATAAAGTGGCCAGTTAGTGGAAGTGCAAAGTGGGTGTTTCTAACAAAGTGGCCAGTTTGTGAAAGTACAATGTGGGTGTTTCTAATAAAGTGGCCAGTTAGTGGAAGTACAAGGAGGGTGTTTCCAATAAAGTGGCCAGTTAGTGGAAGTACAAGGAGGGTGTTTCTAATAAAGTGGCCAGTTAGTGGAAGTACAAGGAGGGCGTTTCCAATAAAGTGGCCAGTTAGTGAAAGTACAAGGTGGGTGTTTCTAATAAAGTGGCCAGTTAGTGAAAGTACAATGTGGGTGTTTCCAATAAAGTGGCCAGTTAGGATAAGTACAAGGTAGGTGTTTCTAACAAAGTGGCCAGTTAGTGAAAGTACAATGTGGGTGTTTCTAATAAAGTGGCCAGTTAGTGGAAGTACAAGGAGGGTGTTTCCAATAAAGTGGCCAGTTAGTGGAAGTACAAGGAGGGTGTTTCCAATAAAGTGGCCAGTTAGTGGAAGTACAAGGAGTGTGTTTCCAATAAAGTGGCCAGTTAGTGGAAGTACAAGGAGGGTGTTTCTAATAAAGTGGCCAGTTAGTGGAAGTACAAGGAGGGCGTTTCCAATAAAGTGGCCAGTTAGTGAAAGTACAAGGAGGGTGTTTCTAATAAAGTGGCCAGTTAGTGAAAGTACAATGTGGGTGTTTCTAATAAAGTGGCCAGTTAGGATAAGTAAAGGGAGGTGTTTCTAATAAAGTGGCCAGTTAGTGAAAGTACAATGTGGGTGTTTCTAATAAAGTGGCCAGTTAGTGAAAGTACAAAGAGGGTGTTTCTAATAAAGTGGCCAGTTAGTGGAAGTACAAGGAGGGTGTTTCCAATAAAGTGGCCAGTTAGTGGAAGTACAAGGAGGGTGTTTCTAATAAAGTGGCCAGTTAGTGGAAGTACAAGGAGGGTGTTTCCAATAAAGTGGCCAGTTAGTGGAAGTACAAGGAGGGTGTTTCCAATAAAGTGGCCAGTTAGTGGAAGTACAAGGTAGGTGTTTCTAATAAAGTGGCCAGTTAGTGGAAGTACAAGGAGGGTGTTTCTAATAAAGTGGCCAGTTAGTGGAAGTACAAGTTGGATGTTTCTAATAAAGTGGCCAGTTAGTGGAAGTACAAGGAGGGTGTTTCTAATAAAGTGGCCAGTTAGTGGAAGTACAAGGTTGGTGTTTCTAATAAAGTGGCCAGTTAGTGGAAGTACAAGGAGGGTGTTTCTAATAAAGTGGCCAGTTAGTGAAAGTACAAAGAGGGTGTTTCTAATAAAGTGGCCAGTTAGTGGAAGTACAAGGAAGGTGCTTCTAATAAAGTGGCCAGTTAGTGAAAGTACAATGTGGGTGTTTCTAATAAAGTGGCCAGTTAGTGGAAGTACAAGGAGGGTGTTTCCAATAAAGTGGCCAGTTAGTGGAAGTACAAGGAGGGTGTTTCTAATAAAGTGGCCAGTTAGTGGAAGTACAAGGAGGGCGTTTCCAATAAAGTGGCCAGTTAGTGAAAGTACAAGGTGGGTGTTTCTAATAAAGTGGCCAGTTAGTGAAAGTACAATGTGGGTGTTTCTAATAAAGTGGCCAGTTAGGATAAGTACAAGGTAGGTGTTTCTATTAAAGTGGCCAGTTAGTGAAAGTACAATGTGGGTGTTTCTAATAAAATGGCCAGTTAGTGGAAGTACAAGGAGGGTGTTTCCAATAAAGTGGCCAGTTAGTGGAAGTACAAGGAGGGTGTTTCCAATAAAGTGGCCAGTTAGTGGAAGTACAAGGAGTGTGTTTCCAATAAAGTGGCCAGTTAGTGGAAGTACAAGGAGGGTGTTTCTAATAAAGTGGCCAGTTAGTGGAAGTACAAGGAGGGCGTTTCCAATAAAGTGGCCAGTTAGTGAAAGTACAAGGAGGGTGTTTCTAATAAAGTGGCCAGTTAGTGAAAGTACAATGTGGGTGCTTCCATAATAAAGTGGCCAGTTAGGATAAGTACAAGGTAGGTGTTTCTAATAAAGTGGCCAGTTAGTGAAAGTACAATGTGGGTGTTTCTAATAAAGTGGCCAGTTAGTGAAAGTACAAAGAGGGTGTTTCTAATAAAGTGGCCAGTTAGTGGAAGTACAAGGAGGGTGTTTCCAATAAAGTGGCCAGTTAGTGGAAGTACAAGGAGGGTGTTTCTAATAAAGTGGCCAGTTAGTGGAAGTACAAGGAGGGTGTTTCCAATAAAGTGGCCAGTTAGTGGAAGTACAAGGAGGGTGTTTCCAATAAAGTGGCCAGTTAGTGGAAGTACAAGGAAGGTGTTTCTAATAAAGTGGCCAGTTAGTGGAAGTACAAGGAGGGTGTTTCTAATAAAGTGGCCAGTTAGTGGAAGTACAAGTTGGATGTTTCTAATAAAGTGGCCAGTTAGTGGAAGTACAAGGAGGGTGTTTCTAATAAAGTGGCCAGTTAGTGGAAGTACAAGGTTGGTGTTTCTAATAAAGTGGCCAGTTAGTGGAAGTACAAGGAGGGTGTTTCTAATAAAGTGGCCAGTTAGTGGAAGTACAAGGTTGGTGTTTCTAATAAAGTGGCCAGTTAGTGGAAGTACAAGGAGGGTGTTTCTAATAAAGTGGCCAGTTAGTGGAAGTACAAGGAGGGTGTTTCTAATAAAGTGGCCAGTTTGTGAAAGTACAATGTGGGTGTTTCTAATAAAGTGGCCAGTTAGTGAAAGTACAATGTGGGTGTTTCTAATAACGTGGCCAGTTAGTGAAAGTACAAGGTGGATGTTTCTAATAAAGTAGCCAGTTAGTGGATGTACAAGGTGGGTGTTTCAAATAAAGTGGCCAGTTAGTGGAAGTACAAGGAGGGTGTTTCCAATAAAGTGGCCAGTTAGTGGAAGTATAGGCTAGAAAAGCTAGAGACTGTATTTGTAGCTCTTTAATCTCTAATGTTTTCTGTTGTTTATAGAGAAGCATGTTCTGCTCTAACGTGTAGGTTCGGTTTAAGACAGTGACGTAGCCTGAGGTGTCCGGAGAGCTGGTCCTGTTCAGGACAGAGAGCCGGTGAGGAGGAAAAGCATTAAAAGATTCAGAGCTCTACATTATTAATACACACATTTAAACTCCTCCACCAGCACTGACATTTCCGGAGAGCTGCTGGAGACGGTCAGTCTGCTGTAAGACCCCACCATCCACCAACACTAGCAGCCCCTTAGACCACCGTCTCAAAACTAATACAGTGAAGGACTGAACGATGGATTAATTAAAACATAGAGAGAAAGAGAGAAAGAGAAAGAGAGAGAGAGAGAAAGAGAGAGGGGGGGAGATAATGAAAGAGACAGGAGAGAGTGCAAGAACGGGGAAATGAGAAAAAACATGGAGAGAAAGAAAGAAAAAAGAAAGAAAGAAAGAGAAGGGAGAGGGATTAAAAGGGGACAAAGGGAGAAAAAATAAAATAAAAGAGGGAGGGAGAGAAAGAAGAGACCGAGAGGGATAAAAAAGAAGAGAGAGTGCAAATACACAAGAGTAAATAAGAAAAAGATGAGAGAGAGGGGGAATGAGAAAAATACAAAGTGAGAAGAGAGAAAACGACAGATAAAAAAGATGCGAAAGGAAAAAGCAAGAGACAGAGAAGTAGAAGAGAAAAGTAGAAAGAGAGCAAAGACTGGGAGGAATAAAAAGAAGAGAGAGGAAACAGAGAGGAACACTGAAAAACGAGACCAGAGGAAAAGGAAGGAGACATTTTGAAACATTTTAGCCCAAATTTCACATAAAAGTCATCAAATTTTCATCAGATTGTCTTTCAGTTAATATAAAGTTGATCTATCAAAGTCTGATCTTCACAACACATGTTTGTGGAAGTATATCATGGCACGGACAAAGATGTTCCTGAGGAACCTAAGAAGAACAGCTGTTGGTGCTCATCAGGCTGGAAAAGGTTACAGGACCATCTCTAAACTTCACAGTCAGACAGACTGTGTACAAATGGTGACCTCATGACCTCATGAAATTCATGACCTCCATTATCTTTCCCAAGGAGTGGTTAACCAACAAAGATCTCTCCAAGGTGTGTAATAGCATGTGAGGTCATAAAGGACCCCAGGGTTTAAACTAAAGACCTCTCTCAAAGTGGCTCATGTTAATGTTCATAGGTCCAACATCAGGAGTTCACTGAACAACAGCGGCCGATCACTGCTCTCCAAAAAGGTCTTTGCTGCTTGTAGACAAACCTGAAGATCACAAAGACAAGCCAGTAGATCACATAGACAAGCCAGAAGTTAATGAAGACAAGTCGGAAGATCACATAGACACTCCAGAAGATCATGTAGACAAGCCAAAAGATCATGTAGACAAGCCAGAAGATCACACAAACAAGCCAGAAGATCATGTAGACAAGGCAGAAGATCACATAGAGAAACCAGACGATCACATAGACAAGACAGAAGGTCATGAAGACAAACCAGAAGATCATGTAGACAAGGCAGAAGATCACATAGACAAGCCAGTAGATCACGTAGACAGGCCAGGCGATCACATAGACATGCTAGAAGATCACGTAGACATGCCAGAAGATCACATAGACAATTCAGATCACGTAGACAAGCCAGAAGATCATGTAGACAAGCCGGAAGATCATGTAGACAAGCCAGAAGATCATGTAGACAAGCCAGAAGACCACATAGACTTGCTAGAAGGTAATGTAGACAAGCCAGAAGATCACATAGAAAAGCAGGAAGATCATGTAGACAAGCCAGAAGATCATGTAGACAAGCCAGAAGATCATGTAGACAAGCCAGAAGCCTATAAGAAACATTTTTATAAACAGATGATCCCAGATGAGATGTGTTATTTCTGGAGAAAGTAAAAAACACAAGAACTTTACCCATCTGTGAAACTTGGAAATGGTAGTTTCCAGTTTAGGCCTGTTTTGCTGCATCTGGTCCAGCATGACTGTGAAGGTGGGTCATGTCACAGGACAACAACCCTAAGCACACAAGTCGTTCTACTAAAGAGAGTTAAAGAAGAAGTCAACGTCCAGACCTCAGTCCAACAGACATGACCTGAAGTGAGCAGCTCATATGAGGAAGCCCACCAACAGCCCAGAGTCGAAGGTGGTCTGTACTGACGACTGGGCTCCTGATCACAAACATTCAAGCTCCACTGTACACTGAGATGAAGAGGACAGCGTGAGAGAAAGATAAAGGAGATACTAAATGAAAATTAAGAAAGAGGAGAGATCAAAAAGAAGAGAAGAGAGAGCCTCAGTACTAATCTAACGGACCGTCTGTCCCCCCCACAAAGCTTCTACGGCTTTGACTCTCCACTCTTAAGGAAACATCTTTACATGAGCGCTCGGAATCCCGTCTGTCTGAAAAGGGAAGATTAAAGCGAGGAGCGCTCTTATTTAACAAATGAAAACATTCCAGCTCTAATCCTGCACGCGCTCCCGTCCTCCGGGCCACACTCGCACTTTATTATTCATAAATTTCAGAAATAGAGGCTCAGCAGACGCTGCGGAGCGCTCGGCGTTCAGTAAACATTTCTCCGGGAACACAAAGGCGCTTCTATTTGAGGACGTGTTGTGGATACAGCTGTGATCCAGCGCAGTGATCGCTCGCTCGCTCCGAGTAGAGATTACTGTAATTATGGAGCGTATAGAGTAGAGCTGCATTGTGCTGCGTGTGAATAGAGCAGAGGACGGCGCTGATGAGCACAGTCTAATCACCTCTCGTATAGACCTCGCCTATTCAGCACACTGGGTACTTAGAGGCAAATTTCAAAACAAGCCAAATTCATAATGAGGAAGACGACTGGCTGTCAAGAACTATAGATTATTATTATTGTTATAATTATATATATATATATATATATATATATATATATATATATATATATATATATATATATATATATATATATATATTATAACCCCCCTCTTATCCCAAGTGGTCAATCCACCAAGTCATGTCTTCACGTCTTCAAGTGCTTTCTTTAAATATATTTCTGTGATAGCAAACACTAGAACTCAATAGTCACCCAAATGTTTTTTTTGTGTAGATACTGTTGTAACTTTGTCTTTTTGCCGTCAGAATGAAGAGGGAGACCAGTCAGAGTTTTAAGCTTGTTTAATTTGGAATTGCGGAACCGTCTTTACTCTGAGCCTTTACACCCTGATCTGAAGCTGGGCAGATGTTGGTCAGAAGCTGGGCAGAAGCTGGGCAGATGTTGGTCAGAAGCTGGGCAGAAGCTGGGCAGAAGCTGGTCTGAAGCTGGTCTGAAGCTGGTCTGAAGCTGGGCAGAAGCTGGGCAGATGCTGGTCAGAAGCTGGGCAGAAGCTGGGCAGAAGCTGGGCAGAAGCTGGTCTGAAGCTGGTCTGAAGCTGATCAGAAGCTGGTCAGAAGCTGGTCTGAAGGTGGTCTGAAGCTGGTCTGAAGCTGGGCAGAAGCTGGGCAGAAGCTGGGCAGAAGCTGGTCAGCTGTATAGTCTCTTTATAGGTCCGTCCCTCCACTGCCGGCTCCGGGCTGTCTCTGGGCCATGTCGTAAACTTCCTGGGTGGAGGGGTTCTCGAGCCCAGGGGGTCTAAAGATAACACTGCAGGGTCTGGTTCTCAAGCCTAAGATTGCCTGTCATAAAGGCCCCCCCCATTGCCGGGGACAATAAAACAGGACGTTCTCGCACTCTCCTGGCCATCTGTCTAATAATATTAATACAAGCTATAAGTTATATAAAAAAATACAACAATACATTTCCAGGACTGCATCCAGCTCTTTATATATAATTATATATAATTTAATATACAAAACTATTACTGTAACTCAGTAGCTAACTGTGACCCTTAAGCCTCATAAGGGTCTTCCATCGTGCTGTACACAGTTAGCTAACTGTTTCTCCAGCTAGCGTCGTCATAGCGAGCGAAAATGATCATACGGTTAAGCCCGCCCACTTAGAGGGAAGATATGATTGGTCAGTTTTACTGTCGTTTGAAATTGGCATGGCGTTGAATTATAACTGACTGGCCCCCTCTGTACATGAACAGAGGGACCACCAATCATCAACATTCTGTGGAGGCATCACAGTCCTTATAGGGGGAGACACAGGCTCACAGGATTCCACTTAACCCGTTTGAATCATTTATTAATTTATTTGTCTATGTTTTTGTATTGGTTTACATGCCGATTGTCAAACTGTAAGTAGATAAAATAAAATTATTATATATGTGTGTGTGTGTGTGTGTTTGTGTGTTAAGAATATTTTAGACCCTCTGAGAGTATGTTCATTACCTTCATGGAGAAGGTCATCTTCCAACAGATGCTGCCACCGCCATGTTTCTACAGTAGCTCAGAGCAGACAAACCACACACTGGCTATAGAGAGGGTTTTTCATGGTATAACACTGAAGCTTAAATTTGGTGGTGCCGACTGAAAGATGTAGAAAGAAGAAAAAAAAGAATTTTTAAAATCCTACCGTCCTACCATAGGACCATCCATAGA